>JADDOH010002097.1:0-368450 GCA_016648135.1 Agrypnia vestita | reverse complement strand
ATTTTTTATATATACCTGGCTATTCAAATTTAATATTGCTATATTATCGGTGAGTAAAAATTTCTGAGATCACTACTTTACACTTTTTTGCATATATACTTTTTTTACATATATGTCTAACCTCATTATGTTTAAACTATGTATACATACTTTTTTACATTTATACCCTTTATTTTTCTTTTACATTTAATCGTTTGTTGTATTTTAATTATGTATAAACCTGTTGTAAAAGGCTATTAAGCCGTGTAATTAATAAAATAAAATAAAAATAAATTAATTAATTAACTGAATATGCCATAAATGTATTGTTTAAAAACATGCATGTAGGTAAAGTCGACATTAATTTATGGAAAAACTGAGCGTTCGGATACACATTAATAAATATCACAAGTTTAATTCATACATTTTCGATAATAACGAGCTGTAAATTATCAATAAGCTAGTTTAAGCTTTGAGACTTTAAAAGTATGACGGTTTATTTCTGATACAACAGTATTTTTTAAACAAAACATACATGGATAGGATTTTTTTTAAACACAATTAACTGCATCTGTGAGATTCTTTGGAACACTAGAAACATTGTCTATCACCTACCGATATTTAATCCCTATCTCCTATTAACCCCGTTGGATTTTAAATGCAAAATTTATTACGTAGCGACCCGTGTCCATGTTAAGAGACATAGAAAGATAAATCTCGGTACTTCGTATATATGCTGAGATTTCTATACGGAGATAAACAGTGGTGAGATTGACAGCACAGCTTCGATTCAACAACGAGGCTCATTTAGTGCATGAATCACAGGTGTCACTATTTATTTTTGACTTTATTCAGAAAACTTAAATAAATAATAGACAGTAAATTATAAAGCTGGGGAAATTCAAATTCACCCAACCGATAAAGGGAACTTCTTCATTAATAGCAAAGAAACTTTGTGGTTACATTATTTATATTAATAAAAAGAAAATGCTTTGTGTACAACCATTATTTATTTAACAATCAACATGTTTCGTAGTCAATGGTCCCTTAATTAAGACATAATGTATACTAAAGGATAGTAAGGTGCACTTAAGATGTTGAAATAGCAATAACTATTTTCTTTTTGTTTTTCTTAATGTCTATACTTCCAATTCCAGGGACACTTACAAGATCTCTCTAATAAGGTTAGAAAAATGGGATTCATATATAGAAGTCTATGAAATGTGGTAGATATTGTATCCCTCAGGACTATATATTGTTCCATTACTCAATCCCTATTTATCCTAATTGGATGGGGAGAATGTGTCAGATCAGTCATGGATTCGCTGACAAAATCACAAAAATGCTTCATGCGTATAATCACCAAGAAATCGAGAAAGTTTCCTTCAGATGATTTGTTTGGAATATTTAACGTCCTTGACCCGAGGCAATTATACCTTAAAACCATACTTGTAAAATTCCTCAAGGACAAGGTAAATTTTAAGCGTACACAACAAACACGAGTACAAGGCTGGCAAATGTAATTAATTTCGAGGTATCTAAAATGAAAACGTCTTTTGGACAAAGACAATTTAATTTCACTGCCCCGCTTGTTTGAAACTAAAGAAATTACAATACACAAACCTTTTAAACACCGTATTACTAAGTTTATAAAAATATCAGGTAGAAGTTATGCTGAAGAAGTGATCCGCCCTTGACCTCTGAATTGGCAAAATCTGTATTATTTATTTATTTATTTATTTATTTATTTATTTATTTCAACGGTTACAAAACCTATTACAGTAATTTGATGTTGTACTAATTACCTTATAATATAAAATGAGAGTAAGTAAAAGTAAGCATAAGATAATAAAGATAAAATATGTAGAATACAGAGTTAATATAAAATAACATAATAATGTTAAAAGTAAGCATAAAATAACAAAGATAAAAAAATAATAATTACAGAGTAAATATACAATAACAAAAGTATTAAGAAGAAGTAATATATATTCGATAGTATAAAAAAGTTAACAAATGAGAATTAATTACCTTAATTATTAGTATTATTATTACAGTATTATCTTAATTTTAAATGTATATTTTCTTTTCTTTTTTTTTTTAGATTTATGAATTCTTACGATTGTATATATTACTAAATTTTATCCTACTTTCATTTTTACGTTTATACTTCTTCGCTATTGTTATTTGTTACTATTACTTAACTATCAAATGAGAATAACTACCATAGAATAGGTTTTACCTAGTGTGGCAGTTATTAGTAACTTATATTAACAAATGTAAAATAAAAAATAAAATAAGCAAATAAAAATAAATAAATTAAAAATTTTAATATATCTACGCTATATTCTGATAGAGGAACCATTGGCCCAAAAAAGTGGTGATTATTCAAGAAATAGTGTTTTTTACAAAGTTTTTTATTTTTATTAGTACAATAAAGATAAATTCATTGGCCAGATTAACGTTTATTATGAAACAAACGTGAAGTGAAACATGAGACGACAAATCTCACATACGTGGTGCAGAGATTTGTCGATAGAGAGAGTCTCTCAAATATCTCATCAGGGGGCGCGGACCACAAAGCATTAAGCCATGTATTCACTAGGGGACAAATTGTCCCTCAATATCATGCGCGGCCTAGAGTCTACGTGAGGTTGCAACGTCGCGCACTGTTCCGCGACGTCGCGTACAACAAGCGAGCATCGCGCCGCGCGTCAGTACCACATGGTATGCTTACAAGTGAATGCGCATGCGCTGTAACTGTATACCACTCAACATGACATTAGTGTGGGGAAACGAGATTGTTATTCAACTGATCGAGTTCTAATTGAGCTGTGATATTGTGTCTTGCTCGTCTATGGAAGGCCCGATTATTTGTAATAAATTTTCAAAATCAGTTGTTGTCATCCGAGTGAAATTGACAAGAGATCCATCAGACATTCGAAGATCGCATAGAATATCAATCCTTCTTTCTCTTTGCAGTAAATAATTTCGCACCCACCACCTTTTTCTCCTCTTATGTTTCGATAAACTCGTTGGAATAAATAGATGCGCAGCACTAATCATCATAACCTCATCGGGCGACATTTCCGCGACAAGTAACATGTGAGTCCCGGTGTGTACACGTCAAATGACCGCGTCATTGTCCCCGAATCATGAGCGTAGATGTTGATGCGACATGCCGCGCGGAATGTTGCGCTATTTGACCCCTAGTGAATACATGGCATTAAATTAACTATGTTGGTTTAAACACTCCACCATAATTGTAAAATTAAAATTGGAAAAGGTAAAACCGCATATGAGTTAGCGTTAGTCGAATAATTATTTCTCCACCAACGGACGAGGCGGGTATTTAAATTTATGAAATGTGGTTTTCGGCAAATATTGGTCCAACAAAGTTATTTTAATGCACGAGATCCACCGTGGGAAGGAAGATTAGATTGTTAATTTAAATTAACATTATTATTAAAACCAAGCAGTAATATAATAAGGGAGACATTAGAAGAGGCTTTTCCGTGAAATTTCGGCGTTCCAGAGATAACAACTCGCCCTATAACCATAAGGGATGGAGAAAAGGGGAACATTGCCGTGTATTAAAATGAGAGCTAAGGCAATTCCATTTAATCAGGTTATATTTTGCTTGGATAGATTGATTTTAGAATTTTAAGGGATACTTTTATATAACACAATCTCAGTTTTTGATGTAGAGTATGTAGAATAAGCAGGTACCCTAATAAAATTTATGACAAAACTGACATTAGAATAGCACGCTAGGAAACTTTTGTACCCTCGTTTTTACCAATTTCTTTAACTACATTACTAACTAATTATGTAACTCAACCAAACAACGCAATATTAATAAGTAACGTACCGTTCCGGAGGTGACATGCCTAAAGGTTTGCACTTTTTTTTATTTTTTATTTATTTATTAGAGACACTAACAGGATAATAGGTACATGATAATTTAAAATATGTTTTATTTTACTTTGTAATACACACACAATATGAGTTATTAAAATACAACTATAGTTTCGAGAGGAGCAGTCCCTCTCATCATCAGGTATAGATAATAACTAACTTAAATACAAAATTTATCAATCTAATTGGGTAGGTCGGGGGGGTCAGGGGGGCGCGCGGCAGGGAAGGGTATTTTTTTCGCCGAACAGCTCTAGGAGTGGTGAAGTGGACTGAAATGTGATATTATTTATTAATGTGTTTCCAGAATTTAAATTTTTTAGGATTTCAACGGTTTCCAAACTATTCATTATCCATCGTCTATGAGGAACCGAGTGGAGTAATTTTAATTTGTGACTATCGAAAGAATGATTGGTGTTAATTATATGATTGGAAAATTCGGAGAAATTGTTATTTTTTAAGCAGCGGCGATGTGCTTTTATGCGTGTATTTAAGTTTCTAGTGGTTTGGCCTATATACTTTTTGTCACAATCATATAATTAACACCAATCATTCTTTCGATAGTCACAAATTAAAATTACTCCACTCGGTTCCTCATAGACGATGGATAATGAATAGTTTGGAAACCGTTGAAATCCTAAAAAATTTAAATTCTGGAAACACATTAATAAATAATATCACATTTCAGTCCAGTTCACCACTCCTAGAGCTGTTCGGCGAAAAAAATACCCTTCCCTGCCGCGCGCCCCCTGACCCCCTGACCTACCCAATTAGATTGATAAATTTTGTATTTAAGTTAGTTATTATCTATACCTGATGATGAGAGGGACTGCTCCTCTCGAAACTATAGTTGTATTTTAATAACTCATATTGTGTGTGTATTACAAAGTAAAATAAAACATTTTAAATTATAATGTTGCACCACGAAGTATCTGCCAAATCTTTCAATGATAGGTACATGATACTTTGATAACAAACATTATAGTGAAGACTATGCCCATTATCCCAATTACAAGTTGTTAATTGATAAAAAAATTACGTTTCTTGACATTTTTCCTACTACTACTTTTTACACCACAACCGGCGTTTAAAACTCAACACAATTGAGAATTTATTTTACATCTACATATCGTTTTTTCAATTCCTGCAACCTTCGTTGTCGGGGTGGTAAAACGTGACTTGAATATTTGAATAAAATGTCTTAATACGAAAATGGATATTACCAATCCATTTCCACAATTAGGTCACCATCCGCTAGGGAATTGTGCGAACGTTATCGATTGTGAATGCGAGTGCATACTTTTTATATTTTCGTGCTTAAAGTACTTAACGTACTTAAGTACGGAGAAATTTGCTAGCGTGACTCGAGTGTGGTACCTACGCAGTACATTCTGCTGGAACCCTCTGCCAATGTCAGACTTTTTATAAACTATAAGTATTTCATTTATTAATATCATATAAAATTGCTAAAATTTAAAATGTATATTAGGCATTTCTTGGTAGGTGCTACAGCGCACATCTCTGATAACCTGGTCCCTGTAGCTTGATCTCGGGCGATCTCTACGATTATTGCCTTCAATATCCCTTTATACCAGCATACAATTGTTTGGGGACATGCCATTTAATTTTTATGTTAATTAATACAAATTGTTATATTCATTATTCATTACAACTTTTCATTTTCTTTTTTTATACTTAGTTATTCATTCATTTACGCCTAAATAGGCTTTTACATATGTAGGTATATAACAGTTATTTGCAAAAATAATATAAACAGAGAGAAAAACAAAAAAAAGAAAGTGTATATAATTTACATTATGGCGGAATGAAGCGCTCTCAGTATCGCGCCCCTATACTGTGACAGGCCAGAACCAAACACGTCCGCTATGTTTGTATAATTGTTACCTAACCTGTGTATTCTAGGTACTAGCGAGTTGTAGTGAGCATTTGTTCTAGTATTGTCACAGTAAAAAGGCGTCGGCACTCGAGTAGTTCGACTGGGTACATGGAACATTATTAAGGACAAAATTTCAGGGCTGTGGTAATGAGAGTTTACAATTTTATATAATAAAATCAGATCGGATAAAACTCTCCTGTCCGATAGTGGCAATAAACCGGTAAAATATAATAAGTCTTCATGTATTGTTAATTTATTTTCATTTGTTATTTTCTCTACCTATTTTTAATTTTTATTATGTTTTAATTTTCTTATTTTATTCCATTATTTGTTTAATCCCAACAAACTGGTCATATTCTTTATAATATGCATCTATGTTTTCTCTATATTTTGTTTTTTTATACTTTTGTTTATAATTATTTCTTTGTTTTGGTGGTTTTTGTTATTATTATATTCTTTATAATATGTTTCTATATATAATACAATACCATCTCTGATAGTGTTATACATACTTGATAAATTACGATGTACAAAAATAAATAAATAAAATATAAAATATAACCTTCGACGATGGTAAAAATCAGGCCTGGGTGCCTTGTGTTATGGCTTATCCAATTCGCTCGTTGTTGGGCGATTCTGTTCAGGGGCCGCCTCTTTTCGCCCACCCTGCTCAACACCTCGTCGTTTCAGATATGTTCTGAACAAGGGATCCTCGCCATGCGCTTGTAGCACCACATCTCAAAGGCCGCTAGTCTCCCGGACATGCTCTGGCCGATGGTCCATGTTTCGCTGCCGTACATCAGCACACTCCAGACAAGAGTTTAAACCAAATTCTTCCTTATCTTTATATCAGTGTTAGGAGATTCAAAGATTTAGGAATTTTTGTTGAAAGCGACCCTTGCTTGTTGGATTCTGCTTAAAATGTCTGCTAAAAGCGGCCATCTTGGGAAATTCTGCTGCCCGAATATATGAAACTTTTCACTTATTTGATAGTGACGCCACTCAAAACAATATTTGTAGACATCTCTATTCACATTATTACGATATTCAAATGTTTCGTCTGCCTGTCCGTCCGTGTGTCCCCGCAACTTCGTCTAACGTCCGTAATTTCGTTCAAATTACGGCTAAAAAATAACAAATTAAACGGGCGGAGATGGAGCTTGAACCCCGGGCCAGCAAACCCGAAGGCGGCAACGATAGCCATTTTGCTACAGTTGCTTCTCCGCAGACTGCCAAATATATAATATATACTAGGACTTAGCAAAGACGCGGACCAATGCCTCGTAATTTTTGACGGGTAACAGGTAGTAAATCTATAATGATCGGAGCAATCATTCTTTATTTAGCCTTGTTTCCTTATTATGATACAAACACGTTTTGTATTCAAGCATTATAGTCAAAGTTAACCAAATACACTGCGTGATTCGGCTGTATCACATTAGTCTCCTTATATAATGGTAGACCTACTAAAGTAGCACGTGATCTGCTCAACTTTATACAAGATTAGGAAATTTCTCTTATTACATTTAACTTCATATAGGGCCACGTCGCGTTCTAGAACGGTTGTTGAATATGTTATAAAGCACATTTCTTCACACTTCTTCTTTACATTTCTTCTTCACACTTCTTTCGAAACACCTTCCACACACCGATACGCCTTATTTAAAACAGAAAACGTGACATTTCATTGCTTTCTTGAGTACAAATACGTTGTAAGCGAAAATAAAAAGGACGTCCTTTTTATTTTTGCTTTGCTTTTGCATTTGAAGCAATATTTTTCTTCTGGTGAGCGTTTTATCATTCAGTGACATAGGTACAAATATGGCAGATTTAAAGATTTGAAGATCATTTTATGAATTTAAATTATTCGATTAAATTCTAATTTTGAATATTTTTTTAAATAGAGATGCGGACACGGAATACGTGTCACATCAACATTCTTACTATTTTCAAACTAAGTTAAATGTTTGAATCCGCGACCATTGGATCACGAGACGAGAGTCCTAACCACAAGACCACCAAGCTACTCATGATTCGTACCTCCTTCTGTTTAAAAAATATACCTTCAAAATAAAAATTTATAATCTGCGCAGGGGCACAATAAATAAATTACGAATAAGAGATAACCGATTTCAAAGTCCAATTATTGCATTTTTTTAATAATATTTTGAATAATTTTCGGTAAAACGGTGGGCTATCTATCATCAAAGAAACTTATAACGATTATTAAAAATTCACTCGCTTTAATTCAATGAAAATCTTAATAAACTCGCGGAAACCTTGCAAATATTTTTCAAATTTTTGCAATGTTTTAATAATTTAATTTAACTGTATTGAATCGAATGAAATTTTAATAATTTAATGATAACCTATCGTTTTACAGAAAATAAGTTAGAAATATTGAAAAAATTCAATCCCTGGAATTGCTTATGTACATTATTTCTTATATTAGGACATTGCTGCTTGAAGAGTTTTTACCCAATAACTAGCTATACCCGCGCGGCTTCGCACGCGTAGATTTTTAGTACAATGTTTTTTTTTACACATTTAGAGTTTGAGTTCACACAGAACTTTCGCGAACCTTCTAGAACATTCTCCTTCCAAAACTTTCAAGAAACTTTCAAGACACACTGACATATTCCGCAACTCAGTTTAGAACCTTATAGAACTTTCGGGAATTTTCTAGAACCTTCTCCTTCCAGAACTTTCTAGAGCAGGTTTTTCCGCAACCTTCTAGACTCACCGACACAGTCGGCGCGCCTATTTTGAAACATTCTGAAGCATTTGCGGCCATCCGATAACAAAACAATGTGCTAGAAAGCACATTTTCGTCACCCACTCCCACCCACGCACAGCCACCCCCACCAAACTCGCATATTTTTGATGTGACACCAAGGGCTATCTACACCACAACCACTGGTAGGTGGTTGTGGTTGGTTGTGGAGAAAACTTGGCGGGTAGGGAAACATGGTTTTCTTTTTAAATATATATATATTGATTTAGGGAGTAATCTATCTGTAAAGTATTGTGGACATACTCTGTTACACTCTGTATACACGAGTATATTATATTCATTAAACTCAATGTGTGTGTGTTTTCTCTATACATTCCTATACGCTTTAACCGATGACAAGCAAAATTTTCATAGTTACTCCTTCAGTCACTCCGCAAAACTTAGATACCACCCCCGCCCCCTCTAGCCACCCCCCCATCACCCCCCCACCACGATATAAATATATCGAGAGGAGGGGTTGTTTTATTTTGTATGCTGTCCATATAAAATTACGCACAGTTACTTTTTAGGATCCTTGGCAAAACATAGACACTATCCTCTCTCACACTGGCCACTGGTTATTAATAGTCCAACGTTTTACAAAAAATAAGTCAGAAATATTGAAAAAAAAATTCAAACTTTGATGTCGCATATCTCCATAACTATTGATATTAGGTCGTAATAGCTTGAACATTTTCGACTCATAATCAAAGCAGTAATATAGTCCTGCGAGGTTGTTAATGTTTTACAAATAACCCTGTAGATGTTTATTGTATAACCAATATACTGAATGCCATCTGTTCCAAATTTAGAACATTTATTTTTTTATATCCTATAGACACAAATCCCTCTTCCAAGCAATTCCACTTACCTAGATATACGTGTGCATTATTTTATACTAGCCGTAACCCGTCAAAAATGACGAAACATTGGTTCGCGGCTTTGCTAAGCTGTAGTATATATTTATACTATCTTTTTGGCGGTCCACGGCCGTTTCATTTGTTTTTTTAGCCGTGAATTCGAACAAAATTACAGACGTTACACGAAGTTACGGACGAACAGATAGACAGACAGACGGACTAAAAACGAATTTATTATGTTTGATTGAATGCCACGCACTTCTAATTTTGCACAGCTACTGTTTAGGAACTTGAAAGAAATAGAGGCACTCTCCTACCTTCTGTGGAAAACTCCACCTCGTCACCTCAATAAAAAGGTATATTTAATTTAATGTCATCCACTCAAAATTTACACAAATTTGGGGTATAAAAGCAAAGGCAGCAATATTCCGCTGAAGTGTAACTGAGATAAATACAAAAAAAACTCTATCTACTCTAGGAAATTTCTTTGAAACCCACATCGTATTAGAAATAAGCTTTTAAAAATAATTATTCACCTCAGCTTTACATTTGCATACGTACATAAATAAATATTTAACTTTAAAATATGGATATTGCTGTATTTTCTACATAGTAGTAGTAATAGTAGACATTACTGCTTTTGCTATTTACATAATTGGATAATAGTGTCGTTAGTATGAAGCGGCCATTTTGTCACGTGACACATGCTAGGGGGTTGATTGATTGAATTGAATATTGCCGCATTTTATTTTATCAGTGATTTGGAAAGATTTTATAAAGGATTTTGGTAGGGATAGAGCTATATTTCCTATTCACAAAATCTTGTATTTAGTACATTCTGAATAGTAATCCTCGGTAATAGTAATCCTGTTACTCGTACCAACTCCGAATTACGCTCACCCATAGTGGGAATGTGCCGAGCCTACAACGATTTGTTTACCGATATTGACATCTATCACGTGTCTATCACACAATTCTGCGTCGCAGCATTGAATTAATACTTGATTAATAATTAAATATAGATTCAATGCTACGTTGCAAGATGTAAAGTTAGACTTACGCAATATGTTATATTTAATATTGTTATTTAATTTATTATGTTTCATTCTCTACTGTTAGGTACTACGTACTTATGTCTCTTATTTTAATTTACGTATATTATTATCATGTATTACTTCAAAATTATTTTTTATGTGAAATATGTTAGAATATAAGTTAATAAGTTCATTATACATTAATTTATACATATCATTTTCTCATATCTGTTAATATTACCAAACAAATAAATAAAATAAACATTTTTACTCCCTTTCTTTTAACTCGTAGCGTCTGTTTGTCTGCCGAAAAAACTTTGAATCGATTTTTCTCGTGATTCAATCGAGCTGAAACTTTGCAGGCAGTCTCGTGACGACGATAAAAATATATATATAATAATTATAGTATAAATTTGGATTTTTCGAAATTTTAAAGATTTTTTCATCAAATACCAACAAATGAGAAAGGAGCCCGACGCGTGGAGAAGGCGCAAAACTTGTTTCAACTAGTCTGACTCGAGCCATGGGTCCGATCAAACGGTTTCGCCGACGCCGTGCCCCCCTATACCAATTATTACGTTTTCAATATTCTATAAGTTTTAAGGATAATAATATACACGGTTTAGATTTTCCACATGGACTTAAAGCAAGAGGAATATGTTGATAGTATATCAAATTGGAAACAATACAAATGAGAAAGGGAGTATAATAAAAACCTGGGTTTAATGTGTTAGTTTTTTTTTCATTTTTTGGATATTGCTTACTTTGCTTTTTGTGATGAATTCCAGCTTTGGGAATACTAGGTTTTATCCAATGAAAAGAACAGGCGGTAGTAATTACTGTCCTTGTTTTATTTTTATAAATTTTTATAATTTACTATTAAATACTGTGGGCGACCGACCCTAGCTACCGCGATCTTAAACCACGTGTTAACAGGAAGAAGAAGAGAGCGCGCCCGTGCGCGCAACTCCTTACATGCTGGGCCCCCCTTCCCCTTCTGGGTCAGGGTGGCCGACCTAAAAACACCACACTTGTATACCCCTAATTTCATAAATAAATAAAAAAAAAGTCAACGCCATCTACGTTATAAAAGATGTGCGTTATACATCATAGATGCCTCTAGTATTTCATTACTTAATTATTAAACAGTAGCAAAATGATAAAATATACGTATAACTATATGTATTGTTTATCTATATACATTCACCATTGCAAGACAGATTTATTGGAATAATCCAAAATGATGGTCCCGTTGTTCACACAATGAAAATAAGTATTTCACTATGTAATTTAACGTCCTGTTAATTTAATCTAACTAAAATAATCGTTATCTAAATTAAACAAACCAAACCTAATAACCTAACCTAACCAAAGCTAGATAATAACCGAACCTCATATATTGCCTATGAAATGTCAAAATATGCAGTGCATTTTTCGGAACTTTAAAGTGTAATATCTTATTTAATACTTACTATTTAAACGTAAATTATCTTTCATTTTGTTATTAGCACATTCAATAATATAGTAAAATACCCATTTTCGTTGTATATGCAATGGGACCATTATCTTGGATTTAGCCGATTTATTAAGCAATTCATTTGGAAGAATGGCGTGCCAAGGTATTCGAGTATCTACAGGTATACTCGCACATAAAAGAACATGAGTTTGAGTGCGAAAGAGGGAGAGAAATTATAATATCTCCTTGGATGTGAGCGGGCGCACAGGATGTAGTCAACCCCCGTAGGATTCAGTCGCCTGGCTATCCAATTACGTTCCTCCACCCTTATTTAACGTAGATTCCAGTACTTGGTGGTAACTGCGCGCGTTTTTAAATCAACACGCCCATTAAGATATAACCGTTAAATTATTTTATTGGCAGCCAGCACCGATCTTTTCGATTTCGACAATCTTAATTAATAGAAGGACTTTTGGCGTTAGTTGGAGTCTGGAGTTAGTTGTAATTAGGGATCCCGCGAGATCTCGAGGCATTTTACGAGATCAATCCCGAACCGAAAAATTGGACAAGATTATCGGGATTATCGGGATCGATCAACATTTTTTATGTTTTGTATGTTTACTTGTGTATATGTCTATAGAGCTTTTAGTAAGTACTTGAAACTTATGTTCATGTCACATTCAAATAATGAAAGTAGCTTTGAATAATATGCTGTATTTTTTTATCTTAACATAGGTAGTAATAAAAACTACTACTAACTCTACTACATTGACTGATTGATGCTTGTAAAAACGCCTACAAAAACTTGAAAACAATGATTAATAATGAATATTTTATAAAATATGCTAATATAAAAATGCAAGGTGTTGTCGTCAATTGCTATTCAGCTCTATAAAACAAAAAAAGTATTCGGGATCCCGCGGGATTGGAAATTCTAATCTCGAGGGATCCCGAAAGGGCAATCCCGACTGGGGATTGCATTCCCTAGTTGTGATAGTGATCATCAATTTAAAAAGGATGAAGATATGCGAGAAAAAACTCCGAATCTTCGCATGGAATCTTCCGGTGTTCATTATGTGTCGCGAAATACATAGGGTTGCAGTATAGCTTTTGAAAAGCGAGCAAGAAAGACACAAGGTAATAATAATAGATTAATCACAGTTCATTTCGATGTACATTGATTTACAATATAAATGTTGCATATTAGTTCAGGTTACAAACTTTTGTTCTTTTCTTTGGTTCCGTTTGGTGAGTATTTCTTTATTTATTGCCGCTGGTCGCTTGTTGTTTCTTAATTCGCTTTCTTTGGTCTCATTTCTCTTGTCAAAAACCGACTGTGTGAGCAGCGCTTCTTCTGCATCATTTAAAACCTTTCGACTTCTAGAAACTTCTGGCGTATTTTGATGTGTATGGGTTTCTTCCAGAATATAGGTAGCGCATAAAAAAATCTATCGAACCATTGATTTATTTAATTTTTTGTAATGTAACGAATATCGGAAGGAGAGTTACGGCGGAAAATAAAATAAATGGCGCTCTAAATGCAGTTTTGGCCAATAATAATCTGTCAAAAGATGCAAGACTGGCACGGCGTTCTAGTGCCAACTCTTGTGTATAGAAGTGGAGGAATGAAAGTAGACTGAATGCGGTGGAAATACGCACTCAGGCGCTAATGTGGATGAGTGAGGAATGAATTAATGTAATGCTGACTGTTGGTGGTTGATACAATAAAGAAAAAATCGATGAAATGGTTTGGTCATGAGGAACGTATGAACGAGGAAAAGATGGTTAAGAAAATACATGAGGCGAGTTTTGAAAGCAGCGGGGACAGAGGGCATCCGCGAAAGACCAGGCACTGTCAAATATTAATATTGGAGGATGACCATGTTAAAAGCCACAACAACCGTAGAGCATGAATGAGAAGATGTATGAATGTAGCAAAAGCAAAAGTGATGTGCCTAGAATGAGGCATTCTATCCTCTCAGCCTAACCTTGCGGAGAAACGGCGTGATAGTTAGTTTTTTTTACATTCGAACTCCCCTTCTATGTATCTACCAGAGTCAACACCGCACACAACAGAATGTTGAACGGCTTCATAATATATTTATAAACTAATAGTTTCTACTTAGCAGCATGACTAGTGAATGATACACACCGCTTACCCAGGATCGTTCCTTGAGAAAAAGCTCACATATCGGTCTTGCTCATTCGTCGCCTGGTTGACATTTTTTACTCCCTTTCTTTTAACTCGTAGCGTCTGCTTGTCGCTTCTCTGCCAAAAAAACTTTGGATCAATTTTTAACCCTTTTCCCGTGATCCATCAGAGCTGAAACTTTGTAGGTAGACTCATGACGACGACAAAAATGATGAAACAAATTTTCATTTAAAATTTTATAATTATTGTAGTATAATTTTGGATTTTTCGAAATTTTAACGGTTTTTATTACTCCCTTTCGTGGCGTCGCCCGACTAGAGCCCGACGCATGGAGTAAGCGTGAAACCTGTTTCAACCTGTGAATGAGAAAGGGAGTATAATAAAAACTTGGTTTTTATGGGTTAGTTCTTTAACACTACTAGCGAGATTAGACAAAGTATATTGTAGACCACTAGGTGGTGGTTGATGTTATAGAGAATAATATTACGTGAGGAGGACAGCGGGTTGACACCGGCGCCGTCTCGGACTTCGACGCCTCCCCCTAGTCTGCGGCGGATATCCTACGCAAGCAGCCAATGAGCAGCTTCCTATTTATACCAGCCCTCTGCGTCTTTGTACGGAGCGAACCTACGCTTGGGACGTCATATCTACACGCTAAAAATAACCACATAGAAATTTGTCAAGCCTGTACATTAGGGTGTGTCGTATTTTTCAATATTGGTATTTTAGATTTTAACAGTACAGAAAGATTGCATTGCAAGTTGCATTCCAGCAGTACTGAAAAGTTGCATTTAGTGGTTGTCCTGACGAAGAGATGGGCAATCCGGTAGAATAAATATTCCCGTAAGTAGTTTTGTACTAACCTAACTAACATTGTTAGTTGTTTCTTCTTCAAACACAGCAAAATTATTTTGTGGTGACATTATAATTATAATTTATAGTAAATTGAATGTTATAAATAATCAGATCCTTTTTGCAAATAGTTATCTTTTAAATTTATTTTCATGTTAAGTAGGTACTTTATATTATTCATTTTCCATATATAACTTTTTAATATTTTGATTACCTATACTTCGATTTTTAAATTTTTATTTTTGTTATCCTGATGAAGAAGCCATTGGCTTCGAAACATGTTGAATTTTTTCAATAATAAAAAAAGTGGTGTAAACAAAGTTTAATTCTATAAATTATAATTGTTAGTTGTATTTTCGTGTGTAATTAAATACTGCATTTTCAGTTTTCATTAAAACTGGTACTTTTTACACATGTGTAAATAAAAATAATTGTTTTTTAAGTTCTATCTTTTTAATTTTCTGAGATGCGTTTCGCCTTATGAGGGCAATATCAATCTAAATAATTTACATTCAACAACTTTTATATATATTTTAAGTATTAGAAAGCGATGATATATAATTTTAAGAATTAATTAAGGTTCTTGGATTTCTACACGATTCTAAGAAACAATTCTGTTCAAGCACTAATGACAAGTAATACATATAAGGATGAGGATAGGTTTACGACTTGATATAAATGTGATATTCTTGGTAACAAATTATGTTTGTTCACTAATGATAATTTTCTTTTCCAACGCGGGAAATTTAAAAATAATGCTATCTGCTGCTCAGAAAATTAAAAATATAGAACTTAAAAAACAATTCTTTTTATTTACATATATGTGATTATGGAGTTCAACTCACCTCTGAAACAATAAATTTGTTAATTTTTATTCGCTCAATGGCCTGATAAATAGAGATCTCAGAAAGATACATTTTTTGAATTTATACATTGCGTTTGTAATTAAAAACTCTTGTTCTAATATTAACATGACTAAAATTAGAACTAGGTACATCACATTTAAGGGGGGGGTAAGGTTAATTCGTACAAAAAAAGTCAAGTTTTTGTGATTTTTTTGTGACGACACAGTTAAAATCTCTTTATTAAAACCAATAGTACATTAAAGTATGACATTTGTAAAATATTGTGTAAAATTTTCAAGAAGAAATATTAAAAAATACGGCAATGGCAGCAATTATTCGGACGTGTCTCGGAAGAAAGTTGAATTGCGGTGTCCATCATAACTTGGTGCTAGATCATCTGAAATCAAAAAATCAAAGTTCATTCGTTAGATAATTGGTTTTTTCATGTAAGGCTGGGAGGGTTTTTTGAAATTTCAATTTTTCAATTTTTTGGAACACTTTGAAGAGAAAAACGCGATTTTTTGAGAAAAATATCGACTAATTTGTTATTAAAAAATATAAATTAATAACATATTTGAAAAAAAGTCTCCAGCGTTACCTCTTAAATTATGTACAAAAATAGTGTTCAAAATTTTAAAAGGATTGGTGCAGTAGTTTTGAAGTTATGATGGACACCGACTTTGAAAACGTGAGATGTGGGGAAAACGCTTTAAAGTTTTGCACACTGTAAAATTCAAAATAAAACTCAACACATAATCGTCGATGCCATTTTCACACAGCAAAGAGCTTTCATCATCAGCATTTTTTTGTAATTGTCTACGCAAAACTCTTCCAATACAATAGCACGTCCGGTAGTCCTCAGGTGAGCGCGTCTCTTAGCTGCCCGAGCAGGTATAGAAAATCAGTCCGAGTATCGCTCAAATGTTCATAATTTCGTCAATTTTGCTCCGATTGACTTGAAATTTTGACACAATATTCTTGCGATGTTATACATTCATTTAAAAAATTAAAAATAAAATGCAAAAAAAAAAGTTAAAAACCTTACCCCCCCCTTAAGTTAATTTTGACAATTCATTTGCGTTTAATCCTCGTTCGTATTATCTCAGCTGGTTTTTTTAGTAATTTCAGCAAATTTTTATTTTATATCGAATATAATTTATCTGATATTAAAAGAAAACAACACGTTATCACATGTGTAGCGGTTATGTCAAAAATATTTTATATATTCTTGATATTTATACACCTTTGATATCTTCACATATACATTAAGAATCTATATAAAGCATTGTAACATTCCCAGGCAATTTGAACAGCGAAGCAAATTTTCTATTGTTATGTTGTTATTAGTTACCTTCTCTTTGCTTTGTATCTATGATTAGCTTTCTCGCCACCTACCGCCTTAATAAAAGATGAATGGATTTCAACTTCATTGAATAAAAGCTTTTGAATTGAACCACCAAATAACTAAAATATTTTTTTTCTTTTCTAGCATTTCGTTCAGACCTATTTCCATCATCTTTTTTATGTTACACGTACTGAATTCGATACATTTCACACACTCCTCTCGGCGCTCTGAGCAGCATCGGGCGCAAGATTGGCTTTCCCTTCCATAGATGCCGCCTTGTGCCCATCTTACCATACTACCACGACGCAAAACTTATACGGATGATTTGTTATGGCATGATTGTCACCTTAGACTCAAACCAGGAAAACAAGAATGAGACTAGTCACGACCATTGTCTTCTCAATATTTCTCTTCGGTACTGGAACATAGACTCTGAGAAAACTATTACCCTCCAAAGACATTTTATCTGAACGTGAGTTACGTTTTCAACTTCACTGTCATTCGTAGTGAGCGTTCCATGTGGTTTTCTTTTAAAGTGAATTGAATTTTCCCGTCAGGTTAAGAAAACTCAATTTAAAGTTAATTTCACCAAATACAAACAATAAAGTGATGATGATGTTTATTTTACAGTTTAAACAGACTGACATGGACGATACAGGATTAAAAATAATAATGACGCTTTTCCAAAGGGCTCCATTGATTTTATACTATTTTTCTAACAATGGAGACAAAGAGTGCAAAGAGTTGACGACAATTTGTTTAAGACAAAGAGAACAAAGAATATCTTCTGTCAATGAACCACGAGATAATATAAACAAGGAATCATTTCGAAAGAGTTCGTTGACTCTTAATATAAACAATTGGCGTAAAATACTCATCCCAATACAGCTTCCACATTCATTAGTTTATAATAGTCAAAATATATTTACGTTAGATTCCTGAATGATCTGTAGGGTTGCATGCTTGTCTCTGACAAGATTAACACGCATGTGATCAATATTGGTGATAGTTTAACAATACTATGGTTGGGGTGTATAGTGTTGTGATATAGTAGTGTAGTGTTGGTCCTGACGTAGATACGGGTACGTCTCGAAACCGGTAGACCTAAAATCTGGTAGTGGTTTTAACTAAGTAAACTAACAATCTGTTAAAATATATTTATAACAAAACGATGAAGGACGCTCTACGAATGCCTAATTGTAAGAGAATTTTAATTCCTCTATAATTGAGCATCGAGCATCGTCTGTACGGCTTCGAATCCTCAGATATTTTGGCGACTATACTAGATATGGGGATACTGTAGAAAAATTAGTGATCCAGTGAAGGATAAAAAGAAGCAGATCTCGTAAAAGATCACAAACACAACGGACCGACCTAGATAAAACTTGATGTTAGAAAAAAAAGAAAAAAAAAATGATGCTACTGCTAGAATCTGCTTCAAATTGCCCATGCTGTCGTCCACAATAATTAAACGCAGTTCCATGATCACGATTACTCTTATTAAGAGCAAAATGAAAAAAAGAATCTTGAAAAAGAAGCACATAAGAGAGAAAAAGAATTAATTGCAGTTAATTAATTACACTTGGTGATGAGAAAGACTGCTGCTCTTAAAATTATAGTAGTGACACAAAAACTCAACGTGTGCAAAATGTAGTACAATGTTTCGTTTTGTGTAAATTAAAAGAAGAAAGGGAGTAAAATGTTGGAAATAATATACTTTTACTATTTTAAATTAGTTTTTTAAATATATATTAAAGAAAACACACTGTTATTGTAAAACTGGAATATTATAACAAAGTTCTGTGAATTATTAACAAATTTATCAATCAGAAAAGACATACAGAAAAAATTAAATTAACGAAAAAATATTTTAGCTGCTACCGGGATTCGAACCTACGAACCTCCACTGCAGCAATATAAAAAGTGGATTGCTTTAAAAATAGAATAATGGTGTGTTAATCAATTAAAAAGAGTCTACATATAATTTGCGTTAATTTACCAAGCTGCCGTGGTGAAATTGGATAACGCGCCATCCCGGATAGAGTCGAGGTCCGTAGGTTCGAATCCCGGTAGCAACTTAAACATTTTTTTGTTAATTTGATTTTTTCTTTATGTCTTTTCCAATTGATTAATAAATTTGTTAGTTTTTTAAAATTTATTTTTAATAATTTAAACTAATTACGACATACTTGTAAAGTGGAACAATACCGTGAAAGACAATCCATTATTTAAAAGTAATTGCTTTCTCGGAAACGTCTCGCCTATTGATCCGGCTTGAATGGACCAAATTAAGCCCAGCGGGAAATGAGATGAAATTACCGCCTCTACCCGCGGGTTAACCGATTATAATTGATAGTTATACCGACAACTTTGAAAATATTTCAACACCTATTTATTTCGAGGCTTTCATTGTCTCGTCGCGTACAGATATTAAATATGACTACTATTTAATCGATACCTTACAAAGTCGTGTTTTCGAAGATTCAAACTTTTAAGTGAAACGAGAACTTTAAATAATAATTGTATTCAATATAATGTTTAAATGATGTATCTTTCAAGAAGTTTTGAATGTGACCTTTGAAATAATAATTTCAAAATAGTGTTCGGTCTATAAATGCGGGTCGTCTGATTTTCAAATATATTAGATGGTGGATATTATTAATATTTAAAGCATTTACTTTGTGGTTAGACATTATAACAGAGTGTTAGTTAAATTAGTATAAACCACCACCAGATTTTAGGTCTACGAGTTTCGAGACGTACCCGTTTCTTCGTCAGGACCAACTACATTACTATATTCACAACACTATACACCACAACCGTAGTACTGTTAACCTTTCACCAATATTTATCACATGCGTGTTAATCTTGTCAAAGACAAGATTAAAGTTAACAAAGTTAGAATGAAACGCTTAAAATTAATAAAAGTTTTATTTATTCATCTAAGTCACTGGACACGAATTTAATCGGAGCACAGTTCTTTCATTCGCACTAATTTTGTAATTCCAACTAATTGTCACTCCTGAATATTCCATAAATACGTATATAGGTACTGTACTTTTGTCTATCGCTTGTTTATGGTCAAACGTGTACGGGTTCGCCTTTCTAAGGTCATAATAACTCTCGAATTCGCTTGTCATAATAACTCTCGAGTTCACAATGCCGCCGCTTAGTTATAAGGATGCAATACAATTACTTTTCTCTAAATTCCAAGTTCCAAAATCAGAGAATGTTTACAAAAAAACGTCAATTATACAACTAATTAAAGAAAACATAACTGCTAAATTTGAAAAAAACACATCATTAAGATTCAAAAATAATTTTAAAACCCCAAAATATAATACCAAACTGTGTCAACAAAACTACATATACTTGGGCATAAAAAACTTCAATAACCTACCTACAGATATTAAGAAAATCGATGACTTACAACAATTAAAGAAAAAAATAAACCAACACTTTAGATCGATACAATTTGACAATGCACAACAAGACATATAGCTAAGGAACAAATAAGCCAAATCCAAAATAAACTAATAAAGTGTAAGCCCCTCACCAAGCACATGAGCAAGTCTCATTTTTGGAGAGGCAAAGCAATAAAATAAAATGTTTCTAAGTAGATTGTAATAGACAAATGTATTATGATTTAAATGTAGTTTTAATATTAAATAATAAAAATAATAAAAATAAAAATACTCTGAAATATTTAGAAATCTAGTGGATTGTCCCAGACCTTTGTAGTAATTTCCACTTTCTTGTAAAATTATCAATTATGTGCAAATTGTACTTGAGCACCCTTATTTTTTTCCAATATATCAATGTATAGTTGAAAAAAAACTTTTCTATCCACACACACACTTATATCTCAAGAAAAGGAAGAGAAAATGATTGAGAAACCCGTTTAAAAGCAGCGGCCTCCTCATTCCACGTTCCTCCCCGATCTGGGGGAAGTTTCATCCCTTAAATAATTGTAACTTTGTACATCGAACTGAATTAAGCCTCCACCCTCCCCCTACTGATGATTGCCTCGTGTCTCATAAATAAAGCGCGTACCTCCAACGCGACATGGATCTCTCATTATATTATAAGTGGATAAATACAACTAGGATGACGTATTGTATCTGTTACTTGGATGACAATACAGAACATGAAAGACGACTTGGAGAGGATAAGATGATGGCCAGAACTCAGGGGTCTATGATATACAATGTACTGAAGATTTTCAAAAAAATACTAGAAGATATAATAAAGGAGGAACATAGTTTACGTTATGTATAAGTTAATAGTTGTAAAAACAGATATAGGTACTGTTTGTTCAAAAGTATTTAATAAAAAAATTTTTTTTAATTTATATATAGGTTGGTTACAGATTATCTTGATGCTATTGTTGAATAACTTTTGTACTAGAGTATACAATATGCCATGAAATATTTATTACATTTATTATCTATAGTATTATTTTTAGACTATCGTAAATCAGTGGTATAAATTTGCTGTTTTATATGAATAATCCATCATTATTTAGAAATGAACAAATGAAAATAAAAAATAAAATAAATGTTCGTATTCTAGCGGTATTTATTATTTAATCAAATGCTAAGCATGTATTATTTTATTTATCTACATTTTTACATAGACGTACTATAAATATAGACCAGTTACAGACCAAAATATATGCTACACGGGACGACAACATGAATTACTGTGAACATAGACGCACATTGCGGGAGTTGGTCTAGGGGTATCCAAAATGTATAAATGTCCGCGCGATATATCTATATAAAATATTAATACAATACACAACCCTGTTTATATTTGTATCTCTTTTACACGTATGCTGCGCTATAAGACAGAAAGAGAAAATAAATACCGCAATTCGCTACTAACTTCATATGCATTCGTTGTTAAAAATTATGTTTTGTTGTCCTTTCTTATACGTGACTGATACATTTAGTACGCAATAGAAGATAGTAGAATCTAGTTGTCTCAGATTTGTTTTTAGTGACTAGTCTATATTTATAGTACGTCTATGCATTTTTAGAACTGAACATAAAAAAAATTAATTCACAAAGTAGTTATTTAAATACGTATGGGTACCTACGGGAAAGGACATATTTTAATTTTCGAAATCGTGGCTTTTCGAACATGCGAATTTCTAAAAATTGACAAAATGTAGATACCTAAATTTACCTTTTATATTATGCGCAAAATATGTAGGTACTAGTGACCATGCTAACGAGTACAACATATTCGCTGGGCCTAATTGTCTAAGATTACTCTAGTGTAAAATTTCGGGGAGAGGATTTAAAGATTAGATGATTATATCTATAACATCAAAGTATCCGCGTAAAACGTAAACATAATTATATAAATATATAGCAGGGCCGAAAAATATTATTTAAGCGTTTATTTACGCCCTCGGACAGCAATCAACTGATCAAATTTCGTACATCAGACTAGCTACTGAAATAGGGACTTTGATCTTCTAATATTTAAAAAAAATGTTATCAGTTATAAATCACATTTTTTATCAGATGAACGTATCAAGCATTTTTTAAAATTGAATCCGACGTAATTCTGGAAATGTGTGACCGAAAAAATTAACAAATGTAAAAAACACGTAAATTTATTCCTGAATTTACATAATATGTCAAAAAATGACCAAAAAACTTAAATTATTTCACACGTTTGGTCATCCAGCCATGGCCCTTTGTCATAACGAGATTACGGATTGATTAGGGAAAAACACGTATCATGGATTTAATGTCGATTTTAGTCCGGATTTTAAAATTAAAAGTAACTGAGTACTTTTTGCTCTAAAACGAACCCTTGCGGTGCGCCACTCTATAAGAATAATGTGTAATGAACTTACTATAATAAAATAATAAATAAATAAAAACACTTTTCTTTGTATTAAACCACGATTTATTATTGTGCCAACCGGTTTCGCTTAAACTTAAGCTTCATCAGGGCAACTTAATAACTAAACAATAAATACAAAGCAGCGCACTTATATATACTTAATGAGGGAGACAAAATTTAAAATTACATAGAAAAAAGAGACAACAATATACGAGTACATATGAATAAGACATAATATAAAATTACACGATAATGAAAAAATATAGCATATGGATTAGAGAGAGAAAAATTACAAACAAGTGAGGCAACAATTGTTGTCAAATTAACAAATATAGAGGGATAGGCGTATGGATTAGAGAGAGACAAATTACAAACAAGTGAGACAACAATTGTTGTTTCACTTGTTTGTAATTTGTCTCTCTCTAATCCATACGCTTATCTCTCTATATTTTGTCATTATCGTGTAATCTGTCTATCTCTTATTATCGTGTAATTTTATATTATGTTCTCTTTCATAAGTACTGGTATATTGTTGTCTCACTTGTTTGTAATTTGTCTCTCTATCTCTCTATATTTTGTCTTTTTCGTGTAATTTTATATTATGTATCTTTCATATGTACTCGTATATTGTTGTCTCTCTTTTTTGATTCAATTCGATTCTGTTTCGTTGTTTTGATTATGTGGTTAGGAAATTCCAAAAAAATACAGTTTTGTAAGCATCGTCGATGTTATCTAATTCAAGTGTTTAGATTTCTTGCGGTTTGGCCAGTATAGTTTCTGCCACATTTCAAGTTTAAATAAAAAAACTATGTGTATAACACCACTTTATTGAGTTTGCACCAACTAGTTTCAACTCACAGCTGAGTCTTCATCAGGGTTCAGTATTAACTAAACAAAAACAGAATTACAAGCAATCAAGAAAGCATTAAGGGAAGAAAGAGACAGAATGTCAATTGTGGTAGGGATTGGGTGAAAGAGAGCGTCTAAGGGTGGATGCAGTTAATTGGAAGGGGAATATATCTAGAATTGGACTATGCAATAAATCTTGTTGTTTATTAAGTAAATATTTTTTATCTATAATTAATGATTTTTTTATTTCTAACGCTTCCAAATTATTGAGACCCGAGGATTGGTCAAATGCGTGATTTTTTCTATCAAATGAATTGCAAATTCTACTTACACAAATAGTTATTTTATTTAAAGATATTATGTCTCACCAAAATGTGTTTGCTTCCTGTGAAAATTTAAATTTTTTTTTTTAGCATTCATATTCAATTTTTCGTTTAAATCAAACATTTTTTCATGTTATGTAATTACTTATACATTCACGTGGCAAAAAATCTGTACTTTTGTAAATCGGGTCTTTATGATTCCACGTAGAGGAAATAAAAAATGTTCACCTGACTCAAACCGACGATAGTAATAATTAACTGTACCCTTAACTCGGTGCTCCCAGTGCTTGGAGGATAAATCTTCCGTCTCGCACCTACCTACTGACTCTCTCGAACCTTCTCCTTTGTAATAAAATTTACATTACTCTTAGCGAATTTTATTTCTTTCCTCGAAATGTTTTTCGCTCCACGAAAGTTGTTTTATGAAAGTTTTTTGTAAATATGGAGTAAGTGTAATGATTTCTTTCCTTTAAATGTTTTTACTTCATGAAAGTTGTTTTATGAAAGTTTTTTGTAAATATTGAGTACATGTAATGATTTCTTTCCTTTAAATGTTTTTCACTTCATGAAAGTTCTTTGATTTGAAAATATGGAATAAATTTAATGATATAAGATCTTCAATGTGATATAATAAGGCAATAAGATGAGAAATAACTATTATAGTTGGGGTCTATCTTATAAAACAAATATTAAAAATACAAGGTATTCAAAATTCGGCAATGAAATTAATTAATACATTATCTTCATATACAACTAAAGACATATTTAAACGTTTTAAGAAGCAAAAAATATTTGTGATATAATATTTTAAATACAAATATTTTAAAATCAGTATTATGTCTTATTTTGTCTTATTGTATTTTATTTTAACAAATTTAAGTTACAATGTTCAACCACACTATTTTGTTACATATATTGTATATTCATATTATTACTTGTAAAAGCCCCCTGGGCGTAAATAAATAAATAAATAAAAATCTACGCTTATTAATGCTATCTATGGTAGAAATTAGTAAAATGGTATCTTAAAGATAATAAGTTAAGAAGCAAAACGCTATACCTATTAATGCTATCTTATGGTAGAAATTAGTAAAACGGTTTCTTAAAGATAATTAGTGTAAATATTGATTGCTACATAAACATGGTACTAGATTTACGACATACGAAGGATTGCTCATACCGAAGATCATTAATAAAAATGGTCAAAGGACATTAACATACGTAAATACCGAAAATATTTAATAAATTTATATACAAATGTATTTATATACAAAACAAAAATATTTTCTGTGATAAAAAGAAATTTTATCAAAGATAATATTAAGAAAGGCCTTAAAGAAAAATAATGGAAATAGGATAGGATTTTTAATGAGTGTGTTAGGTATTATATAAATAAAAAAATAAATAATTTATTATGATCATTTATTTATTTATTATAACTATGAATAGATAGAACACAACGTTGTTTACTTCACACAATGACAGTTTAATTAAATAAATTAATTAAAACGTTTTCGATGCTTACTGCATCATCTTCAGTAATATACAGTGTATAATCTTCAGTAATATACACTATATATTACTGAAGATTAGAACACAACAATTAATAAATTAATTAAACTGTCATTGTGTGAAGTAAACAACGTTGTGTTCTATTCATAGTTATTTACAATGAACTTCCACAAAGTTAATCACGAAAATTTCGAAATATTATTTATTTATTATTATTTAATTCTGTTTCCTTTCCTCTTTAAGTATATAAACATATTTTACTATGTCATTTTACATTTTTAGCAATAACAAAAAGAACTTAATGACAACCCAGTAAATTTTGTGTATGTATGTATCTAATGAATAATTTATTTAAAGTAGGTATCTCATTTCTTGACGTTAGTTAATAAAAAGTGTTTGCGACGTTTCATAAATGTGTAAGACGATTCGGTTTAAATAAACGTCACGCTTTTATAAAAAGAGACAGCTTGAATGACGACTCGATAAAATAACGACATAAAACATTAAACAGACTGCGTGGTATAAAGGTAAAAGCAAATGAAAGTAGATGTGCAGCCGATGTTCTGTATCAGGTTTACTTTTACCATATTTTCGACGCCGTCCTAGGACGACTTTTTATCCATACAGGGTGTAACAGAGCTAGTCCACAATACTATACAGATGGATTTGTCTTGAATATGAATCGAAAATGTTAAGCAACCATGACCTAATATTGATATTTAAGGAGATATGCGACATCAAATTTTGCATTTTTTTTTCCAATATTTCAGACTTATTTTTTGAAAAACGTTGAACTATCATTACAGTAACTTATGTCTAATATGAGAAAATCATTCTCTTTAATGCAAGTCAAATAAAATCATAAAAACTTTTGAATTTTTTCAGGATTTTTATTAAATTATTTTACTTCTACTGAAGTGAATGAATGTAATGAAAAGGTACTTCAATATTTTATAAAAAATATTACAACAATTTTAAAAAAATTGAAAAAAAAACAATATTTGATATTACATAACTCCATAATTATTGATATTAGGTCGTGGTTGCTTGAACATTGTCGACTCACAATCAAGACACGAATCCACCTGTAAAGTATTGTGGACTAGCTCTATTACATCCTGTATAAGTCTCATCACTTCATGTTACATATTTTAAAAATCTATTTTCGTATAAACCAGTCTATTGATGTTACTGTGCCATGTCGTGTGAAAGAGTTAAGCCATGTATTCACTAGGGGACAAATCGCGAAACATTCCGCTCGGCATGTCGCATCAACATCTACGCTCATGTTTCGGGGACAATGACGCGGTCATTTGACGTGTACACACCGGGACTCGCATATCTTGTCGCGGAAATGTCACCCGATGATGTTATGATGACAGCTGCAGTATCTCATTTGGCGAAAACGGGGTTCCGCGCAATTCGAAATGTTTTTTTGGGTCGCAATTTCAAATTAACAAGGTTTTACTGTAGTAAATTGAATATTATTAAAAACAAGGTCCTTTTTGCAAATAATTATTGTTTTCCAGACGTCGCGGAAATATATCGCCCTATGAGGTTATGATGATAGCCGCGTATCTGTTTATGTTAATGAGTTTATCGAAACGTAAGAGGAGAATGCGAAATTATTTACTGCAAAGAGAAAGAAGGACGGACATTCTATGCGATCTTCGATCGATACAGCTCGATGAGTTCAAGAACAATTTCGTTTCCCCACACTGTCATCTTGAAAGATACAGCGCATGCGTATTCACTTGTAAACATAACACGTGGTACTGACGCTCGCGTAATGTTGCAGTGAGCTCGCTCGGGTACCGTGCGCATGGCAACGTTGCCACGGCACGTCGCGGAACAGTGCACGACGTTGCAACGTCACGTAGACTCCGTGCCGCGCGTGCTGTTGAGGGACAATTTGTCCCCTAGTGAATACATGGTTTTAAAGAGCAAAATCTTGAAACATTTTTAATCATATTGTTTAAACAGTATTTTAAAAAGTTGCTTGACTTGACTTTAATCTTTGTGAACAACATTGTGTGTGATTGATTATTATAACGACAATGGTTGAGAATTTTATTTTTAGTTATATTATTTGCTATAATTTTTGTAATAGTTTTTTTTTGCTATTTATTCACATAAAGCGTGTGATAAAAAAGGCGTACACAAACCTATTATTAATTCATTTGTTTAATAGTATTAATCCTCTAGCTTTTGTTACATATAAACTTATAAATAGGTCATAATACTTTCGATTCGTATACATTGGGATATAAATCATAATACATTAGAGACAGATCTACCTTTATACTCTCTTTCTTTTAACTCGTAGCGTCTGTTTGTCTGCCGAAAAAACTTTGGATCGATTTTTAACCCTTTTCCCGTGATCCAATCGAGCTGAAACTTTGCAGTCATACTCGTGGCGACGATAAGAATGATCTAACAAATTTTGAATTAATTGTAGTATAATTTTGGATTTTTCGAAATTTTAACGGTTTTTTCAAATAGGAAACCATACAAATGAGAAATGAGCCCGACGCGCGGAGAAGGCGCGAAACCTGTTCCAACTAGTCTGACTCGAGCCATGGGTCCGATCAGACGGTTTCGCTGACGCCGTGCCCCCCTATACCAATTATTACGTTTTCAATATTCTATAAGTTTTAAGGATAATAAGAACTCAAAGCAAGAGGAATATGTTGATAGAATGTCAAATTGGAAACAATACAAATGAGAAAGGGAGTATAATAATAACTTGTTTTTTATGGGTTAGTTTTTTTTTTTTAATTGAGTAGTTTTTAAAAATGTCAAACTTTTGGGCGGTATTAATTTACCTGTATGTTTGTGTGTAATGTAAGAAGGATGATGTACGAGAAATAAGGAACTGCCCGCAAGTTGTATTTTTTTCGTATAATTCTTTAATCCAGTGGTTCCCAAAGTTGACACGACCGGGACCCACCAAAAAAAAAAGAAATTTTCGGGACCCATCTCCTGCCTCACATTTTATAATCCTTTTGGGTTTACTCGATAGAAAGAGGAAGAGGAAAAGGAAGGTGTTCAGACAGAAGCCTAAATAATTGACATAAAACCTATTTATATGAAAAGCACCGAGTTTATTGAATTATGTTTATATTAATATGTATGTGGTAATTGCATACACGAAGGTCGGAGAGAAAGGATGTTAATTAGTTCAGAAATAGCCGAGGAGTCACGTATTAGTATTAATTTTTTACATTAAATATATTACCTAAGTTACACAAGTCAAAGACATAAATCATTATTAAACTCAATACAGTTTAACTCCACACTCTGTTTGGGAAATAGATTTGGTAGAGCGCTTGTTTAAAATTTAATATTAGAAATTTTTAAATCAGAGTAATGTACGCTTAAGATTTTTAAACAGCAACATCTATTATTAATATTTAAAGCATTAACTTTGCGGTTAGACATTATAACAGATTGTTAGTTAACTTTGTAAAAACCACTACCAGATTGTAGGTCTACCGGTTTCGAGACGTACCCGTCTCTTCGTCGGGACCAACACTACATAACTACATTCACAACACTACACACCTCAACCGTAGTATTGTTACACTTCCACCAATAATTGATCACATGCGTGTTAGTCTTGTCAGGGACAAACATGCACTGATTAGCCTTATGAACCATCAGGGATCTACCGAAAGAGAGTGAGAGGGAGCGGGGTCTGTTAGCGATATCTATTCTGAAATTTGTAAACAACTTTTTTAAATAGACCATTAGACGTTTAGAAATTTCACATACAAATAACATAGGATAAATTAAATATTATAAGCAAGGAAATTATTTTTCCAAACAGCAACCTTTTGAATTTGTTTTCGCAATAGGTAGTTCCTAATTAAGTTTTCAACGTCAATTATTTTTTGCTTTTGATTATGTCTGTACTTTCAATTTTAATTTTAGTGTACGTTTTATCCTGACAAAGAGACCGAAAACATGTTTATTATTCAATAAATAAGTGGTTTCAAACAAAGTGTTTCTTCTATATTAATAAAAAATGTATACCTATCTTAAAACTTAAAAGATACTGTATAATTTGATAAATAAATAGATAAATTAAATCGATTCATTATGACCGGCAAATCTTTATGGATTTTTGAGTGAACATTTTAGTATTTTAATAACAATTGTAATTTTTCTATTATCTGCTTTAATATATATTTTCCTATTATATTGAAACTTTGTTGTCATTTCCCCAACGCTAACTACTGACTCAATTTACAGTAGGTTTTTTTTCGTTCTCTTAAGAATGATTCATTGTTTTTACAATCACTTGAGTTCAGTAATCCATCTAGTTAAGTAACGTTAGTATTTTTTTAAATTATACAATGCTATATCATTTACACGTCAATTAGAACCCGGCAAGAAGTGGCGGACAGATAGCAGGCATAATCCCGCACACATGCATATAAATGGCAGCCAAACTATGTGTGCACGAACCCACATAGCACGCGTTCGCTATCCCAGCGCAGGCTCGCGGCATTTTCTCGATACAAAATAAAATAACCCACGAACCGATGTATTTATATTCCGTGGAGCCTTCGCAGGGCGCACGCGCACGGGGGCTACGTCGTTATCGATTCGCCCGCGGTGCGCGCGCAGCCCGGGCGGCCATATTGCTCGGCGGATTGCAGACCTCAAATCTGTAGGCGCCATTCGGTGAAACGTTAATGGGAAAAACGAAAAGTCCGCGGACCGAACTCATCCAGCGCGCGACCGGGATGGGCCTATCGGAGTGTTGATGTGATTCTCAGTGACTTTACCCACATATCAGGCAGCTTTAGACGGCTGAGGCTTAACAGAGACAGCAAAAACAGGTCAGTGCCGAGAAAGTATCCGAGAACCCAATGATTTTGGTGCCACCCGATCTAGCAGCACACACCTCGCACGATTCCGGTCGATACGTTATTCACTCTTTGCTCTATTATTATTGTGATTTATGTTTGTTTTTACCAATCAAGCCTGAACAATATATGCGGAATATCAAGCGTATTTTTCGCACAAGCCATGCGCACGGTATCCGTCGCCCAAACCATTCATACTCACCTCAAAAATCATATGTATTTTCTTAAAAAAAATAACAGTGGTCACAATTCACGACGATTTGCAAACCTCGAAGGTTCTTAACTATATTTAAAAAATTAAAACTATTTTAAGATATGGGATTCATTTTGTAAACACGCGTATTTTACGCCTGTTTTGTGAACTTTGGTTTTTACGTGGTCGAGTTTGTAGAACAATCACGTAACAGACTGTGTATACAAAATCGCTTGTCAAGGCGATTACATTCGCATATACTTTACCTTATTATTTACAAACTTCCATGCTTCAGTACTCCGTCGATATTGAATGTTGTGATGTAGCTTTTAAAAACACTATTGTTAAAAAGTTTCTTAAAATAAATCCTTAAAATAAAAATATTTTTAATATTCATCGAACGATTTATTTGTTTTCACGTTCGCAACCTCAATAATTCTTAAGTATTTTTCATTAAGTTATAATTATTTATGTTTTTATCCGTTTATTTATAATGCGTACGAACGTACTTATAAAAGTATATGTTAGATAAAAACACCAATTAAACATAAGAATGAAAAACTTCATATTACCATTAAGAAATTAAGTTGTCATCGTCTTCGTTGCTGGGTTTCATCAGTCTAGGATTCCCTCGTCTTCAATTTTTCTTCATCAGCGGTGTGATCATCTACGTGAGAGTAGGCCAGTTCTGGAGACGCAGATTCTCCCACAAATACCGCAGGTTAAATTGTGTATCTGTTGGTCCCGCTGACGATGGATGACAGCGCACGTTCTCTTCAGGGATTTTCTTGCTGGCACTGTACTAACCATTAATAAATTACGTTGTATATCAATATGAAGTGTGCAATATTATAAAAGGAATTCTTTCTTTAACGTTTAACATTTGACGTAGGTACTCGGTGGATATTTATTAATGTTTCGTGATAAAATGAAATGAAAACATTAAATAAAATGAAATGAATTTTTACAAAACATGCATAAATTATTGTGTGTTATGCGCACTCGACGTCTTTGCGTGTTTATTATTTCGGTGTTTATTTTTATTTATTTTCACTCACACCGTTACCCATAAAGGCGAACAGGGAGGATGAAGCGCTATACAATTTCGTCCTGACGTAAAAACTCCCCTCATCCTTTTCATTCACATTCACCTTCTCATGCAAGCTTGTCTTTTGTTGAGGCTTCTAACTGAACCATCTTCCAATGTCTAGATTACCAAGACTTCCAATGACAGCTTTTTATATCCGTCTTACCATTCCCTCCTCGTTCTTTCGTTATACACAACCAAAAATGTATAATTTCTCTGTTTCATTAAAATACATTATACGGAGTACTGTTACGGAGAATTATTACGTAATACGATTATCAATTATTACGCATACAGTCGAGTTAAATCCAGTCAATGTCATTCACCAACATCAGTACTGACTTTAGAATCCGTAAGCCATTAAGGTCACTGGAATTTAGTCCTAATTACGGATTCGATATATTTGATCTTTGTGAAATGCTTATGGTTCACTAATTTTAAAACTTTACCAAAACACCCGGTGGTTCTACGAGTTGTATGTAAAGATAATATGCAAAGTTAGTGTTAGAGAGTAGATAAAAACTAGTATAAAAATTAGTACAGAGGAAAAATAAGTTTTTGTGTATAATCTTAGATCTGAGTGAGGTAGCGAGAGTTAAAATACCATGTTATGAAGGTCAGTTGGTGTAAGATGAACATTCAAATCAAAAAATGTTATTAAACTTTAAATTAATACTACCCAAATAATGGTTATTATTATTTTAAACTTGTTTTTGATTTTTGTAAACAAATACGCTATTTTGTAATAATGGCTTGTTACAGAATAGTGCCGGATTAAACCAGGGTGGGGCCTGTTGCGAATATTAATTGTGAAGAAGCCCTCAGTTGGATTTAGGTTATAAATAAAACAAAACTTTTACAACAAACATTTTTTGATTTAATGTGTGAGATAACTCTAGTCAAATCAATTTCACTTGGTAAATCACATTTTATGTTCATCAAAGTGAGGTTATTTAGACAATCTTGTCCCTTAACTCATTTTTGTATGCCTTAACGTCGAAAAAAAAGTTCTCCGCTGCAGTTTGTAATCAATAATGACAAGTCAATACGTAAGACTATTTATAAATTTCGGAAACACGACTTTTATGAATGTTCTTCCATTAGTCTATGACTAATCCGGCATTGTTCTAGGAGAACCCCAAGCGTTTGTTTTATGAAAAAACCAAAAGAGGCCCCAATTGCGATGTTACTTTTTCCAGCGGTTCATTAGGAGGGATCGTTAGGAGGGATCATTTCCATTTTCAATTTGGGGTCGCACACTGTAAGATCGTCTAATCTTGGAAAGTGAAAATGATGTTGATATTTTAATTTTTTATTGAATTAAATAATTTTGGATCGAGGAGTCGATAGAACTGTACTCTTACGTTTGTGAAAACCCGCACAGTTGAATAATTCTCTCGTGTTAAATTGAGATAATATGTAATATTTTTTCTTGCGAAAATAAACAGTTATATAATTTCTAAAAATTTTGAAACTGTTTATTTGCGCGTGAAATGTTCTGATACTATCTATAAGAATCAGGCGAATTTCGCCTGTAGTGTGCTTGTTTAAGTTTTCATTTTCTTTAACATTAAATTCACTTGACATGAAAATATATAATGAGCTATTTTTAAGGAGCCAAACGTCACAAAATTTATAAAACTGGGAAGACTTCGGTGGCTGGGCCATGTGGAGAGAATGTCCGAGCATCAAGCACCAAAGTCCCTGCTGAACTCGAGGCCAATAGGGCGAAGGAGCTTAGGAAGGCCAAAATTAAGATGGAGTGATAACGTCCTCGAAGACATCTCTGCCTTAGAGCTTCAGAACTGGAGAGAGCTGGCACTAGACCGAGATGAGTGGAGGAAAATTATTGAGGAGGCCAAGACCCACCAAGGGTTGTAGTGCCAAGAGTGATGAAGACGATATAACAGTCCCCGTATTTTGACGTTAAAAGATTTCCAGTGTCACGGGGTCCTTTGCAATAGGCAGAATTTCCATCGCAATATACCTACCACTTTGTACAGTATTTTTTTCATGAAAAAACAATGCCGGTTTTATATAATATTTCTGTGTATTTCGATACATTTTTCTAAAGCCGTTTAAAGAGAATAAAACGCGTGTAGAGCCTTTGATATTCTCAGCGGCGTCTCGGGCCCGCCCCCCGCAGCCTCCCGCGGAGAACCACCCCATGGCCTGTGAATGAATGACGTCAATGGGGGATGTAATGTAATGCCCATAACGCCGAGACGCGTCGGTCGCGCTGGCGTGGGCGGCTATGGCTGGATATTTGTCCCGTGACGACGAACAACATAAGGACAGTTATTAAAGCCGTGTATTCGCGCGGCATGTCGCATCAACATCTACGCTCATGTTTCGGGGACAATGACGCGGTCATTTGACGTGTACACACCGGGACTGGCATATCACTTGTCGCGGAAATGTCGCCCGGTGAGGTTATGATGACAGCTGCGCATCTATTTATTTTAACGAGTTTATCGAAACGTAAGAGGAGAAAAGAGTGGTGGGTGGGAAATTATTAACTGGAATTACATCATGGGCAAACCATGTACTGGATATCGTATCATCCCGTCCGCTACCAGATTTTGAAGACGATATTTTCTTCCTTTCTCTAATGAATTGTGAGCGAAGGGTATTAATTTTAGCTTCAACATGCTTTCTTGGTAATTTCAGTGCGTTTGCCATGCTCACCCACTGGTCGTTTTTTTTATTTTATTTTTATATTCACGGTTTGAAGTGTCCCACAACATCGTACGGCTTCGGTAGAGCTCGATGAGTTGGAGAACAATTTCGTTTTCCCACGCTAATATCATGTTGATGGAAACAGCGCATGCGCATTCACTTGTAAACATACCACGTGGTACTGACGCGCGGCGCAATGTCGCGGTGAGCTCGCTCGGGTACCGTGCGCATGGAAACGTTGCCACGGCACGTAGAAATGCCGCGCTATGTTGTAGACTCTATGCCGTGCGTGATGTTGAGGGGCAATTTGTCCCCTCATGGCTTAATTATTAATTATCGGTTCGCGGCGACAATGCTTCTTACACGCAGTTTAATGACACGTCTTCTGATAAAATAATAATTACATTTTCCGTAGTAATTATCGTTCGCCCTCCAAGAAAGGCGCGGCACAAAATACGCAGTATAATATGTTGCATAACTTTCTCGGTAAATTCGTACTGACCTGACCTGATCCAAACTGCCTTATGGCCCGTGTCCAAGTACCCGAAAACCTCCAAGCGGCCGTGAAAACCTTAAGTTTTTAATATTACATTCGTATTTCAGTCTTAATGATCGCTAGGATTATATCAACCCTATGTGACATATTTTTTTAATTTTTATCAATATTGTATTCTTCATCTCTTTTCCTCTTCTTTGTTCCATCTCCTGGTAAAAAGCCAAGTTTTCCATTGTGCTTATTAAGTAAACGTACCTACCCATGTCTCGGTCTTCCTGTCTGCTGTTTTCTACTAGTGACGGAGTTTTAACCGGTTACACATAACTGTTATTTGAAATATGTATCTGATTATATCGATAATTGGTAACTGATTTTTCGCAATTCGACAGGCGACAATCGGTAGGTACTAGACAACAGTTCTATAAGTCGTTGATTATCAACATATACCCTAAATAACCAACTTACCATCGCACATTTTTCCAACAGAGGTAGACAGAGAGGATAGCATGCCGTATTCTTCTATCTTGGCACACAAATTTGGCTTCGGCTACATTCATACATGCATTATGCATGCTCTTCATTATTCTGGCTTTAAACCAGGCCATCCTCCAATATTGGTAATATCTAATCGTGCCATTCCTGCTGCCTTCAACACTTGCCTCATATATTTTCTTAACCATTCTTTCCTCGCTCATACGTTCCACATAACCAAACCATCTTAGCGATCCTTTCATTATTTTATCTACCACTAGAGCTAGCATTACATTGCACTTCGAGTGACTACATTTCCATTTCATTCAGTCTACTTTCATTCCTTTTTTGCCAATTCCAGTTTTCACTTTCATACTTCGCAGTTGGCACTACAACGCCATTATGCACCGCTAGTCCTGCTTCCTTTGGCAGATTCTTATTGGCCATAATTGCATTCAAAGTGCCATTTACTTGGTTTCCCGCTGTTGTTCTCCTTTCGATATGATTCTCAGCCTTCCCGTCTCTACTAAACATACTTCCCAAATACACAAACTCGTTCACATGCTCTAAGCATTCATTGTTTACAATTGCATCACACTCATGCATTCGCCTCTCTCAAACACCATACATGCAGTGTATTAGCCACTAATACTGCATCGTCTGCGTATAGTAAGCAGGATATTGTGAACCCGCCCATTTTCGCTCCTATTTCTATTTCCTTCAGCTCTTTCATACAATTATCCATGTACAGATTGAAAAGCCATGGTAAAATTACATCTCTGCATCTCTGCCATGGCATCTCTGTTTGACACCTTTTGTAATATCAAACCATGATGTGAATGCCCCATTAATTCTCACGCAAGCACTATTTCCCTCGTACGGGGATGCAAATTCTTGTATGAGCTCACTCCTCACGCCGTATTCAGACAAAACCTTCCATAACTTTCGTCTTATCACTCTGTCATAAACTTTTTGGAGATCCATAAAGCCACATAAAAGTTTTTGATTATTTGTCAAAAACTTTTCCGTCGTCTGGCGCAGTGAGAAAATCAGGTCCATGCATCTTCTTCCACTCATGAACGTTCCTTGTACATCCCAAACTTTTTCTTTCCTTGTCATCCTCACTCTTTCTATCGTCTCATACAGTTTGCCAACAGAGCTCAATAAGCGATGACTTGTAATATTATTGGAAAAAAAACATGTCACAAGTTCATAGAGTCATATAAATTCTAGAAAGTGGAGTAATTTTCTTCATTTCTAAATATTCGTTTGTTTAGCAATTTATTAATTGATTAAATCATTTAGTTTGTCTTGTTTTAGAAACATGTTTGTATTAAAAATATTTGGATCCTAAAGAATAATTTTTTTTAATCTGATACCTTTCTATACAAAAATGGAGGTGTAGACCGAACTGATTATTTCTTTCGAGGTCGTAAATTATACGCACTTTGTTGTGGAGTGTTCTCTTCTTCTATGACTTCGATTCCACCTTTAAGAGACGTCGCAGAAAAGCCCGAAGATGTTATTGGTACATATTGCATGCTGGCGACCTCTATCGTAGAAGATGTGAACACATCACACCAAAGTGCATATAATTTACGACCTCGGAAGAAATAATCAGTTCGGCCTACACCTCCGCCGTGATAGGACGCTCTCCCGATGACGCTGAATAAGACTTCAGCAAAACGTCGAGATTTGCTTCCCAGTAAAATATACGGTTCGTATATTTTACTGAAAAATCGGTACGTGTGCGTAAGTCGATGCCTATTTACTTATTTTTGTGCTGTCTGTTTAACTAACTAACTAACTAACTAACCATCACGCCGTTTCCCTGCAGGGGTAGGCAGAGAGGATTGAACGCCACACTCTTCTATCCTGGCACACCACTTTTGCTTCGGCCACATTCATACATCTTCTCATACACGTTCTACGATTGTTGCGGCTTTTAACAGGGCCATCCTCAAATACTTGTAGTACCTGATCGTGCCAGGTCTTTCGCGGACGCCCTCTATTCCTGTTGCCTTCAACATTCGCCTCATATATTTTCTATATTTTCTTTTCCTATACCCTCAAATGTCCCGGCCTATTTGTTCCTTACCTTTATCCTTTGTATTTTTATATTGTGTTATTATATACTTTGTATTTTGTGTATGCTTATACATCGTGTTAATGCTTATTGTATTTAAATATCTGGGTGGCTTATGTATTAAAAAAAAAAAATAAAGAATTCAACTGACGAGACAATGAGGGCAAAAATTTGGATGGCAACCGTGCGGCCCGACTCTCCTTTGCAACGCTGGGTTGCACGGTTGACTTTAGCATTAAAAAATGCCAACCTGGCGGCGAATGAGTAGGACCGATATGGCAGATTTTGCTTATAAAACGATCTGCCCTTATTTTTATACGGTTCGTATAAAATATCCGTTTTTTTTTTTATTTATTTGTTCCGCTTGCAATCTTAATAAAAACATTACAATATTATTATAACTCTGCATTGTGCCAGCACAGCAAAAATACATAGGTACCTACTTAACTACCAGTTTCACTATACCCGAGCGATTCGTGCTATTCGCATCCAGGCACGACTGTAATATTGTCACTAACTAACGAGGTCCCAATTGTATTAAATGCCACTGACTAATTTTTTATTACCAACATAAGCATTGTAGAAGACAACAGAAACATTTACAGAAGAAAAAAAAATTATATTATAGTGCGATACATTTATAACTATCATTACTTGTAACATTTTCAGTCGTCATTTGATTTGACTATTTGAGGTCTGATCTTTTATTTTATTTATTTATTTATCATTTTTCTTATATTTTACATCACTTGGACATTTGTCTGTAGGTGCATCAATATATAGGGTTATTTGGAAACATTAATAATCTCGCAGGACTATATTCAAGCTATTACGACCTAATGTCAATGGTTAAGGAGATATGCGACACCAAAGTTTGCATTTTTTTTCAATATTTCTGACTTATTTTTTGTAAAACTTTGGACTATCATTACAGTAACTCACATCGATTACGAAAAATTCATTCGCTTCAATACAAGTTAAATAAAATGATAAAAACCCTGAAAAAATTGCAATTTGAATGTTTTCCAATTGGAATTCAAAGGTTTAAATTGTTTATAGGGACGTAACCTATTTATTACACATAGTAATATAAATTCTATATTTTTCCTACATACATGATAAAATTAAATATCGAGTTAACTGCGCGTATAGGATTCTATTGTTGACACTTTTGGCTCCCATACCCGACTGTGCGGCGCCGGAAAATTTTTGCATTCGTGATTTATGACGTCATACAAACATGGCATCGTGTCCAGCGGAGGAGGAATCCTCCCAAATTTTCACCAGCCGCACATAAAACGGGCTTCATGCCAATTCCCTGCAGACGTTCCAGGAAAAAAGCCTGTTCCTTAGGATTTTATTCAGTAAATGAAACTTAAAATTTTATAATAACTACATGGATACCGGATATTTCTCTCCTCTGCTTGGAAAGCTTAAGGCCGGTCGCACTTTGGATACGAATGGTTACGTACGTATTCGTACGATTATTTTCGTACGTATTGAGCGCGCACATTGATGGCGTCTTGCGTTGGTCACGATCAGTTACTTTTCGCATTTCTCCAATAACGTTTGTGCCAAATGAATAATCTGTATCTTCTGGAAAACTCTCTTCTTACTCGTAGGCTGCTACGGCGTCGTCGGCATCGTAGAACCAAATCGGTGAACGAAATATAATTTACTAAAAGGGATTACTTTGGTAAATTCCATCATATTATGGCAGATTTAAATAATCACAAATTTTGCGACAAATGCTGGGGAGAATCGAAGTGCAACGAGAGCTCATAACATCGGAGAAATATTTAAAAGTTTTTTTTTCGAAGTACATAATTATACCTCACCTTAATTAAACCAAATTATTTAACTTACAGATATTTATAGTTCATTACAGATTCTCCGCCATGATCTGCGCTGATAGTCACGTAGTTGAATCACTTTGGTCCCACAAACATTTGTGATCATGTATCAATTTGACAAATTTTTCAATATCGATCGTACGAAATCGCAAAAATTTCTGAACAAATCCGGTCGTGTCGGACGTCGCATCTATACGTGCGTACACGCACTACTAAATCGTGTATAGTGTGCGATGTTCAATACTACTTCGAAGGTCAGGAATGTACCTGCGTATTTGTACGTATGCGTACTACTCAATTTCGTACGAAAACGCATCCAGTGTGCGGCCGGCGTTACGGTACTATACTACATTTACTTCTCTTTTTAACCCGCCCTTCAATATATGTTAACACTTCTTCTTGCAGCACAGTATACTCCAAAAATAAATATATATTGTAGTGCAATGATAAATTTTTTCGTGTTAAATGTCAAGACCAAACCGGGAGTTCTTAAAGATACCTCACATATCTTACCAGGTCACGGAATATGGATTCTCACTAGCGAAGGGAAAAACTACATTTCAAAATGAAGACTATAACACATACACGGTCACCATTTTGAAGACTACAAAGTGTACACTATAATTGTAGTAAAAACTACATGAAGTGAAGTAATTGTAGTACTTTTTTATTTTTAGCGAAATTTAAAATAAATTAAATTTTAATAAATATTATTATTAAGTTCTACGGGTTAAGTATTTTTATGTGTTACAGCTGTTTCGGCTTGTAAGGCCATTATCAAACAGTGGATATACCACGTACAAACGACTTATTTATACAATTTTAAGTTACCCCTTCCCCTTTAGAGTAATTAGATATTTGTGGTGAAGCCCTGTATTAATGTACGTTTTTTCCCGGGCACTTATCATTAAAGGTGCCTCGGTTAACGTTATGCTTAATTATCAAAATTCCCCGTTTTCTGCAAGTGTTATTTATAAATATTATTTTAATTTATGTCCTTGATTATTGGTTTTTTTATAAATATTTAGAAGTGGAGAGAAGATCATTTTTTGTTGATTATTTAAAAGTTTAATATTTGGATCCTTTTTATATTTATTTATTTCTAGTTGCTCAAGTAAATTCATCCTAAAACCTTTTGGAAATTTTGCTAAAAATAAATATGGAGTTCTACAAATTAAACACAAAAACCATAAATAAATAAATAATTGTAGTACCACGAAATTGTAGTACTAATTAAGTGAAATAATAAAGTAATTGTAGTATTAATGAAATGAAGTAACGAAATGAAGTAATTGTACTACAAAATTGTAAAACTAGTGATGTAATTATATTTTTCCCAAATAAAGAATTTGGTGACTAAAAAATTAAAAAAAAAAAGGTCGCTGGAAAAAATATATGAATATATCGAAATATTTCGGTAAAATAATATTTGGCGAGCTAAAAAAAAGTAACATTTGGTGACCTAAGGGGTTGTTGTTGTTTCGATTTCCAAAAATTTCTTCATTTATCTACATCAACTTCCCAAAAATTTCACATAAAAAATTTACTATTTGAAGTATGTGCTCGTACTTTCGATAACTTTGAAGTGCGTGTACTTTCTAGTGTTCGCTTTGAAATGAAGTGTACTATTTGAAGTACATATATACTTTCAATAACTTTGAGATGTGTGTAGTTTGTAGTGTACACTGCACTTCAAAAGGTGTGAACTGTGCACTTCAATGTAATGTAGTACTACGTTGTAGTAGAGAGTACAAAGCGGACCCATCACTAATTCTCATCAAGAGAGTTAAAAATCGAGCCTGTTGAAATGGGATATCTTAGAGGATGGATGTGTTGGGTGTGTATGCGAGTGATATGGGGAGGGTAGACCCTCGGCCGCTGCTACTTCATACACAAATATCTCAATTACGTTGGCTTAGACACGTCTTGCTAGGGACAAATGCTAGAAAACGATTAACGAGACATGCCTTCCTGAAAGGGATATGGCCGGCCCGAACTAATTTGGAATTAACAATAACAAGACTTTATGAAGACAGATTGGGCCTTGATTGAATTTGTCCTTCTATTACATTTCAATATTAAACGCATTGCTTTGTTTTGTACAATTTGTAGTTTCTTTAGCATTCCTTCGTTGCTTATAAATAATACAATGTTGCTTATAAATAATATTAAGTTTTCCAACCAAAAATACAAGCATATTAAGTACACTTGTATTTATGGTTATAGAATATTCAAGATTGTGTTTTCTGGGGTATTATGCCGTGTTGTTACGACCTTTCGGGCCAACGTTTTGGATCCCATTGCAGGGTCCATCATCAGGGCTGATGTGTTGGCCCGAAAGGTCGTAACAACAAGGCATAATACCCCAGAAAACACAAACTTGAAGATTCTGAGTGGCCGTGAACACCTAAGAACATTCTTATGGTTTTAGAGTTTCTAATTCTTCCAAGTAACTTTTTTTGCAATCTTCTTCGAAACATTTTACGACAGTGTTTTTGTAAATGTTAGTTTTGAATCTATAATTGTACCTGCATATTTTATACTGTCTACGCTTTCTAATATCTCTTTTTATAGTGTGAGTTGTTCGTTTTTTGCTTCCAATTATCATAAATTTAGTTTTTGAATACTTGCCTTGGAATGAGTACAGCGAGATCCATAACAAACGCAAGTTTGTTATGGATCTCGCTCTCTCTCTCTCTCTGATCTGAGAATTGAGAATCTGAGATCTGAGAATGAGAACTCACATAATCTGAGAATCTCGGAGACGGAGACGGAGACGAAGATGTATAGGCAATGTTGAGATTGACCAGCAAGAAGGAACTATACTGGACTACACTGGGGTACATATTGGACTACAAATGTCCGGCGATAGATGGCACTCAACAGTGACTGCGGTTATGGACTTCTGAATTACATGTGGCCACAAAACGAAGAGCTGTCTATTTTTCAACATAATGGAGAAGTTTCATGATGTTGATACTGCTATATTTAACTTAATGGGATTCAAATATAGATCAAAACTAATAAAGGGGTGAAAAAATTGTTGAAATCCGTCAATAAATAACATAGAAAAAGAATATTAAAGTTGGTGTATTTTAGTGCGGAACGATTGACCTCCAACTCGCCTGAGCACGACCCACGGGCACGAGAGATGACGTCACGCGACTCCATCGGACGGAACAAAATTATTCAAGCAAAACGCAAATTTTTCAATTCTATCACTTTGTTAGTTTTTGGGATATCTTAATTTAACTCGAATTTTCATTTCCATCCATTGAAAAAAAAATAGGAAACTTCTCCATTTAAAAAAAAATTTATGGAAGGAAAAATCAACTTTTATTTCAATATTGCATTAAAAATATAGACCTCAGTTATTCAGGACTCGGCGAAAAATTGTCATTTATTCAAAATTATAACTAAATTTGCAACAATACAATGACATTTTGATTTTTGTTAAGGACAACCGAAGACTTTAACTCGCTCCACTTTCTAAGATATTGCGTGTACATCTGTTGTGAGAAGTACCTTGGAATACACTATAAATATCGAAAAAAAATCTGAAATTTATAAATTTTAAATGACGTATTTCAAAATAAGATTATCTTATTAGTGTGCTTTATTTAAAGAAATTAGCATGTAGAAGAGATGTGAGCGATATACCTAGTATTTCTATCAACATTATTAAAACATATTGGATTGCTCTGAACTAATTCAAATGTTTTCGTATAAAGTACCTACCAACACAGGTGATACAGCAAGAAATGTTCTTCATAGGTAGGTACCTATAGAATGCCGTAAATCGCCAACAATGCGAATGCACCGGCAACAGGTTAAATTTCGTCAACGTTTTTTTGTTAATTAATCATTTCTAATTTATCTTTGACTTATTAATGACTTTATTGTGTGAAATGGGCCGTTAATGGTGATAAATAAATAATTATGAACGACGAAACTCTCCACAAACCGGATCGTTCCTGAGAGTTTTCGTTTTGCACAAATATTGATTGCCAAAAATTAATTAAGTCTTTTGAAATTATTGATTACATGGCCGACTTGATTGCGTATTTAACCTCTTGATTACATGACAGTGGCCGTTATGTACGAGAAGTACATTATATGACGCAGGCTAAAAAGCTCGTCCAAGGATATTTTTTTTTATTATTTAGAACAAATTTTATAGAAAATATGAAAAAAGAAAAATGTGTTTAGGAAAGATAAGCGAAGGAAAATATAGAGGAAGAAATGAAATTAAATATAAATTACTTTTAATAATTACTACTTATTTTTTATGGGTAGTGAATTACTTTCTTGCATTTATTATTATCCTGCTCACTTCCTCCCTCTCTCCAATCTCCATCCTCTCTCTCCCCACATTCCCCTCTCTTCCTTCACAATTACAAATCCTCACCTAAAAGGCTAAGCATATCCTAAGGAGACGATATAAACTATGACAAGCTAATAATTATAAAATAATACAACGTAAAATAATAAGAAATTGAAAAGATTAAAGATACGAACTATGAATACAAGCTGTAATAGATATAAACTAGAGTGCCACCAGTATAAATTGGCGTGCGAGAGAGGGCGTCCCTGTCGCGAAACAGAAGTTACCAGGGTGTAAATTTATTACAAAATACATAGTATACAGAGTGTCCGGTGACCGTCGGAGCCTTTAATAGAAATTTTGTCGGGCAACACTAAAGAAACAAACCAGTAATGGCGGCCGCTCTGTCTAGAGTCCTGTCAAACGGTAATATTGGTCCATTATTTGCTTTTTCAGCTTCGCAAAACTTTAATACTTCATGGACAATTGTTCTTGCACCACCCCGGACTGTTTTGGACATAATAATTCAATGTATATTGGAAATCATGATATCAATATCTCACGTGCAAATACGAGATTGAACTGAATGACGGGGCGAGGGGTTACCGCCGGGTGCGGGCGGGGCGGGTTTTAGTTCCAAAGTCGCCGCACGCCAATTTACTTGGTCAAGCAATATGATACAAGCTTATTATTATAAAATAATACATATCGATAATAAATAATAAGAAAGTGAAAATAATAAAGATACCAAGATTAATGGCAAATATTTATGAGATAATTCTGACGTGTATCACTAAAGTAAGAAAAAAGAAATAAAATAATGGTAAGATTTGCACAAAACACTGAAAATTAATAAATTAGAATAATTTTAAATGAAACTGAGATTATATTAGGATGGTATTGGAAGATGATATTACTGAAAATATTTCTAAAGAAAGTTCGAGTTTTAGCATGTAAAATTGGTAATATAGTTTTTTTTTTAAATTGGTAGGGGTTGGTGATGTTTTTCACAGTTTTAGTAAGGGTATTGAATATTTTGGGAGCAATAAAAGAATAGTGATGCTGACCAAATGTAGTTTTCATGAGACCAAATATAGTTTTCATTTCATATGCGAAATCAATAACGAAATTCTTGTCCAAATAATTGTGTGTCATTCAGTTTTAGTAGTTTTCTAGTCAGAAATCATTTTATCTCTATGATTTATGTCGCATTTTTTCTCGTAATTGAATTACTTGTTCATAGTTCTGCCTTCAGAATCTTTGACACTCCTTTGCTTCACTCTCTTGGTTGGGTATTTTGCTCATCCATCCCATTATTCCTTCTTTATTAGGTATTACCATTCAAAATTTCTTTGTTTTGCAGCTGCTTGCTCCTCTACATAAAATTTATTCATTCCAGGAATTGTATTCTTGAACGGCTTTAATGAGCGTCCATGAAAATAATTTAATGTTTGATCAATTCAGAGCCGGTTGTTTTGTTAGAATAAAAAAAGAAAAATGTGTAGATTTTTGCGAAAACTGGTTCATTGACGCAAAAATCTTTTAGTTTTGTTTGTCCTTGTACCTTTACTACTGATCATACAATCGGCCTTTATGTTTCACTGCTCTGATTTGTGCTTTGTTTTATAAATCTGTTAAAAAATTAATTATTTTAATACTAGAATTTCCTTGGCACCTAGGTAGCTTTCTACCACATTATACATTGACAGCATAATTTATTATATTTTAAAATTAGTAGACTAGCGAAATTATGTAATTGCGGTAGTATTTGGCTTTTCAAAAAATAAAAATAGCTTAAAAAATTAAAAAACCTTTGTTGTAAATTGTATAATATTGCTGCGAGATGTCACCTCAAACATTGATTATTTTCATTCATTGACAGATGAAAGGGGTTATTTCAAATTAATTTATTTAAAATATCTTTTTGAAGACTTCCGTTACACCTTTTGGATTAATTACCATTTAATATTTATCAATAGAGGAAGCATGAATAAAAAAAAACTTTTATATTTCTTCCTGTGCGGGAAATTCTACATTTTCACTCTTTTTTAAATGATTTTAGAAGTTTTTCAAGCAGCATTTTTCTTTGAGCCACATTTATTACATTCTTGGTCAAATGTCACCCTTGCCTATAAAACCGCTACTTTGATAGCTTGTTTTCACTTTTGCAACTAACATCAAAACGACTTCAACTCACACAAAGAAGCCTTTAAAGAAAGGCATAAGTTGGTAAGTTTGTTCGGAAATATTATTCTGCGTTTCGCGCTCAGTGTGACCTGAATCTTGTACTTAATTTTCTCAGTCATGTTACAAGTACAAGTAGAAATAAATTATCATTTTAGCTGTTTAACTTGTGATAAATGAATTGGTGAGAGAAACTTGGAAGATCAACCGTGTTTCGAGACAATTACTGAGTGACGTTGAGTTACAGACTTGGATCCTAGTGTTCCCGAGTCTCCCTAAGAATGACCGGTCGATTAAAAAATCACGAATCATGAACCCACGGCAGACGAGTAGGTACATTCTGATTTGCTAATAGTTTTGGAACTGAAACAGTATTTCTAGATCCACTTTATCTTATTCTTTCCTTTTTCCTCATCGCTTTCTCTGTCACACCTGTTTATTTTATATTTACTATTTACCTTCTTCTTCTTGCCCTCCGGTAAGGGCAGATTTGTATAGAAAATATATCTCGGAGAGGGGGTGGGGTAAAGGAGAAAGCGGTAATTGTAGACTGCTTCAAAGAATAAGTACGCAAAATTTGGGTCACATCTGTCAAACGGTATAGATTTGAATAGAAAACAGACAGACGTTGAGTCAAGGGCGGATCCAGCTTTGGCGCCAGGGGGGGGTCATATAGTCGTGGTCAAGTCACAAGAAGTTATAATTTAATTTTGATAATAATAGATACTTACAAGTAAAACGTAGGTATTTTATTAATAAATGTATGTACCTACTGTACTTAAAAACACCTACCTATATTTGAATAACAAAATCAATTTTTCTTTTACGTCTTCTCCCGAAACGCGATATCACTTCATCTACTCCAATGGGTACGTTTTTATGGACGTGGAGAAGTGCCAGTCCGGTTAGACGTTCTTCAACAATTGAAGCTCGTAGCCACGATTTGATTCTTTGCAACGTAGAAAAGATCTTTCCGCTGTCGCTACACTAATAGGTAGTGTAGCCATAATACATAAAAAAATTCTTATATTAGGGAACATCTCAATATTGCAATTTAAAATAAGGTCGGAAATCGAAATTTGAAAAAAAATTAGCTTTCCGCACATTTTGTAAAATGTTTTCCTGAATGATTTCTGCACAAACATCTATCAACTCATTTTGTACAGTCTTGCTGATGTAGGTGGAGTTGGATTTTGAAGATTATAAATGTTGCTGCAATGTTGTATCGCCAGAATCTATACGGAATTTTAAAAGGGCTCTAAAATTCCCTTCATCGGCTACCACGCTGTCATAGCTCAACAATTTACCATCGACGCGATGGCCACGTAACGATATATTTTGATGGCCACAAAATACAATAGTTTTTACGATTGGTCGCAAACGTTCTCTATTTATTTGTGTCAGTCTTTAACTATTTACTTGTTTCATTATATTAATGGTGTGTTAGCAGAACACCATTTTCACCAATCAAATTATCAAAAGCTTTTAACGGTTTTTTTACGAGTCGACATAAAGGTATTTTTGTCTGTATACCACCTCCAGGAGCTACGGCAAACAAAGCACAGTACTTGCAGTAAAGACCCAGATCTTTATGCGACAAAACAAGCCAGTGAAACTTGTCAAGGTGAGGCTTCTGGGCATATTTTTTTGTTAGTTTTCCTTTTTTATTAACAACACAGTGAGTGAAAATGTAATTAGGGGGAGGCTGCCAATGCTTTTCAAGCAACATAGCTTTAGTAGATGTATCATCTATATTTTTCCCTATATAACATGCAATACATAATATAGGCTTAATATCGTTAATAACAGGAGAGCATGTTTTTTCTTCATCTAAGGTTAATTTATGCAATGTAGCTGTAGAAGCAGAAGCATCGGCAGTACAATTATTATCCTCTGTAGTTGTTGTAGGTAAATTTTTCGAGTGAGCAATCTCAAGCCGTGGTTTCTTTGTGAAAAATGAATCAATTTTTTTAAATAAACTGCCACCTAAGTATATTACGTTTCAACCCACCACCACCATCTCCTTTTTCCTTAGTCACCCTGCAAGCAAAACCATGCAAATTTCACACCCCACAACAGACAACAAACTCTTGTATATACATATTTATTATAAGTACATAAAAAACATTCAGACTCAAGCCAAAACAAATGTTCATTCCGTAAATATTAGCCATGTAGGTACGGACGGGGCTTGAACCCAAGATTCATCGGTTACCATCATTACCTAGTTAGCAGAAATCCCATCATTAAATCACAGGAGCAGAGCAGTCATTTTTAATTATTAGTAGTCTCAGCAATACACCTGTTTTCATTGTGTGAATTTATATAAGATTTTAGGTTAGCTTACTTAGGTTAATAAGCTTAGGCTCTTCAAACTCCCTCGTCCAAAAAAATTAATTAGGTAGGTCATAAGTCACACTCTTTCAGTAAGTAGGCATGTACCTACTTATCTACCTACGAGGTACTTTAAGAACATTAACAACAATAATATTTGAGTTTGAACACACACACACTGGCATAATGAAGAAACTTACTTACCATTTCTTGTAATGAATTTGCAGCAACAATTTTTAAGAACGCTATTACTTATATTGGAATTTTAAAGTTTTTTAACTTAGTACTTTATTTCTAAAGTTTAGTCGTTCCGATTGAGAATAGGTCTTGCTAGAAGTTAGTCGAAACAAAGCGCGCGCAAGTGTCACACGAAATGTGACATATGAAAGGTGGCGGTGGTGGTGCGGTAAAATTCAAATTTTCGATGCGTTCGTTCCCGAATAATGCGTTTACCGTCAAACAAAGTATTGTATTAAATTAATTAAATATTGAATGTACTTAAATAAAATCTATATTGTGACAATGTTTAACAATTTTCATTAGTGCTCCACCTAGGTCCTGGACCCAGCCCAGGGGGGGGTCATGACCCCCATGACCCCCCCCCTGGATCCGCGCTTGCGTTGAGTTTTATAGGAACAGATTTTATTCACCATACAAATAACCAAATGTTTAAATTTAAATGCGATACAATTTAAAAAATAAAGATGCTCGCTTTTCCTTACGTATTTTATCGTTACTTTTTTAAGATCAAACAAGAAATGGGAAACCTTTGGACCAAACTGGGAAATACAAATTTATTCAAAGAAACGCAGATCGAAGATAGGAACATCCGACCGAATTGAACAAAATGTCTAAAACGCCTCGGGACAAGATACTTGTGTGACCAAAAAAACAACAAGATAACGGACAAAGCATTTACCCTTACAGTTATCTTAGACACACTTTACAGCGCAAAAAATCAAACTGCGTATTTTTTTTACTTCCCAGGCTGGCATTACTTTTAGTTGGTCATTCTGTAAGATTGGCTTCCGCACTGTGGCAGTCATCCAGTTGGACAGTCCAACCGAAGTCTGATTCGAAAGAAAAATGATCGTTTAACTGACTATACGATTTAATTAATTCGAATTCTTGAGTATGAGGTATAATTTTTTTGAATATTTTTTTATTAATGACAGTGAAATTTTGTGTCCACACATATCTGGAGTCAACCGGGTTATTTTCATAAGCTCTGGAAACTTCGAGAAAGCGAACCCATAAAATGTGAATATTATAAGAGACAGGACAGAATTTCTGTTCTTTATATTTAATACGACCTTACACATTATTAATGCACTCTGCAAGTAGGTAGATAGGTTCGAGGGACTCTTCTTGGAAACCAATGTCTTTTTTCAATATTTTACATTGGTACCATTTTTTATGTTGCGCCTCTACGCCTCTACGCCCATACGAGTAAAACTTGTTCTTAAAGACGAAAGTCATCCACTTTTGTATTAATCTACAATCTTATAATATTTATAATATTATATAATATAATATATATATATATATATTACGACGTGAAGTTCTGTTGCTCCCAACAGAACTCCTCGTCGCCACCAGCTTCGCTCAGTCGGAAAAGAATCGGACTCACCTTACTTCCACAATTTAAACTCAGGGTACTTCCGGTGTCGCGCACATCGCACTTCAGCTGTCTCTCCCTTTAACTTATTTTAAGTTGCAACAGTTCAATGACTAGGGTAATACAACGAAACATTATTTAGATGAAGGGGAATTTATTCAAATTAATTTTAAACAGAATTTAATAATGCCACAGAAGGTGACAATTTTTTTTATGAAGTGTTTTTGGGAATTTTACACATTGAAACCCTTTTCTTTACAATAAATTGAGGCGAAGATTTAATTTACCACGCCTCGACATCAGCGCTAGCGGCCGCGTCATACATGGAGGGAAAAGACAGTGGAACTAAATCCTTTTATACTACTTGCGGTGACGCAGCGCAGGTGTCGGGGCGTGGTATTCACAATCTGCAAATTAATGAACATTTGGGCAAAATTTCTATATCACATTTAAAACAATGAAGCCACAATAGTCTGGCACAAACACCGCTTCCGCACGTGCTTAGCAATGTTCCTTTTTTCTAAAACCGCTCGACCTGATGCACATGTTCTTGTATTTACGGAGTCAGATAACACGCAGCTCGCTCCAGGCGTGATGTGAAATTGATTATTAGAGAGAATTTGAATACCAGGCAAGTCGTGGTCTTTATTTTGCTGGCCTCGCATCTGAGGAGGATTGCTCCCTTAAGGGTCCAGAGAACAACCCCACCCCGAGGCTTTGGGCGGCCGATGCAGATGATTACCGGAACATCACCTCTGCAGCTGCCCCCCAGGCGTTGCAATGGATCCACCTTTCACTCCATGCTGCGTCACCTGGCCATGGCGCGAAGCGCTCCCGTGGAAAAACCCTCTATTAAGACGAAAGACATTATTAACAACCAATCATGTAATTTCACATGTTATCTTTATGCCACTTCAAATTGCGTCTCTCGGAATGAGCTTACCTATTAACACGAGGGTTCACAGAAAGGTTCACATCTCGCTTGCTCAAGTGTCAGATTCCGAATGCCATTTTGTAATCTCGTCCCCGCCGTTCGCGACCGCTGTGAAACTATCTGCAGTAGACCAAAGACATTATTCTGTTCCATAGAGTGCTTGCGGTACCTACGCGGTTAGAAATCAATTTTTGGTGCAGATCGTTGGTGCGGGGATCGATAAATTCATTTTTTCAGAGGTTTCGCGAAGAGGTGTGACGAACAAAGGTTGCTACGTCACAATATATATATATATATATATAATATATATATAATATATATATATATATATATACTTATAATATAAAATAATGAGTAATAATAAATCATTTCTTCTTCAAACACAGCAAAATAATTTTGTGGTAACATTATTAATATAATTAATAGAAATAAATTTTGTTTTCACCACTTTTTTATTGAAAAAATCAATATGTTTCAGAGCCGAAGTATAGGCAATTAAAATATAATGAAAAATGAATAATAATAATAATTTTTAATATTTTAACTGTCTATACTTCGATTTTTAAATTTAATTTTGTTAGTATACAATTGTATCCTGACAAAGGGGCCATGGGTTCTGAAACATGTTGATTTTTTCAATAAAAAAATGGTGAAAACAAAGTTTATTTCTATTAATTATATTAAAAATAAATCATGTAAAGTTGTGTATTCAATATTATATTATTATACTATTTATTATTACACACTACATGCAAATATGTAGTACCAAAAATATTTTATAAACTTACACTAAATTTTGTAAAAGAATTACTTCCGGTACTTAATGCTTTATAAAAAAAATAGACAGGCTTTAAACAAAGATGAATGGAAATACTTATCAATAGTAATGATTTAATGAGGTATTTATTATCTTGGTAATGTTTTTGTTAATTTATTATGATCATCAAGTTATCTGTTTCCTTTTCTTTGTGATTATAAACTTTTGTTACATTGTTATTTTACTTTGTTAATAAAATTAAAACCTACTGACGATCAGGTCTCGCGAATTAGTGAGTTTTTCTTTTGGAAAAAATATGTTGTAAATAAAAAAATAATAAAAAATTAGCCTGTTCCGAAAATAAATAATCACGGTCATTAATTCATCACACAGACAGCTCTTGTAAAGAAAACATATTTTTTAGTCGAACTTCTCTGTAAATTCATGAAATTGGATATGAAAATCAAAAAGGGAAATTTGATCTTCGGTTATTTTTGAAGCCTGTTTATCTATAATTGACAATAGTAGTCGAACGATCATCAGCCATGGCACGCTTTTTCTGTTATTCTACTTATGTTAAAAAATTGTTTTCTAAATTTCAGTGACGATCTTCAATTTTTTCTTATTAATAAAGCGACGATGGTGAAAATCTGATTTTCACTAATCTCCAAGTTGTAACCGATTTTAATGCTCAAATTCAGTTATTGATTTTACGCATTTTTTCTAACGAAGTACAGCCTTATAAATACAGCCTGTAGAATAAGCACCTCTTTCACTGAATTTTTTGGCCACAAATATTTATCGAGAAGTTGAAGGATGTCGTCAAGCGAGGTGAGGCCTCTTCAGTTAAAGAAAGCGCTGATTATTATCGGTCATGTAACGGATAATTATCCACCCCACGTTTTCTTCCACTAGAGCTTTCAATTCATCGTTTTCAAGAGCAGAAGGACGTCCTCGAAGAACGATGAAGAGAACTTCATGTTTAAGACTTATGTTTCCGTTTCTAAACATTTCTAACCTGTGCCTCCCTGGTCGATCAAAATTAGTCCCTTTACTTCATGCTGGATTAAGATTGCGTGCTGTTTGAGATGCATAATGTCTAATTAATTTTTTCCAAAAAAATAATGCGGTTCTTCTCATTTCACACAAAAAATGCAAATTAAAAAAAGGAACCCATAAAAACCAAGTTTTTACAATACTCCCTTTCTCATTTTCGGGTTTCGTGTCTACCATATGCGTCGGAATCTCCATACAACTTGTATGAAAAAACCATTAAAAAGTTGAAAAATCCATTTGAAAAAATTATTTACTTATTTGTAGTCGAAACCTCTGAAACAGTAATAACGACTTTTATCAAAATATTTGAACATTTTTTAATTATATTTCCCCTGCCGGCAGTTAAAAAATGAACTTATTTAAACCCTGGCGATTGTGCTGGGCGGAACGTGACACGGTTCACGTCTTTGCTAAGCCCTAGTATATATTTATAGCATATATTTGGCGATCTGCGGAGAGGCGGCCGTAGCCACATGCGTTAATCGGCCGGTTCGGGTTTGGTGGCCCGGGGTTCAAGCCCCATCTCCGTCCATTTTTTAGCCGTGAATTCGAACGAAATTACGGACGCTATACGAAGTTACGAGGACAGACAAACAGACGGATGGACAGAAAATGAAATTATTTTGTTTGATAAACAAAAACGCGTTACATATATATTTCAGAAACATGTAGCACAATATTCCTGCAAAAAAGTTTTTTTTTCCATTTTAACTAGTTTATTGGAGTTATCCAATTTCCTCCTTAACCTGAATTCCCGCGGGTATCCACTCTCTACGATCGGACATATGTCTTCCTTTAGTTCGTGTAACGATACTATATAACCACGTTACGAAAATTAGGTACATCCCCCACCCGCGAACCCCTATAAAATGTTTCGCACTTTTTAACGTAGTTTTTTACGGCAGTTGTATATCACGTTTATCCGCGAAACCTATTCTTGGTTAAAAAATGTTTTTTGTTTTTTGAAATGCTAAGAAATCACACATCCACAGGTCCTCGAAAACATGAAAATATAATAGATAGATCTGTGTGTATGGGATATTTAAAACAAATGAGATTAATCAATTAGAATCATTAATTAAGATAAATTATCGATGTCTCACAGAGTCAAAGCTATTTTTAGGGGAAAGTGTGTATGAAAGTCTTTATTGGCCGTTTACAGGGCTCGTGGCCCTTCGTTGAGGCTGGCTTAAGCGATAGATGGAGATACACCACCATGACGTTTACAAAAAAAGAATTTTTGCTTTATCTTATAACTTGAAGTTCTTAAAATAATTTGAGTCAAAAATTCCAAAAATTGGGCTGAGCTATAGCATTTTGAAGCTAGCATGGTAGATGAATTTTAAAACGAATTATCTACATAATTCTTGTGTGTTTTATCGAAAAAAACTCTTTTTTCTTGTCTTGAATCTTGAATCTTGAATATGGTGTCTCAAAAATTATTGGGCAGATTTTATTCAAATCTTATTTATTTTAATGGATTATACTCGTAGCTAGTTTAAAATAAATAATATATAATCAGGTATAATTCTAAATAAATGGTTTCAAAATCATACAATTAATTTTAATCAATAAGATAATGTATTATCGTCTGTATCGGACTCATCTAAATTTATTGATTTAAGTCTGTGGTCACAGTATTATGATCTTGCATTCACTGTTTCTTCAAATAAAAAATATTAAACAAAGAAACGACCGCTCCGCGTGACTGCCAGTGTGATACTGAAGTGGCCAATGGTATGGCTTTAAAAAATGAATACCACTACATAATTTACGTATTACAGAGAGTTTCACACACACTTATGCAAGTGGCTTTCATAAAGTGAACGAATCCTACCTCTGTTTTTGTAATTATTTGAAATGTTGTACTTTTTTCTTTTATTCTATAATATAAAGTTGATTTTTATTTTTTTTGTTGCTATCAATATCACAGATATATGTATCATGTTTTTATTGTAAAAGGCTTTGTTCTTTGTACCGTTTATATACAGGGTGTCTCATAGCTGGTAGCAAAAACTTCGGGGGGTCTTCTTTATGTAATTTTTAATATAAAATATTCTTTACACTTTGGGTGAAATTTCGACAGTCGCGGAGATAAGCGACATCAAAGTTTGCATTTTTTCTGTATTTCTGACGTACTCATGTCGTAAATTCCCAGAAGGCTCGCCGTGTACGGCTAGCGAAACGCAAGAACGAATCGTTCCACGAGTTACACCATTTACCAGAATGAGTAGGGTCGGAAACCGTAAATAATTATTCAAGATAACTACTTTTGAAGACAGGCGAACGATAAGCAATATAAAATACCTTTACAAAATACTTAATAATCGCATAGATTCACCTGAAATTTTAAATTCAATACATTTTAATGTGCCGCAGAGAAGAACAAGAGCACCACGCCTTTTTCACTTAAATCATTGGAGAACAAACTACGGTAAAAACTGTATTATTAACAGAGTTCTAGATACCGATGACACGGCCTTTGCAGATCTCGATATTTTATTTTTAAGTTTTGAGCAGTTTATAAAATCCCTTGCGTATAAACTCGCGCGATGACATTTTTCTTCCCACACATGTGAACACACACACAAACACATAAAAACGCATACAAACACGGACACATAAAAACACACAAATAGGTACACAGGTAGACATATTGTTTTTTTTTTTTTTTTTTATCGATCCTGGTATAATATTCTTGTATATATGTGTTTTCTTGTAACTGACCCAAGGCTCTGTACATCAATAATGGTTTTTTTTTCAAGATTTATTAATTATATGGATGTAAGAAAACCAATAAATGAAAAAAAAAAAAATCGATCACCCGGCAACTAAAAGCCTTACACCCTTTTAAACATTTCCTTTCTGTGTTGTCTTTCAGAAAATGGCGCCATCTGTCATTGCTCCGGTGAGATTCCGGCGGGACAGTCCGCCGGAGGAGGAAACGGTGGAAGCGGCGCTGAGCTCCACCATGGGCCCCACCTCCCCCTCCCCCACGCCCACCCTCGCCCTGCACAACTTCAACAAGCACCATCGTCACAAGTCCACCACCACAGAAACCTCAGATCTAGGTATGTCCATCTGTTCATCCCCGACACTATAACTGTTTATCACTTTTTCTGCATTGATTTTCAGGCGTATTCTATGTTTATGTTTATTTTATTAAAGAGCTAAGATTGTTTTTACGGTCGTTAGACATATTTAACTGTAAAAAGTTGCGGATATTTTATACGAACCGTATGTTTTTCCGAGAAACGATTCTCGATGTTTCGTTGAAAGCTTATTCAACGTCATCAGGAAGACGACCTTTACCCGCGGAGGTAGAGGGCGGACTGATTACTGCTCTCGAGGGCGTAAATTGTGTGCACTTGGAGTGTTCACTTCTTCTACAATAGAGGTCGCCAGTGTGCAATATGTACTAGTTACGTCGGCGGACTTTACTGCCACGTCTCTCAAGGGTTGAATCAATGTCTTAAGAACAGGGCGCCAAATACTTTGTAACTAGATAGATAGTTTGTAACTGTCATCTCTATTGAAATTGGAATGTTTGTATATTTCAATGGATTCCCTCACTAATCTGGGTATAAGGTGCAGTTCTGATGATAAGATTTTTGCCTTGTCAAATCTGATGAAGTGACAGAGATTCCCTTTGGGTGCATGTTCGCTGATTGTCGATATATTGGAGTTGTTTCTTTCAACGAAACGTCGAGAATCATTTCTCGGAAAAATATCCAAAATATCCGCAACTATTTACAGTTAAATATGTTTATGTTAATTTATATAGCGCCTTTTTTGCCCGAGAGACGCTTCAAGGGCGCTTTACAGGTGCGACATCCTGAAAAAATGAGTTTTTAGGCTCTCCTTGAAGAGTTCCTGGCTCTCCATAGATTGCAACACTGGAGGCAGCTGATTCCACATAGCTGGGCCACATAGCTGAAAGCACTTCCGCAAACTTGGTGGCTCCAGGTCTCCTTGGTTCTACCAGCCTGCAGAGTGCCTCCGATTTAGTAGATCGCAGTGTGAGCCGTCTTCCAGTATTATATTGTCTGTCGATCAAATATTGTGGTGCTTTTCTTTGAAGACTTTTCTACACCATCAGAGAGAGTTGGAATTCTAATGCATATGTTAAATAATTCGGGAGAATATCAAATGTGGGGTATAAAAGCAAAGGCAGCGATATCGAAAAAAAAATAATGCAGACATCGAGGATTGCTAATTTATAATGTACTGAATTCGAGATTTTATGGGAAACATAGCCTACAAATTTATAGGAAACATGATTGTGGAAGGGATAGACTCAAAAAATCTAGAATTCAGCACATTTTAAATTAGTAACCCTCGGTGGCTGCATTCAAAACATTTTTATATTTTTTTGGGTATTGTGCTGCCTTTGCTTTTATGCCCCACATACATACATTAAAAATAATATTGCTTAATTTATTTATTTATTTATTATCACCCTTCATTGCTTTTACAAACAATAAGGTATAGCGTACATATTAAATGAATGAATTCTATTAACAATAGACAGTGATTGCTCGTGAAATATAAACAAGAAAATATAATAATATAAAGTAGAAAGCAAATAGGTACATAGCAGTAGCACAATACTAACAGATAAATATAATGTTCAAACAAAAATAAAATAAAGGAAAAAGCAAGTATGTAGCAAAAGCAGAAGCTTAAAGAAAACATAATATAATAAAAATACAACACAATAAAATAAAAATGATAATATAAAGTAGATAGCAATAGCACACATTTAGTAAAGCGTAATATAATTTTTAAAAAATTACATAACAGTTTGTTATCTCACTCCATCAACAACTGAAATACAGTCCACTTATTTACTTAATACTTCATATTAAAAATATAGGGGTATCATTACCAGCTGCGAAATCTATGTATACTATTTCACGAGTTGGACTACAGATGTCCCTAGCATAGTCCCTTCAAATATACGGAAGGTTTCAATTTGTAAAATATATACAACTCAAAAATTTGTTAATGTATGGATGTTCTTACGATGGAATTGGTGAACTATGCATTATGTAGAGTGATTCAATTCCATTGAATTTATTTAACAATATGTACATTACAAACAAAGGGTTCAAGGCATACATATTATGAAAGTATATATATCAAAATAACAATATTTAATTAATTAAAAATAACATAAAATCTGATCAAAGGCGTAGGAGAATTTTGCTTCGGAAAACCCATGTGTCTGAATAATTTTGCTTCAAAAATTATTCAGACACATGGAGTATATCAATATCCAAAGCGATATTGTTCAGCATAGCTGTAGCTCTTCCAACAGGCATAACCATCGGCAGGTTGGTCCTGTATATTGGAATGTGAAACAATCTTAATCAATAAAGCCAGCTCATACAGGTTGTAAGTCCTGGGCTGTCGCATAAAAAATTCCATACACTTTTATCTTATTAATATAGCTTCGTCTCTGTTAGACTTCTATGATTTATCTTAATTAGAAAACATTTTGTATAATACCACTATTTATAGAATCATCAACAAGTTTCGGGACCAATGTTCCCTTATTCAAAATTGGAGGTCTAGGCATTAACAAAAATAAAAAACAGGATTACAATTTAAAAAAACATCCAGTGCTCGCTTATTCCACTTAATTGGTACCAACGTCTCGTTTTGTATATCATAAGTTTATAATAAGATTTGTACATCATAGAATTTTAAATTGAAATTGATACCTGCATAGATACATTTACATAAATTTAGTCTACAATGCTCCATTATTTTTTAGCAGACGATCTGTCTTCAACCGGCCCAACCGCAGCACCCACCAAGTCCGATGTGGAGAAGGCCGGAGAGATGGTCACGAAAATCGCCACTGGGATGGGCATCCCCACGTGGGGTCTGGTGGCCATCATCATAGGTCAGTCATCACCTACCATTTCATATGTTATATCAAACTAGCTGTGCCCGCAGCTTCGCCCGCGTGGAATTCAGTTTGAGACTATAAGAGTATCAGTGAAAAATCAAGATAATCTAAACCACTCGTCCATACAATGTTATATAAAAGGCAGTTTTTATCAACATAAAATTATCCTGGCGATAATCAAATTTATTTTGATAAGATAATAAGATTTGATAAGAATTTAACACTATCTACTTAAATTACCCCCGACAGAATTACATTCATTTTTAATTTATATTTTATTCATGTTTTATCAATTTGTGAATTGACCTTAACTTGTTATGGACTTTTTTATAAGCCTTTTTAAGTTCTATAACTTCTTTATAGCGAGCATTCATTTATCTCTTACTGTTAAGGCAGCGTTAATAAACGCATTCGCTCGACTGTTTTTTAGTCGACTTTAGTTGTAAAAAAGGTCACCACGAAAAGCCCTCTTATAACTGAATAAAATGTAGTCTATAGCCACCTTGAAAGTCTATCCTAAATATTGGTGAAAGAATTTTTTGAAATCAGATGAGTAGTTTTGGGATTACCTTCTACATCCAAACTCACAAACTTAAAACTCACAAACTTTACCTCTTTATATATTAGTAAAACAATTCCAATCTGGATGGCGAAAGAGTAGGGCAGATTTGGGGGCTTTTGCTCATATAACGACCCTGAGTCCGTGGTGGGTCCCACTTACCATTTCATCCGGGAAAAATTTCAAAAAATGTCAGAGAAAACTTCTTTAAAACTATTGTATTATAAATGTTGGATAGATAAAATCTATTTTGAAAGTTCATCTCATGTTGTATAAAACCCAACTACATTTATCTCTTTTTTCAAAAATATCTATCTTTCCCAATATTTACATCTTTAAAAAATAAATGCGAGTAAAATTTCATTTGGTATTGCTTAATTTTAAATAATCAGTCTCGCCTTCAAATAATATGAAATTAGTCAATCGTGTAGGGTCGGGTACCAAAAACGTGATGCTTCATTCGTTATTCTATAATCTGTCTAGTGAAGTGCAACCAAAATGATATCAACCAGTTCGCTAAATTAACGCTCACACGGCTCACAGATTCCCTTTACTACAGTAAAGACATTATTTATTATTCAGCATCATCGTCATCGGCCGTTTTCAATTCACTGCTGGATGAAGGCCTCCCTGAGTGTCTCCCACTTTTCTCTGTCCTTTGTTGCCAGTATTTCTGCAGAATTTCGACTCCTTGAGTGCGCCTTAATGACTACATTCGTTCAGCGATTATCCGTCCTCCGAACGATGTGGTCCGCCCATTTGCATATTTCTTTTTATTTCGTACCTATTCTATTTTGAGGCCCTTGTGAGGGGTTTCAAAAAATAGTTGTAACTTTTCAGAAGCAACTGTGTCAAATATTTGAATGGCGTGGCGTTGAATATACCAAAATAAACAGCGTAATTATTTTGCAATGAAACATCTGGTATTTAAATACTTGATTTTATTATAAATATTAATCAACAAAAGGTTCGGCGAGACGTTTCCAATTCTAGCAAACAGTTCGCGAGAACCCAAAAGGGAACATCGCCACATAAACTACAAACAAATGACATTGCATTCACAGCAAAAACTTCGTCTTGAACTGCGACTCAATACTACAATAAAACTATTTAACTCTAAAATAGGATTTTCACCATGTTTGTGTCAAAACAAATTAGTAATTACTGTTTCATCATTAGTTTTGTTATCATTCTATCAATTTTAATGTAAAAGATACAATACCCCATTCGTTTTCTTTAAACCCTTGAACAAGGATGTATAATTTTTTAATTTAATTGATGTACGAGTATATATAAATACATATATTGATATGTCATCTGAATGTAGGTGTTTGTATCGTGGTACTCGGAATATGCTTTTGCTGCATTCGGAGATGTTTCCGCAAGCGAAGGTCCAAGGATGGGAAGAAGGGGATGAAAGGTGTGGATCTCAAATCCGTACAGCTCTTAGGATCTGCTTACAAGGAAAAGGTACGTTTCTGGCACCTGTTTCATTATTACCCTGGGGCTGTCTGATACATGGCCAATGCAGCTATAAATTTTGATCGAACTTAGAACTATTTTTCTTTGGCTGTCAGAATGACAAGCACAAATAGTTGGCATTGTTAAATTCTTGTGTGCATTAGACAGACGGCCAAGGTAAAAATATGACTAAAATTATGTAAATGTAGCATTTTATTATGTTAAAATGCATACAAAAATACAATTCACAGCCAAAACTGACCAATGTTTATCAAAATTATCCATGTGCACTAATTATGCAATGTTTTCTGGATATTTTTAGAGGCAATCATTTCAATTTTTTACTTTTTCTTCTAGTATTCTTGATTTATTAAATCCATTAATTTTGAAAGCTTAATAACTTTTTTGTAAAATATCTTCATAATTAAAAATCCATTAATAATTGTTTGACAAATCTCATAAACTTGATAAAAATTGATAAAAAAATTACCTACTATAATCTACCATTTACTTTTTATATTCAGTTTTGTTTAAGGATTTATATTTTCCATTTAACATTACAACTAGTGATGCAACGAATACGCATACGAATATTTGTATTGGCCGAATAGTAGATATTTACCGAATATTCGTATTCGCCGAATATCATCACAAATATTAAAAACAAACTATTTATAACTGAACGCAATGCAAATATGCAAATTACTGTTTGGCTGTGCATCGTGTATCCGAACACACCTACACACTCTATTATCAGGGATTCCCTTAACATTCAATGAATGGATTTGTTGAGTTATCAAGTTATAGATTGTTACTTGTTTCACAGCATAACATGAGTTCTTTCATCTAGTTTCGTCGGGTTATTATAAGGTAATTATTATAATTTCATGTAGTTTTTCTTTTGTAATTCGTTCCATTATATTTTCATTATGCGAAAAAGTGTTAACTCTTATAAAATAATTTCAAATTTAATCTAATAACATGACCTCTCGTATGCGTGAAAAAAGTAATATTTATTTTCGACCGCTGGGAATGTAGGTACAAACGGATAAAAGAAATGTTGTGATTTTTAAACAAAAATTTGCTGGTGATAAATTTTAATTATTAAGTCTTTAGTAAAAAAAGAACGGTGGTATTAATTATTCGGATTCGCCGAATTGTAGGTTTGATATTCGTATTCGTATTCGTGAAAGTAGTATTCGTTGCATCACTAATTACGACTACTTAAATAAAAACCGGTTACATCCCTCCTGCATAGAGTATGTATAATGGCTAATCCTCTGGTACATTTTGATCTTATAAAATATAAAACGATGCATGCATGTCACATCATCCCTAATACACTGGCAAAAACACTAAGACTTGACAAGATCACTGATAATGTTGGATTTGACTCCAGATGTGATATTTAATGTAACAGCAAATCAAGAGAATCATTAAAATATTCTATGTTAAAAACAACTAAACGGATTGCAAGCACAAATTCAAAATTAATCATAATTTTTTCAAGTCTTGATTTTATGGCTTTCTGCATTTCAAAGTGAATAGGTTATTTCGAAAAATGCTTGAGCCTCTCATTTCTAAACTGAGTTAAAATTAAATATGTACATATTAATTTTGCCTTTTTAGGTTTTGCTCATATACCTACAACAATTTTTATTATTTCTGTATTTGAATTCGAATTGCTTGAAAGCCGGTAAAATGATCGATGTTTTGTTATTATTATTATTAATATTTATTACTTACTTTGGTGAAAATTATACCTACAGACATATTAAGAAAGTGAGTTAAATAAATATTATAAATCTTTTATTCCTTGATTTAAAATAATATATCACTCAAAATATTTTTTGGACATTTGTATTTTTTTAACACTTTTCTATTAATATCTCATTTATCTCATGTAATATTGTTTCAAGAGATTGAATTTCAAGCAGAAAAAACATGATTCATGTAGACTTGATTTACTGAAATTCATTTGCATGAAAATTCGAATCACCCCGAATCGAATTGAAACAATAATTAGTAGCTATTAGTATACCGGTATCAAAGTGTCTCATAGCTAGTAGCAAAAACTTTACAACCATAGTTATTCAGATATGCAATAACAAAATTTGCAATTTTTTCAATGTTTCTGACTCATTTTTTGCAAAAAATTGTACTATCTTTACAGTAACTTATATCGATTATGAAAAATTCATTCACTTCAATAAAATTCTAATAAAATGATAAAAACCTTGTAAAAAAATATATTTTCAATTTTTGCAGGTTTTTATCATTTTATTCGACTCCATTGATTTTATTATTAGGTCAACCTTTCCAAAAAATAAGTCAGAAATATTGAAAAAATAGCAATCTTTGATATTACAATCTCCATGACTACTGATATTAATTAGGTCATGGTTGCTTGAACATTTTGGACTCATTATCAAGGCAGGAATCCTCCTGTAAAGTTTTTGCTATTAACTATGAGACACCCTGTATATAACAAATCTATCAGAATTATTTTAGAATTACTTTATTACTTTACATTATTTATACTTTACATAGAAATACTTTTCCAACTTTGGACTTGATACTTTGTACCCTTAAATGTAGGAATATAACATTGATGTATATATAATAAATCCTATATTCCGCTTAGTACATTCTGATATGAACTAATCAAATTGTCTTTTTTTCATATAAATAATGGAGATATACTAAAAAACATTGCCGTTCATCTGATTATTTAAAACATTTTTTATAAATCTAGTCTGTGAAATTATTTTTTAAAACAGTTTTATTCATTTATCTCAGCATTTAGCAGTACACTTACTAAAACATCACATAGGATTTATTATATTTACAGCAACGATAATATACTTTGGACTTACATAGCTCATATCCAATTCATTATTTTGGCAAACAAGATAAATAATTTAATTCATTTTGATATTACGGTGGTTGAATTAACTTTTAGAATTAACAAAAAAAAAAGTACAGCTAGCTTTTTTCACTTCTTGAACATTAAAAATTTTTGGCACTTAGCTCCTTAGAACTAGTTTTTCTTCTTCCCTCATTACATGAAATATTTCGTTCGTACTTAATAAAAATTTATTTTTCTGGCCAGTTTTAAATATTCCATTTCATTCACTTGAAAATCAGCATGTTTCTAACATTTTTATTATACTTTTGTATATAAATTTCATTTTGTACATCAATGAAACTATTATCAATCACAAAACATGTTCTGCATTTCATTATTTTTAACTTTGTACTTTATCTCAACTTTGTACTTCAGTGAATGAATTATTTTAACTGCATTTCAGTATTTTTATCCAGAAACCTTTGCATTACTCAGTCAATACAAGAAATACTGATTTATTTTCAGTGATATTTCGACAGGTTTATAAAGGGTGCTAATTAAATAGAACATTTAAAACTGGTTTCAAATTACTTGCCAATGGTCAACCCAAAGCCGATTATCTTTTTGGGCGGCCTCTCGTTTTGAGGATGGTGACTGCCATAGTTTATGTATCCTTGAACTGCACTCCCAATTTCATGTACATAGATCATCAACAAACTCAGGGTATTAACGATAGAAATTATTTCCTTTGAATAACACTTTTTACAAAAAATTGTCTCAACAAATAAATAATAGGTAGCTAATAATTATAGAGATATATATTTCAGACATGAAATAATGCTCAAGAGCATAATATTGTACACTTGGAGTTGCACAGGTAACCTTTGCTGTGCCCTTAGAATTCTTCATCACATCAGACATTCCATGCCTGCATGTACATTTCCAATAAATGTATAAATAATAATTAATTAATAAATAAATGCCTCTTGATAAATATGATAAATCTTTATTTTACATGAATATTCTTATCATGATTTGCAAAGGCGCAAACTAACTTCCAACCTTACAAATTTTAGACATTGTTCCCTTAATCACAATGAACAAAAAAATAATAAATTGTTCTATACACTCGAAAAACATAAAATTCAAATATCACTACACGCAAACAAAAACTGTGCTTTCTAACCTATCCTTAACTAACCTTGGAGTATTTTAGCTTTGGGTACAAAAGTAAAGCTTTGCGCGTTTGACCATCGGCAAGTGCCGCACGTCCCACCCGACCAGTAATGCTTCACGATTGATCATTGACAAGTCACACACACAGGTGCAGCCGGACATGGAGGAGCTCACGGAGAATGCTGAAGAGCCAGACGAGGGTGAAAGCAAGGTCAGCGAAGTCAAGCTTGGCAAACTGCAGTATAAGGTAAACGCAGCATACTTGTGTTTTGTATATTCAAAAAGGAAAGTTATTTTAAGGAAATTGTTATTTTTTAAATTGTTGTTTTTAAATTGTTATTTCGTCGCAGGTTTTAATAAGTTTTTATTATTTTATCATTATATTGACCCTCGTGTTAGTACCCGGGTACCTGGGTACCCATTTTCAACTTCAGGTTTAAATAATTTCATTCATAAACGCCAGATGCTTTTGTCTGTTTGGATACCCATTATTTAAATTATTTGAAAGGGAGGGAAATAAAGGGAAGACGGACATTACTATGAAAAGTAGTGACCAATCAATATATTATAGATGTCTCACAGAGACAAAATTATATTTTCATGGGAAATTAGGTATGGAAAAGTCTTTGGGTGTTCATAGGGCTTACGACCTATCATACTTATTGATTAATGATGTCCCTATGACAAAAATCCCGTACTGTTCTGAAAAATTTGGACAAACTCAAAATATTCTGAAAAGTAGTGACCTTCTAAGAGTTATTTGATCACTGTCTAAATATCAATTTGTGAGATATAAAAAAAAATTATGTATTGGGAAACGTCCATCCGAATTGAGTACACAAGTACCCTGGGTAGCAACTTGTATGAGAAATTCTGGGTAGTAACATAATAGTTAAAATATCAGCACTTTATGATTAATCTGTCTTACCACCTTTATTCAATTATTTTATTTGTTGTAACCAGTTACAACTATGTGAAATGGCATTTAAAAACAAATACTCTATTTTCCAGCTGGAGTATGACTTCAATTCCAACAGTTTATCGGTGACGGTGATACAAGCTGAAGACTTACCAGCTCTGGACATGGGCGGAACATCGGATCCCTATGTGAAGGTTTACCTACTTCCCGACAAGAAAAAGAAATTCGAGACCAAAGTTCACCGCAAGACCCTTAGTCCTGTTTTTAATGAGACATTTATATTTAAGGTTAGAAATTCCTTACTGTAGTTATTCATATACCATAGAACTCCAATTATCTAAATAAATTGGGACCGGACCCCATTAGGATAGTCGGATTTGTTCCGAAAAAAGGGTATATTTTAATTTATCACTGCTTTTAATCAATTGAATGAAAAGGCAACACTTTTACTTATTAAGCTGCGTCTACACTAGCATTGTAGAGGAAAGGACAATAACGCACATAGAAAGAATCATTATGTTGCGAACCGTACGTTTCCATCTTAATTTTTTTTCTGAAATTGATTTGAATTATCAGTGATTCGGATATTTGGAGTTCGGATAATTGGAGTTCTAATGTACATAGGAAATATTATTATTATTATTACATTAAATACAATCATTGTGGAGGAAAAATATAGGTTTTATAACTACACTCACTTCTTTAGTTGATTTACTCTGCAACCTATTATTTTATACATTTTCGAACAGATTGTATCCTTTGAAAACCTTCTATGTAAGATACCAATATTTTTGTCAATCCTAAAAAGATGATCTTTATGCTAATTTTTCAATATCTGCATATTTTAGAGTGTGCCATATGCAGATGCGATGAATAAGACCCTGGTGTTCGCCATCTTTGACTTTGACCGCTTCTCGAAACATGACCAGATTGGTGAGGTGAAGGTTCCTCTGTGCCAAGTGGACCTGGCGCAGACCATCGAAGAATGGAGGGAGCTGCAGAGCGTAGAAGGAGAGGGTGGCCAGGTATATGCCATACACCGGCACAAGCTCACAAACACGTACCACGAAAACATAAATACATTTTTAACTATTCATTCCAGAATTTGGCTACAGATATTTTATGTTTTATTTTCTCTGATTGATGAAGTTTTAAAGAATTACATAATCTCACCACTAACATTCTATTTTGAATGCCTAGAACATTACAAATATGATGGCATAAATATATATTTAATATTTAGGGAATTATTTATGTTCAGCGTAACTGGTGTGACTTCTTTATTTGAGTGATATTAATCAATTATTCCACAAAGCATAAATATATAATGTATATACGTCACATTGACAAGATATGGACTGTATTTTTGTAAGAATCTTACAACCAAACAATAAAATAAATAAAATTCAATCTTCTCATACTAAAATATCGTTGGGTTGTCTTTCGCAATGTAACAGATAATTAGACAAATGTGTGTGATGTACCACATTTGCTCAAATTAACAGTTTTAAGGTACATATACATTTTTAAATTCTACAAAACAAAATAAAGGTTCTTTAATCTCAATTTCTTCTTTTAAAAATTGAACCGGAAGCAACTTGTTAACACACGTGTTTTTCCACTGGTTATTATCCCACCATATATGGTTATTGTCCCACCAGATATATCTCGATTTAAAATTGACATTTTTATTTAACTTTGTCAATACGTTACTTGGAACAGTTTGTACAGTCACTCTTATAAAAATAATTACCACACCCAGTTCGGATCATTCTGTCGTTAAACTATTTTTACTGTAGTTACAATCACATATTTTCATCATCTCAATATTGACAAGGTTCGAATAATATACATAGTATAATCATTGCGTATACCTGTTATATACATTGAACTATTATTTATTGTTTTTAGTTTTCCTTTGGTATCTTTGAATAGCTATTTACAATATGCTGCACGACATGTCTGAGTGACGGAAGGGGAGAGGATTCGGGTGATCCGGTTATAGGTTTGGATGAATCACACAACTGGAGAAACCTTATTATTTAATACACGATATTAATATCGTATGGTCATCTGTACTTCTCATAAATTTTTGCTCCGCTTATTTTCACACTCTTTGTGATTATTGTCTATTGTGTCTTAATGATGTTGGAACTTAAGTAATCTCCTATTTCGTCTAATAATATTCTATGAATACGTATTGTGGTTGTCATATTATAAAATGTTAAGACAAATGATTTTTACTATCTTTTCCCATAAAACATTATTTAAAGTAAGTTTTAATGTCTCGTTTTCGCCATAATTATTTAGACAAAATAGACACAATTTGCCTATCCAGAGAAATCGGAACAAAATATAATGATGAGTAAAATATTAGTACAATACATCACTTTCTAGTTGATAGGAAGTAAACTTTAATTCGTGTAATGAAGTATCATATTGCAAATTAAACAAAATCGCCACTCATCTAAGTTCATTAGACAGGTTTTCATTTTGAGAAAAAGTAAGTGTGGTATAAAGTTATTATAACATAATAAACATTAGATTAAATTTCATGTATTCCTAGTATTTTCTATCTTTCTCTTGGATTATACATAATGTTATCAGTTATGGATAAAGTTCCTGGATAAGCATCCCAATAAATGCCAAATCTTCCAATCGTACTGAATTACTTGATTGATTGAAAATTGAATGCTAGTCATGATTCACTTGGTTTAAGACTAAGACAAGTACGGTTGGGATGATTTTGCTTGTATGGTTGATTTTATTCTCTCCTCTATACATTATCATTATTATACTATTGAAATATTGTATTTACTGGAATTGTTTTTCTCTTTCCCTCATATTTTCTCTGCTCTGCTTGTGGCTGTGTTTGGTTGTGTCCTCCACAATTTGCATGACGCTTCAAATACAATCAAAACAATCATTCACGTAAGTATTATTTTCTACCAAAATGGACATAACTTTACATTACAAATGCTGAATAAGGTACCACATGTTTTACTGGAATATGTCACCAAAAATTATGAGATTTTTCAGATTTTAATCATAACTTGTGATTGTTGCTGGTAAAATGTGACACTTATAATTATGAAAAATGGAACAGATATCTTTCCTTTTGATTTGTGGTGAAAGTAATAAATATCCCAGTAAAAGAAATTGGTACTACGATAAAATTTATCAAAATTTGAAAAATGTCAACTTAATTTCAAAAGTCATCCTTTTATGGTTGAACAAATTCTACGGGAATAGTCATAATGATTTGGTTTATAAATCTTATTTCAAAAGTTGTGTCTTGTCCCATGTATTTTCCTAGCAATACACATCTTACCTACACAGCCATTAGACATAAGCGACAGTATTTCATCTTATCTCAATAAATCATCGCCCAGTACTCTGAGAGATTATTTGATAATTTTTGAGTTAACAAACGATTTCTTAGATTTGCTCTCAAGTTTTCTACTTTTCCACCTTTATACATTTCGCCATTATTACTTTCTTACATGTTCTTTTACCTATTTCATGTTCTTTCTCGTTCCCTTATATCGACTCGAGCAATTTCCTTTTATTTGTCACCATTTATTGTGAGCTCTTTTGTTGGGCGGCTGCAGCATGCTAATTGTTGGTGTTACATGTTGAATGTGGCACGAAGCACGCTGCACGGGGCATGTGGCATGAGGCATGAGGCACGGTGGATGTGGCATGGGGCACCAAGTGTGGAGCACAGTTGACAGGATATGAGCACAGTACACGAGATGCGTCAGGTGTCACATGCCTTGCTGCCAGCTATGGCATATGATGTAGTCTTGCACTTTCACTCCTCCACATAAACAGGCACTTGCATACGTTGTTCCCTGAGTTACAGTACTTACTCAGGCACTGGTAAATTTTTATACCTACTATTTACCTTCTTTCATGTAAATATTATATTATCAAAATACTATATGTCACGAAATTTAATTTCAGTGTTATTGAAAAAAAAATAGTGTACAAAGTGGTAGAATAGATTATTCGAAGCAAATATCGCCACAAAATCCGTATTATGAAATTGAGATTTTATTATCATTCAGATACCTCCCACCTGGTGATTCTAAATAAAGGTATATATATATATATATATATATAATATTGTCATTGTGCTGGTAAAATTCCATTACCTTTTAATAGTGGAAGACATTCAAATTTAATGACACTCCATCTGTGAACTATGAAAGTTCAATCTTAAGAAATTGTGTGCCATTATAATGAACAAGATAGGATTAACGGGGAATTTGATTACTATTCTTCTCTACTCATACAAAGCTTATTGATAAATGTACAAGTTTTACGGGAGAGTGATTTTCCAATAAAAAACTTTTTTTATGGTAATAAATGTAAGTTATATTTCAATGTAATCTCCTTGCAATTCTACCTATGTACTTAGCCCAGCAAGTTTACAATTGTTTCAAACTCAAACTCTTCAAAATGGGCATTTGTTTCGGCTATCACCTATTCATTTGTTCCGAATGTCTTTCTACCAAGCCATCTTTTAAATTTGGGAACAAGAAAAAATTACTAGGAGTGAGATTGGGTGAATATGGTGGATGAGACAGCAATTTGTAAGCCAATTCGACTAATTTAGCAGTTATGGCGGTTAACAGCAAATGAATGAGAGAGGGTGTAAGCATGATTGAACAACATTTTTTTCTTGTACAGATCTTTCTCTTCGGTTCGGCATCTAAATATGTCAGCAAATCAGCCTTATGTTGGCCTGTTACCTTCTTTCTTACGCCTTTATTACGCAAAGGATTACGCCTTTGGAATCCCAAAAAATTGTGTTCACCATCATCTGTGCTCATATGACCACTTTTGAAAGCAATAAAACACTTACAAATCATTCCATGGACGGAGCAAATTCATGTAATTTTATGTAAGTTTTCCTCAGCATCTTTAACGGTTTTTCCATATAAAAAATAATGTTTAATTGACACCTGAAATTTTTTTTATCCATATCAATGGTCCCCATGTAAACTCGGACATCTACCAAAAATGCATTTTTGACTTTTTTGTATCAATACCTAGAAAATACTCTTCTTTATTCATTCATTCATCTTCATCCCCTTGTCCTAATAGGGTCGGGGACCCAAAGATTCGACAAGGTGTTTCCATGTTCCCATGTCTTGCGCTGCTTCTGTATGAGTCATCCAGTCTAGATCCATTCTGTTTATGTACACATTTTTCTGTTGCCTCTCCCAGCTTAATCTGGGGCGACCCACCGGCTGTCTTCCTTCCGGGGTTGCCAGGAGGATTCTTCTTAGTATTCGTTCTTCTGGCATTCTTAGTACATGTCCAAGCCACCTCAATTGTGATTTTTCTATGTGTAGGGGTAGGGATTCCATGCCCAATGTGTGCCTTTTGTCAGAACTTCTCACTCTGTCCATCAATGTGACTCCCGCTACCTCCCTTAGAAAACTCATCTCAGCAGCCTGGATCCTTGCTCTCACTCTCTCTGTCAGGATCCAAATTTCATGGCCATATATTAGACTCGGTGGGTCTGTACACAGATTTGAAAACAGTCAGTTTTGTCTTGACACTAAGCTCGGATTTTCTTATCACCGCACTATGCAGAGAACGTAGAACGCCGGCTGCAGCTCCGATTCTTCTGTACTCTTCTTCACAATACAAAATTTAAAAAATATATTAGTACTTTTTTCAAAGAAAAAACTGATCTTAAAGCCGACAAATATACTCATTTTGTCTGTAAAGCCGAACTTCAAATAACCCTCCTATAAATTTGATATTTTGTTGATGTCTTAGTATGCATAGGGACCGTTGATATTTTCTCAACAATGAAAATAGTTTTCTTTAAATGAGTGCAAAACTTTAACTATTATGAAATTTTGACAGGAGACTTTAAAAACATGGTAGAAGCCAGCAATATATGTAATTATATAGTAAAAGTGTTGCCAAGCGTCGAAAAATCACTCTCCCATCAAACCGCACTCATATATGTTGAAGAAAATATCTTTGATGGAATACCAAACAAACTACAACAGATTAAATTTACTCAGTGTAAAACCTATTTTAGGTAAGTCTTTCAGTACTTAACTTACATTCAAAGAAAATTGTTGCACGTGGGTTTTTTCAGCATTAAGATGATATTATTTTGTCTAAATTCATATTTGTCTTATCAGTGTTTAACATATAATAAACATACATTTAATACCCTCCACATCAGTAATTCCACATGTCTGGTATTATATCACAGTAGTGAAATTATATAACAAAGTTTCAATGGGTAAATAACTTTAATTAAAAACTGGCTTTGAATCTGTCATAATAATTTTGAATGTGATTGCAAGCATTGTTGATTGATTAAGTAACTAGGCGGCTTCGATAAATGATGTCACTGGGTTTTCGTGAAATCACGAGTTTTCGTAAAACTGAAACCCTGCATCACAAGATGGCATACATTGCCAGATCCCCCTCCCCGCATATGTGATGTCACAGAACCAAAAATATTTTGATATAATTTCAATTTATAAAATACATCAAACCTTTAAAAAATAACAACTAAACAAATAAACAAACTTACAAATGGACAAATTATGGATAAATTATATAATATGAAAAGATAGAGTGACAAATGTTGAAGTCCTCTGGAGTATGGAAGAAAACTGAGAAGTGCTGCGGACTATCAAGATATTAAATATTGAGTATCTCGGACATATTATGAGAGTAACAAAGTATAGTCTAAACCAACTCATCATCCAGGGGTGAATAAGTTTTAAAAGAAACATAGGAAGGACTGGCACAAGCGTGACACGACCATGCGGCGGAGGAGGGCTAAACTTTATTTTATGGCCTCACTCTGATTTTCTTTAAAAAAAAGTATCCTGGCGTAGTTGAGTGCCCTGATGTCAAAACTGAAATCAAAATTTGGGGGTCGTAAGTATTTAAAAAGTTATTACACTTTAAAGTTCTTAGTAAGTTTGACAAATCAACCTTATCCATAGAATAAAGACAATATAGCTTTTTCCTTTAAACTTTTACACATATCTATGGATAAGTATTTTAATCATTGAATAATTGTCTATAGTTCGCGTGTTGTACAGATAAAATGCCTAAATACACCTGTCAAAATGTATGGAAAATGTTCAAACTTTAATAACTTTTTAAATACTTACGACCCCCAATTTTGATTTCAGCTTTGACATCAGGGCACTCAACTACGCCAGGATACTTTTTTTTTAAGAAAATCAGAGTGAGGCCATAAAATAAAGTAATACCTGGAATGTATAAGTTTATCAAATTAAATATTTTGGATACTTACATTAGTAAGAACAAAATATTTCTTGTCAATATTGAACACTAACTTCAAAGAATTCATTGCAATGTCATTAGTATCAATCTGTCATTATTAAATGCTCTGAATTCAAACGGATTTATGTAGAACACAGTTACTCTATATTTATGTTTGCTTGGAATAATCTATTGTATCGTCAATTACAAGGTTAGCAAATGAAAAATATCCTTAAACCTAAAACCATAAAAATACCCTAAAAAATATACCAAATTTTGTTAGAAATTGAGGAATCACATTTATATGTTTATAAAAAAATTGTTAACTTTAGTCATGCCAACTATAATTTTATATAAAGGTAGGGGAAAAAAAAATCTGTAGTGAATAAATATTATTAAAGCACTTATCCAATTTTTTTAGAAAATACACTTTTATCTGCCTGTTTAGTTTGATGTGTTGCTTTAAAATATTTTTTGAGTAGGAAAAATGTTGAGTCTTAATTATTTCACATCTTTCTTTAAATTTTTTTCAACTCCTGTAACTTTATATCAATAAAACCATAAAAATGTGTTTTTTTAAATGGTATTTGAAAAGAATTATTACATAATTTTTTACTTAAAAACTGTTTATTTCCTGAATACTTCAAGGAATAACTAATACTATCTTAAAGAAATAGCTAACAAAGAAATATTTTAATAGTAAACTATATAAACAATTTCAATAAAAAAAGTACTGATTTAATTAAGACTTATTATACAACGCAAGTCTGTAACAGACGATTCAATATTTGAATGCAATATAATCATCTGCAGTACAATTCAAGTTCTCTCATCTGGTAAACGTAAGGAGCTTTATCTGGAAAACGAGATATTGGATCGTCGCTTGCAGGTATGTAAATGTTTGATGTTGGTGAGCCGTGTCTAGAGTAGGGAATTTAGTGATTAGTGTATCACGGTAAGTGACAGAGAGCACGGCTTGTTGGGTGAAGGTACCAGCTGCTTGTGTCTCACTCTCGATGTATTTCTGTGTATATTTATATTTATCTGTGTTGCAAAGTGTTTAACCTGGTACATTATCTTTCTGTGTTGTCATGTTCCACTAGTTTCCGGGGAAGACTGCTGTACCGTGAGTCCGTTAATATCAAATGATCATTTAATGACTTCATTTTTTATTTTTCTCAATATCATTTTCACTGTTGAAGTAGATGAAAAATTTATTTTACCGTAAGTGGTCTCATACACATTTACTTGCAATTGATGAGTTGGACAGGGTGTACGAAATCATTACTTCATAATTGTATTTTCATATTAGAAGTAGTAATTCTTAGAAAAGTCTAGAAGAATTTCATATAATGAAAGGCTGGTTTGAGCTGGGTGTCCGTAACAGTAATTCAATCTTGGTTGCAAAAGAAATCGATGGTGGTAATTTTCAATTGGATTTAGAGTCGATCCACATTCGAATATACTTTTTGGCTTCGTATTTTATATATTAAAAACAAATATTTATTGGATGTTTTCATTTTTGTGATTACATGTGGTTGTTAAACTGTGCGTAACATTTAGAAGTTGCAATATATGAATATATATATTTTGTTAATAAACCCCCTGTTTTGTCTCACAGCTGGTAAATAGGCAATACTGAGCTCCGACTTTACCTACGTGAATGCCGTACAACTTTACAAATATTCATAACCTCATTATTATTACTTAATGTTCACATGTATAGAAGGAGCTCGGCATGGCCTTGTATTGTCACCAGTGGGTACTCGCTTCTAGGTGATCACGAGACGCTATTTATTCAATAACCGACAATGTGTTGTGAACTCCCCAGACCTCCTGATATACCACTTATATATTTTATCAATAATATGAATATTTGTCACTGTGTGCCCCTGCCTTGACTCTTGTGCCCCCTCCTTCTATCTCAATCTTGACTATCTGTCTGTCTCACCATCCTCTTTACCTATGAGAGTGAAGTCGTCGTAAATGTTCATATAAAATTAGAATCTCCATTGATAAACAATTTTAACAAATATTTCGTCATTATACACATTATTTTTATTTGAGTCAATCTCTCAGTCGCTTTGGCATTCAATGAGTAATATACAACAACACTAATAATACAGTCACCTTTTTATTTTATTTCCTTAGAACTGCTTTACATTCCAAGAAATACATTGTAATAGATCATTTCTCTCCTAAGATAATAACTATTGCTTCATTTCAATAAGTTATTCAATTAAAATATCTAACACAATGTATTTACATTTAAATTATTAGTAAAAAGTGTTTTGATTTATTTAACCAAAATATACAGTTTGGCTGAATATCTCAGAAACATATAAGTAAGTTTATAACTGACTAAAAGAAAAGGAATAGTTGTGGATGGAGCTTGAACAGAAGGTGGAAATTACAGGACAACAAGCTCGGTGACATTTGCTTCTCCTTGCGCTATGTGCCCACCGCTGGAAAACTGACTGTGGTCATTCTCGAAGCCAAAAACCTCAAGAAAATGGATGTCGGTGGGCTTTCAGGTAATGCTGATTTACACATCACCATATATATTTCAGTGTTGTGCCGTACATCTGTGTATAATATTACTATATATATATATATATATATAATTTCTCCTGTTATCGATGTAATATACTTGTCTTTTAATATTTGTATTTTTCACTTAATTTAATGGAGTTTAAGAGATAGATTTAGAAATTAATTTTTTATGTGTAAAAGAGAAAATTCACTCACCTTGAATGATATCACATAATTTATTATTTTGTCATGGAGAGCTATAATTTCTTAATATGTACATAATGCAACGAATTTAATAGGAAATTGATTACACATTCCTTTTTAATGTGTGGTTATTTTATTTTCTTACATTTTATTGAATATTTCTACCATTTCAATCAATGTTACTAATGTGTTTTTTCTCCATAAAACTTGGCTGCTGCAGATCCGTATGTAAAGATAGCCCTGATGCAAAACGGGAAGCGACTGAAGAAGAAAAAGACCAGCATCAAGAAGTGCACCCTGAATCCGTATTACAATGAGTCATTCACTTTTGAAGTGCCGTTCGAACAAATACAGGTACGAGCTGAGATAAAGAATGGGGGCCGGCCACACGGCTGAACCGACCACGTGCCCTTGAAAATGTTTTCATTTCCTTTCCGTCCCTTATACACATTCCGTCAGCTAGGACGTAAGTTCTTGATTTCTTTCAAGAGGATTTTTAGAATTTACACATTTTTTTAAATTCTCTTCAATCATACAAACAATATTATTTATGTTACGTACACAAAATCTTAAAATAAATTTCTACCACTTTTATAAAATAATTAGTGAATAAATATGAAAAATATGTCAATTTTATATTTGATCGTTTTGCGTAGTCCATTATCCAATGTTTTTTTCATTATTCACTGCCACGCATACTTTAATTGTAAAAATTAAGTGACTGATATGTTTTACTATTCCATTTACATATTTAAAAATTAAATAATTGTTTTGTAACAGTGGTAACACGAGCGATATATGTATGTTCATCAACTTAGGTGTGTGAAACAAAGCATTAAATGAACAAATGCTTTGACTATGTAAAGTATGATGGCCGCTATTAAGCTATTATGTACGTACAAGGAAAAGTTTGGCATTTCAAGCGAAACGTTGTTTTATAAATTGTTTATAAAAAAAATCACAATGGTGGATTATTTTTCAGTCTAAACATTTTACATATTTCATTTGTGGGTATCTCTTATGAATCTTACCAAATTGATAACTATTTTAATTTTTCTTGTATAATTTATGTGGCGTTTTCATTTATTTATTTCATCATACAAATCGAAATAACTTATTATATGTTTTCATCAAATCCATCGTGCCATTCTCAAATACAATAAACACAACAATTTTCCATCTTAAACACTAAACATTTTCCAAGCATCATTGCCACCTTATGGCAGACATTGAAAGAGTTGATACCACTTGCAGATTTAATATTTTCTTGCAAAATTAATACAGCTTGTATCATTCATTTGTGATGATAATATTTTTTTTTATTTATCATTGAATAATGAATGATTTGCGCAATAAATACAAGAAAATATGTGCCCACATTGCGCACAAGTTATCATTACATGTTGGCAACCTAATAGATGTTCACTCGATAAAGTTTCATTGACAAAGTTACCGTTTCAAATCCTTCTGAATTATCCTATTTGGATTTACCAAATATTTATCACAAATATATTTATATTACCTTCTTGAATCTATGATATGTTTATTTTATTTCAACACAAACAATTTGTCAATTTTTTTCTTTTGATTTCAAATGCTCTCTTCCAACATGGCTCTCAGTTGTCTTGGTCAAAAATTTTATGTACATAAAGTAGTGACATCGATTGGGAATCCACATGATGAAACTGTGTAGCTCTGTGGGTATACCTGCATGTGGTACGCTCGGTGTAGACGAGTGGCGCCCTCTATCTCTCCTCGTGACTGCATTACCTAACGGTCACTTCTGGTTCACAATTCTTCTTCTTTATTAAACTACTCTTTCTTATACTCTGAAACCTTAGATTAGCTTGATCTAGTTGCATTTATTCATTCCACTTTACCATTGCTAGTTATAGAATTTCTGATAACTTCAAATATTATTAGACCCATCAGATGATGCTTTATTGCAATACACTTACATCTTACTGCTCACCTACACCGCTAATACCATCATGCATTATTTAGTTTAATTTATTATAAGCTCCTCTCTAATTAGTTTAGTAATCAATGCCTATAGGGTATTTTCATACAATGCTAAAGCATTACGAATATATATAAAGGATTACATATATTAAAAAAATATCAACTTTCACTTTGCATGTTTAACTACCAATTAAATATTTACACTTTTATTTATCACGCTAATAAAGTACATTGATTTCTTGTTCCACAAATAGTATCGCTTAAAAAATTAGAAAGTTACAATTTCAAACATGTTATTATGATGATTAGATGTACATTTTTAATAATTCTTTCCGACAGAAATATGAAAATTGGCATGTTTGTAATAAGAATAGTTTATCAAATATCGGCAAACCTTTGGCTTGTTAATAAAGTATATATTGGAAGGTAAATAATTTTTCTTAAAACTCATAATTATTTTCAATTAAAGCATGTTTTATTTCTTCACATAATCTACTTTTGAATATTCATTATTTAATCTTTCAATATGCACTTTAAATAATACTAAGTCGCAAACATCTAAGAAATTAGCTGCCACAATGTTAATATTTCTTGAGCAAAATTTGTATTTACAAATGCTGTCAAACGAACAGCTCGCAGTAGTCATTAAATACTAAGATTTCTATGAGAAGCTCAAATTAGTGCATTCAGTAGTACTCACACAACTGCCTTTAACAAATCAGTAACTCAAAATGCATGTTTTATAAATACAACTGGATATCTTAATACTGTTTCCCACTAAAGATGAAATAATACAGTGTGAAAGCAATACCTTACCGTGATAATTAAATAAAGATAATCAATCAATTAAATAACTGACATTGTCAAAGTGACAATATTTCACTTTGCATTATATCAAATTAGGCCTTATACATATTCTATACTATGAAAATAGGATTGAGTTATTGCTAGCGTGAAATCAAATCCTCAAACCGATTTCCATCGAATCAGAACCTAAACCAATATATTGTGATACAGTAGAACCTCTTTAATTCGATATTCAAGGGACCCAAAACAAAATATCTCGAGTCATGTTTCATTGAAATTCAAGGAAACAAAAAAGTAGTGATGCAGTTAACAAATCAGCCAAAAATTATAAAACTCATGAAAAAAGCTGTAATTTTTTTTAAAAAAACTGTAAATTTTTTGAAAAATGTATAAATTTTTGCATATTTCAAGAAATCATTTCGAAAACGCAGTATTTATTATGCAAATTCAAATGTTGCAACATATCTTTTACTCAGGTACCTACCCAATGATGAAATATTTGCTGCTCTCACGTGCAAAAAATTCTAGTTGTTTTTCCATTTCATCAGGTTTGGATGGCCATAATCAAAGACGTATACTTTGAATTTTTGGAAGGCATCTTCAACTCGATTTTAACTTTCGGTTTGATCTTTTTTCTGACTCAGAACAATACAGGCACAGTTAATAGAAATACAATCATCAATAAATACATGAAATAAGCCAGTTATAAATTATTCTAAATAAAATTTAATTTTGACAACCCAAACGCAGTTATTAGAAAAAAATCAAATTTAAGAGGAATTTAAAAATAGTGAAAAACAAATTCATCCAAAAGTCATCCAAGTATGAGGAATTAGCGCAAACTAAAACTCTCTGAAAAGGCAACCAACTGAAGAAAACATACATAGGATTCCCCAATTTTAGGGATCGCAACATATGTATAAAGTGGATTCCACAAAGTGCCACGAAATACATAAAGGATACTTTACAAGGATGCGCGTGATCAAAAAGCCTCGGGCATCATTAACTTTTTATAAATTGAAAACAATTCAATTATGTGACTTAAAACGTATTGATTTATGGCGCAAGGGTCCAAAAATTATTTTGAATTTAAGTATGAAATGAACATTTTCGGAATTATGTGTTCTGAAAATGATGAATTATGACAAATTTCCAACTATCAGGGTTCATATTAACGGGGTTTTACTATGTATGTATCTATCATTTGAAAAAGGAACAAGTGAGGAAGGAAGTGGGAATAGAGGCATGGATAAAGGGGAACATAACTACATAATTGAATATATTTGACTTCTTTCTCACTTTACAAAAGCTTGGTTTTTTAAATTCGCGAAATTAAGGTCTCATGACTTTTTCTTATTATTAGCGATTCTGATTTGGTGCTGAAATGAGTTTTACATAATTTTTCCATTATACATGTACCTAACAAAGATGGTAATAATCAAATTTAATCAAACTGTATGACAACACCACTAAGTCAAATCTATTTTTCTAAAAAAATTATCTAATGTACTATTTTCTCCAATCTAATACTATTTAAGATATTGAATACTATCTTCCTTAGTTCGATTTGCAAATGGTAACATAGTGATTATCCAATCAGAAATTGGTTAAATTCATCCCCTTTTTATAATACAAATATCTTAGGTTTAACAATTAAAACAAAGTGAAAAATAGATAAGATGATCAGTAGCTCTTTTTATTTCTTCTTACGTATGAGAACAGTATTATGTATCAGATGTATATTTTTTCATTTGCTAGTACTGTCATAAAATAATTTCCTTTAGAAAGTAAACCTGATGGTGACAGTAGTGGACTACGATCGTATTGGAACATCAGAGCCAATAGGGAAGGTGGTTCTGGGATACAACGCGTCCGGGACAGAGCTCCGACATTGGTCGGATATGCTCGCCTCACCCAGGAGACCAATCGCACAGTGGCACATGCTCAAGGACCCCGAAGATGGAGACAAGAAGGATTAAACAGAATTGACGAAGGAGTGAATAGTGATGTAAGTGAACGTTAATTAGTATGCATTTAATAATATCCTGTGATTTGAGTGTTGTTTTCCAAACCTGAACTGGGTTAAAAGTATTGTATGCTTTATTCTTTTATCTCCATATAAAACTGACAAATTTGTAATAATATCTTTATCTGTTTTTCAGTGTGGTAATTATTTAGGAGCAAAAGGTTAATCCATCTGACCATTGAACGAGTATTGGTACGCTATTTACATCCAAATTTTTCTTCAACTTCCATGACTCCACTTGGCGTGCACATTGAGAATGTCCGATGTTTGACAGTAACAAACATTTACAGAGCCCCTTCTATTTGTTAATTTTTGCAATAATCTTATTTGAAGTAATTTATGGTATCGAGTGAAGTTAATCCTCAAACATAATGTGTTGAGATATGTTAAACCGACGAGTGGTGTTTGTGGTCAAGCTTTGCTTTGTGTACATGACACGAACCTGCGATCCTTTACATGTGTGCATGTTTATGATACTTCCTGCCTCTTATATATTATAATCATTCCTTCTGCAGTTATGAAGAAGAAATTTTTGATGTCTGAAAAAAGTTTTCCAGAAGAGTATATATCATTGAGTGAAGCTTGAATTCTATATTATCGGAGATACATTCCTCAACTTTTATTAAATTGTTATATGTTGTTATCTTAAAAGACTATAGGTGTAAATTATAGTAGTAAATTTATATATTTATTCAGAAATCTGTTAAATGATGTTCTGCATAGTATAAATAATGTTTGCTTGTATATTAAACATTACTTTTATACTTTAAGTCGGTTAATCATGACAACTTGTGTTTTTATACTTTGAATTTGAAGAATAGCGACGTTTTCAATGTGAATTTTAATAATTCTGTCCTTGGAAAGTTGAAAACAAAATAAGTAGTTCATGTATATTTGTAATAAAGGTATAGCGTTTTATTTTAATGATAATTTTTTGGCACTCATAGATTTTTCACTAATCGTTTAATAGAAAATGTTGAACAAATTCACATGTATTATATAGAATATGTTTGAACCTGAAGAGATAAACAAGACACTGCTTCACAGGTCGAACTAACCTTAGTTGATTAATCACCAAGTCTCTAATGTAAGTTTGGATGTTAAATTTTGGCACAGTACATTGAAAGAGGTAAGATGGCCTGAGTAGAAGCAAGACAATATAGACACGTATTTATTAATAAATTTATATATTTACCTAACTTATTAAATGTAACTGTTAATATCTTTCTAAGCCCAGTATTACTTCTTGCAATACGACTTAATATTCTCATTTTAATGGCCATCGAATAAAATTAAATATGTTTTTACTGTTTCCACACCCCGTGATTAGACCAGAGCGAGTATTATGTAGACGCATGTATAAATTTAATGCTGGGCTCTTGTATTATAGGTATATTTAGGTTTAAAGTTTTTCAGTATTTATTTTTTTAATACAATATTTTTTAATACAATATTGGTAAGATTTTTACTGGTATAGTTCAAAACATTACAAATTTATTAAAACTTTTTTTTAACGTTTAATTCACTACCTACCTAGCTACCTACTTAAAAGTTGGGCAAATCCAATTTGTGTAAACATTGTTTAATATAGTTTTGCATAAAAAATCTTACTGTATACTATGCTAAATGTATTATATCTGGAGTTTAACATAGATTTTGTGTAATTTCGTAAGTATCTTGTTACTTGTGGTGACAATGTAAGTCTGTCATTTAAACCAGTACAAGAAATTAATTAGTTTTAAAGTTTCTGAATAACAGTTTTGTATAATTTGGATCATCCATTCATTGTACTCCATGATCGTTAAGGAAATCTGTTAACTGGGTGTTTAGATTGTTGGATTTTGACCTAAGGAAGAATTATTGTGTTGCGAACAGGAGCACAAATATTTCCAAGCTGTATAGGAGTAGGATTATGTGTGAAGTGTACATTTATTACGAGATTATTACCATGTAACATTAAAAATATTAGAAGCCCGCTTACCGAGTAGACTACAGCGGTAATGTATACTAAGTAAGTGCATGTGAGTGAGTGGTGTGAAGCGGTATGAGGTGGGCTCTTAGTCAACATTACTCCATTTGTCTCATCTCCAGTTCACATTGAAAGTATGTATTGATTTATATACGAAACAATTATAAAATAAAATTGTATCAAACTATCGCTCTCTTGTTGACAGTAGATATAATATATTAATTATTAATACATAACAGAATCATATCATTCGTCCTGTTAAAAATCATTCATTGTAGTATCAGTTTTCATTTATTTATTGTTTGGTTAGGGCCATTATTTTGACACGCTCTATTATTTTAAATAAAATATATTGACAAAATGTCATAATATACAGAATGTCTACAATATTATTCCATATAAAAATATATATATATACAAATGAGTCTGCTTGTTTCATTTTCGAAACACTATTCCCAGAATGCACATAATTACCGAGTATATTGTAATTTCATATTAGTCTTAATTTAAATACATATCGAGGGTAGAAAGCCAAAAGTGTATTGGTGATTATTTCAAACTTTACAGGAGCGCAAAATAATGTTTTGTCAATTTTTTTTATTATTAAACGATTTCCATACGTGTTTTTGATTAACAAAAATGGAAATCGTTTTATAATAAAAGAAACATTGAAAAAATCAGATTGACATAACTTTCTTTTGCTCTCTTGTAAAGTTCGAAATAATCACTAATGCACTTTTGGCATTCTACCCTCTGTATGAGGGTACATATAATAAAACTATGGAATTCAAACATAATGAGACTGATCAATGAAAAGAAATTTAACAGCAGAAAAAATACAATACTCTGGGTAAAACAAGACTTTTACCGAATAGAAATTTCTACCCACATTCAAAATGAGCAATTTAGTTTTATAAATGAATTAATATCACTTATAAAACAAATTTGAAGCACAGTTACAATAAATACATATTTTAACTTATTGCATATTGTAACTTATAGTTGTACAATGCCTGGTGACATGAATAGTTTTGAGAGAACATGATAGAGCTTACTACTTTTTAAAGTGGAGGGGATGTATTATACAAGTTATGCTCAAATTGGGTTTGGAATTTTTTATACATTGCTGCTATTGCTCGTATGCTCATCAAAATATTAAAAAGTATCCACTGGAAGTAAAAGTAAGTTTCGATTATTCAGCACACTGATTCAAAAAAATCCCATTATGAATTTCAAGCTTTATTTACTAAACATTTTGACTCTGCACCTACAAAATATTATATACACATTTTAATTAGATATATACATACATAAAAAGTAAATGTACCACTAAATCTTAAGTAATATGTCGATGTGAGTAATTAGAAACAGTAAAGGGAAATTTGCAAATGAAACTAAATCATAACCAACAATTAAAATACATATTTGCCTTTTGACCATATATTCGGTCAATAAAAATGGAGAAATATAGTCAAGAGGGTGGAATTTCATGGAAATCTTATACAAGGGGGACCGATGAGGAAGAAGAATTTGATCACAGGTTCGTAACAATGTTTGAATATCAGTCAAGATATTTTAAATGAATTACTATTCAGTTCTTTGGATAAAAGTATGCCCACAATTTATTTCAAATTCATTTCACATTACTGACACTGCCTACTACTTACTAGGGGATTATATTATATTTAGTATTTATGTTAGAAGGACAATATGGCATCATTTCTTCAGAGGTCCCATGAGATTCCAAAAAACCTAGAATCTCAGAAAAAATCTGCAAAATCAATGGGTATTTAAAAATCATATTTCGTCAAATCTTCGATTCTGGAAGTGTAGTATCTATTTTTCAATGTGCGGTACTTTTTCAATGCATAAAGTGCTTCAATTTCTTTGGAAACAAATGTTCCGTGTTTCAATAGCAACTCAACTTTCTCTGGGTCATTCACATCTTTATTCTTCAGGAACGCTCGGTGCAAGCGTTCATTGAATATTTTCTGCCCCTGTGGCCATTCTTTTCCTAAGTGCAGCAGCTAAAACGGTAAAAAATATATATTTAATAACAAAATAGGATTAGACATACCTATCTAAAAATGCAAAATAGTTTTCAAAATTTAAGCAAAAATATTTCCTCAGAATATACAATATTTCTAATTGCATAACATTTCAAAATGGATTTAAACGATTAGATGATACTTCACAGATGGATAAAAATCATCAAAATACCTTTTTGTAGAGCTCAATAACTTTTGAGCGTTGGTTCATTCTGCGTCCACTTAAGCGAGTATTTTGTTTCACACGAAAATCAATGTAGAAATGTTCAAATCCGGAGTTGCATCATAATAATGAATTAAAATTCTTTATTTACAATTTGCGCAACTGACAGCTGTCAAAGGACAACCCTGTCAGCCAAAGTTCATGTTTTTTTCTCTTTCTATGTTGAGTGGTTGAGTGCATCCAAGTTTCAAACCGTCCCGTTATCCCATTGGTCTGACGAACAAACGAATGAAGATAGAGGAATGCTGATTCCGTTTCCCTGATTGGTCCATATGTGTCAATATTCACGTTACGATAGAGGTGGATTTTAGTTCAGTTAACTGATCTGTCGTTCACCGATTCGTTCAGTCAAGTGAACTATTCACTTTGAAGTATGTATTCGGTAGTTCTTTGAATTATTTTGATTTTTAAAGGTTTTTTATCTACTTTAACTTCAGTAAGTGAACTGTTCACTTACCCACCGAGAGATTTTTCGGCCGTCACAAAATTTTCAAAACCATGGAAGGGGTAGGTGCTTTTAGATTCTGAAGATTTTATTGTTCGGTGTCCCGAAATTTTCAAATCCATGGGGAGGGGGGAGGGACGCTTACAGTTTCCAGGCAATATTAAGTCAGGAATACGATTCAAAGTATTTTTTAATGTTATTTTAAATAATAGATTTAAACATGCCTACTTAAAGTTATTTGTGATTCAATAACATCTCTGTATATATAATTAAGCCTGTGTGCCGTTTTAGTACATTTTGAAATAAACGAATGAAACTGTTTTAAAAAATAATTGCACAGACTAGATTTATAAAAAATATTTTAAATAATTACTAGGCAGACTTGCCAGATGAACGGCAATGTTTTTTTAGTATATCTCTATTATTTATATGAAAAATTGACAAATTGATTCATTCATCTGAGAATGTATTAAACGGCACATAGGCTTAATTATATATACAGCGACAATATGTCGTATAAAAAGTTGAAACAAGTGAAGGATATAAAAGAAAACAATACCCAAAAAAAATTCTGGCGCTGATTGGATATAAATTGGCGCTAATTCTTGGACATGCGCACAAGACTCGAAATAAATCGATTTGGGTGAGACAAATGCTCTCTATTCTGTGGGCCTACCACACTCACAAGTATCACCACACTTTGGCATACGCATGCAAAAGTGTGGTGACACTTGCGCATGTTTGTACATGGAACACCGTGCGTGTAGTTGGTGTTTTGTACACGGTGCCCCGTTTACAAACACTGTTACTGGTAAACTTCTAGCAATATAGAGTTTTACATATATGGTTCCAATGCTATTTTGTCTATCAATACATTGGAAGAGGACTTTTGGCGCCAATGTTGGCTCTTGTTTATGAAACAGCGCCTACGTCTATAAGATTGTAACGGGTTGATTATTTCAAAATATGTGTGCAAGTAACAAAGAGGCATAAAAATAATGTAGAAAGTTTTTTTCACGAAAATACGAGGATACAAACATAGTAGAAATATAAAATAAAATTGACATAGGCACTCGGGTCTCTAGCACGGTCGCTATACCTACAATATTTGGGTGAGATTATCGGTGTCACTTTTTCGAGTTCACAGATTCGGTAAATATTCTTACCGGAAAAAGAGCGATGGCTATGGCGGAGAGGCGTCTTGGAGACGAGCATTAGGTAATAAACTCAAATGCGACAATTATTGGGCTAAATGTTTTAATTTTTTTTCTGGGATCCACCATTCATATTACCGCTCATAATCAGTCTCAGAAAACTCGTCGAATAAAATGCCAATTGGCAAATGAATAGACGCACATTATACAAAAATGATAAAGTAAACAAATAGTTTAGTAATTCTTATTAGTTACCCATTTGGAACAAACAGATTTATTTCGCCCCAAGACCAAAAAATTTCAAAAAACAAATAAAGCGCACAAATACACAGCAGGCTTTTTACGCGATTAATCGACTATTGTTAATCGGTGGCAAATTTCATTTGATTTTTTAATTCACTCTTTCAAATATAATTGCGTTATTTTGTTTACAAGTGCAACGCCCTAAAAGTATTTTTACTTTATGTATAACAATTTTGTGTCAGCGTGTAATGTATATCAATTTTGGTAGATACCCCGAAAATATATGATTTTATATTTTATTGTTTACGTTATGCATATTGTGCATAGACGTACTATAAATAATATTGTGGATTGGTTTAGCTCATTTATGCTTGCTCAAGTTTATATTCTCTTTTCTATGGCTCAAGTGTCATTTAGGTCATTTGTCTATGGTTTGATGATGTCGGTTTTTTAGTGTTTTTTATATAATTTCATAAGTAAGTTATGTGTTTTAAATATTCACAATGCAAATTTATTTATTCTAATGTCCACATAATACTTTTCTGCACGTGCCCACAAATAAACTTTTGGCTAAATCTCAAATTTATTAATAGTTTCTTTGTCACGCCATAGTAGATTACTTCAAAATGGCTGCCGTTTTTTTATTAGATGTATATTGTTATATCCGAGAAAATACTTCCTCTTGATTGTTTCTACATTTGATCAAATAAAAAAAAACTGTTTTTACACGTTTGTCATAACGTAAACATTTTTCTGATATGACTTCGTTCGCTAGAATTTGACAGGTGGCCATTCATGAATATATATTTTGTTTCAGTTGCTATGATTGACTCGACAATTTGAGCGTATGTCATCAAAATAAACAATTTCGAAAATGAGAAGTAAAGGGACGGAAACCGGCGATACCCTTGAAGGTATTTACTTTCTTTAAAACACTTGTTTTACCGTGAAAGTTCTAGCGCTTTCTGACTTCATGTTCAAGGTCTTCCTCAAAACATTTAATAAATGTGTTATTATTTTTACTAATTTGTCTGCTTAACGCTCCATTACACTTTTAATTTAGTGATGCAGATAGAATTTTGTTGATTATTGATTAATTGTTTTGTGCATTTTATTAATTTGTTGTAAAACTAATGTGTGTTACCTGACGCTAATATCAGTTTTTTGATGATTGATTTGATTACTAAGGAGTTCAAATCTCATAATCCAGAATACTACAGTGTAGGTCACCTAGACAAAAAACAATTATACATACGAAAAACATTCAATAGTGTTGCCCATATTTAAAGGTAATTTTTTGTTATTGTTTTGTTTGAGATTTCCGCGAGCACTATTATATGGAACAAAGGTAGTTTCTGACATGAAAGGCCTTGCCTTATTGGTGGGAGACTTTCATGTCACCCGTGAATAAGTACGGCTAGTCCGTAACTTTTGAGGCCTTTTTAGCCTTGACAATGGCACGTGATACCGTGCCGAAACGTCGGCCTAGGTCTTCTCTGGGAGACCATTTACAGGAAATGCGAGATATTCCAGAAACTACCTTTCGTCGTCTGGGTTTAATTATCTTTCAAAATGTATCAGTTACTATTTGATTTTACACACTGTCGCTGAACTTAATTATCTTTCAAAATGCATCAATTACTATTTGATTTTACACACTGTCGCTGAACTTAATTATCTTTCAAAAGTATCAATTACTATTTAATTTTACACACTGTCGCTGAACTTAATTATCTTTCAAAATGTATCAATTACTATTTAGTTTTACACACACCTCGCTGCAGTCCTTTATAATTGATAATAAATTTTGTATAGGGGACCCCCCGGAAGATGAAGGGGGAGTGTCCAGCAGCGTCCCCAGCGGGGGGGTGTCTCACTGGACTCAACCAGCATCGGCCCCCCGAGTCTGTCCCTCCACATCGGACATGCTCTACGCCAACGTAAGTACAATTCCTTTAGAATTTGTATTCAAGTAACAATGTTTTTTTTTACGAAAATGAACAATAAAAAAATATTTGGTGTTGAATAAATTCACCTAATGGCAGTTGTGTCGTTAATAATTTTATTTGAATTGGATTTTATATATTTAGAAACCCTTTTCAATGCAAAAATAAGGCAGATTTGTTGGAGCTAAACTTTTAAACTCATAACAGGGATGAAATGAAAGAAGTTTTGCGATTAGTGCATTGTATATTATAAAGTAAATTAATAGTAACAATATTATTGTCACTTGTCGTGGCTACAGGAGGAATAAATGTAAAGGCTGGAAATTTATTAGCGATTTATTAATTGTACATGTAATGTACAAAATCACTTAAACAAATTAAACTTAATAAATAACACTCTTTTGCAGTATATCACTCGTAAATGAACACTTTATTATCGCTGGGTAATACGTATTTAACATTCACTAGAACGTTCTATCCAGTTCTCACTCTTAGTATTTATTGCATAGTATGATGGACCCTGCAACGGGATCTGAACATCGGCTAGATTAGTAAAAGTCACGGGTTCGAAACTCGCTCCAGACCAGCAAGTTAGTCCTATTTTCATTGCACAAGCGTTTAGTTTAGTTTGAAAATAGTAAGGATATTGATGTGACACGTATTCCGTGTTCGCATCTCTATTTAAAAAAAAAAAAAGACATAAAAACACGGCATAATACTCCAGAAAACAAACCAGAAGAACATGAAATACTGTTGTGAATTAATGTTTGAAAAAACTTCAATTTTGAATATAAAATATTACTTACACTTCGGGTGAAATGTTGACATATTGAAAAGTTTTCATTTTTTTTTTTCAATATTTCTGGCTTTTCTTTTGTAAAACGTTACGAAACGCCATAGAAACTTTCAAATTACACTTAACTTGTTGAGGGCTAAAAAAACATAGGTAAAAGTAAATCACCAAGGCCAAAGATTTTCTGAATTTATTGTGATTGTTCTTTTTCTGAAAAAACCATGAAAACATGCGTATATTAAAAAAAACACACACACATTCATATTATTTTATCGTAATTGTCGTAATGCAATGATTTTTTTATCGTTTAAGTAAAAAAAATAAATTAAATTCCGATACTGTTGCCAGCGCAACATTATACGAAAAATAATAATTTATTTTTATTTGTTTATTAGAGACAACACTACTATTATTATTTGATGCCTACCTAATAATCTTCTTCTGTGTGGTATATTTTGTTGCACGGCACGGCACACGACGGGACATTGCACTCATAACGCATAAATATGATACACTTTCACACACACACATATTTCAAATAAACGCAACAAAATTGCGTGTATTTTTGTTAATAAATCACTGTTAGTATTCAATTGAATCATAAACCAACAAAAACAGACAAATATCGCAAAACATATTGTATATATTTGTGTATACGTGTACATCGAAAAAAAAAAATTGTATTTCCCGCGCACTTTGTGTATGACCTTGAATGACGGAATATTTGAATTTCGATTGCGTTCGGGGCAGTTCGGGGCGACATCTACAACTTTTCTATATCTTTTGATGGCAAAAAAACTTCTGTTTTGATTGTTGATTTAAAATATAATCGGTGATGTTTTTGAGTTGAAAATGGAACGACTGGTCACCATGGGATTTCTCTACTGGAAAAAATCACGTTTTTGAAATTCGATATGCGGCCGCCGAGAAATAATTAATTGTGTTCCAAACACACATGTGCGGCCTGGCCCGGGGCTCATTAAACGATAGTATACAGATTTTGCATCAGTGCATCAGCTGTTGAGCACAGGTACTTAGGGGCGTTCAGTGAGAACATTGAAGCGTGACATTTATGTAAGCTTATATTTTGAAAAAAATCTAATTAAAAAATATAATGTCTCGTAATATTTCTATAACAATTATTATCATATTCAGATTTTAATATAACATAATATTCACATAAATATTTAATTTCTATGTTTTTTCCAAAATATATTTGTGCACAAAAATCAAGCTTCAATGTGTTCACTGCACGCGCCTGCGGGTACTTATCAAACAGCGCTCGTAGAAAACACCTTTATCCAGTGAACGATTTCTTTTTATTCTATATTAAATGAAAAAAGCTCTTGGTTTTCAGTTGGAGGAGACATATCCCGCATCACCACCCTTCCTAGAGCGAGATCCCAACATGAGCTCGGCAGCTCGCTACTCCCCCCTCCACCACGCGCACCCCCCGGCTCCCCTGCCGCCACTGCCCACCCAGTATCTGCAGCAATATGCACAGCATACTATGCACACAGAGGTATGTATGCAATATAAAGGTAATCTGAACCAATGTTCAATAAAGCCGTGCATTCACTAGGGGACAAGTAGCGCAACATTCCGTGCGGCATATCGCATCAACATCTACGCTCATGTTTCGGGTACAATGACGCGGTCATTCGACGTGTACACACCGGGACTCACATATCACTTGTCGCGGAAATGTCCCCCAATGAGGTTATGATGATTAATGTTGCGCGTCTATTTATTCTAACGAGTTTATCGAAACGTAAAAGGAGAAGGAGTTGGTGGGTGCGAAATTATTTACTGTAAAGAGAAAGAAGGATGGATATTCTATGCGATCTTCAAATGTCTGACGGATCTTTTGTCAATTTCATAGCCAAGCAAGACACAATATTACGGAACGCTGTTGGCCCTCACATCGGACTTGCAATTAGAGCGCTATCAGTTGGATAACAATCTCGTTTGCCCACACTAATGTCATGTTGAGTGGTTTACAGTTACAGCACATGCGCATTCACTTGTAAACATATCACGTGGTACTGACACGCGTCGCAGTGAGCTCCCTCGGGAACCGTGCGCATGGCAACGTTGCCGCGGCGGAACAGTGCGCGTCACATAGACTACGCCGCGCGTGCTGTTGAGAGACAATTTGTCCCCTAGTGAATACATGACTTAAAAATGTCTATGCTTCAAGTTAACTGATGTATTTTGTTTTGCCTTGGCCAGCGCCTGCCCCCGCTGCTGCAAGTGATGGGGGAGGAGCCCCAGCCCGTGGAGGCTCCCTACTACCCCCCGCTGCCCTCGGGGACGGACGCATACGGAGTGTCATCCTCCAGCACAGTTGGCACGGTGTACATGCCCCCCCATACTCATACCCTACAAACTCATCTCATGGACGCCACAAACGATCTGCAGCTGGTTTTAGCCTCCAACGGTTAACATTTCTTTTTATTACACTTGCCTGTCCCATATCCAATTTATTGAACCACCATTTCACACAAATTGGTGCTCAGATTTATTTATTTTGTTAAAATATGAATCCTAATCATTAACCGGTCGGATGCCGGCCATACGTAATGCGGAATGCACCCTGTCTGCCACGTAATTTCGCGCATGATTGCTGTTTTTTAGACACTTTTTTGTGATGGTTATATTCATGTAAAAATTAACAATAATCGCTAAGAAGTTGAAACTTCAATAATTACTTTTATTTCAATAATTAAATACTGATTCATTAATTATGAAAATAAGTAACAAAATTTACTGTCAGAAATGTACGCACATGTTTATCGAATAAAACAATGGAAGAAATAACACTAAAGATATTATATTTAAATATTTTCATTCTAAATATATCAAAGAATATAAAAATACTCAATTTTAACACTTTTTTATTTAAAAATAACACTTTTTAACAGATAAATAACACAATTAATGCGCGATTCGAAAACGACTTTTGAATGATTTTTTTGTCCAGTTTGCGTGGCAAATGACGTTACTTGACAAATAGAACTTGTTCATTCATTCAAAAACTTAAGATACAGCAAAGAATAAGCTTTAAAAACCCATAAACGTAGGTAAAATAGGCCGAATTCGCATACGTGTCTAGGGAGCGCAGATCTGCGCTCCGGCACATAGAGGGTACAAAATTTTTCGTGCAGATCTGCGCTCCGGCACCCGACTGTTTAATATTTCTCAATAATTTATATTATCTATTTGCGTATGACTTGCATGTTGTATGTTTTAGATTTTGCTTGTTAAATTTTCAAATTATGTAATGTAAAAATATATAGATTTATAATACCACAGGTAAAGCATTATTTTTGTTTACAAATTACTGGGGTTTTGAAATGAATGTAGTTAATAACCAAATTAGTTAATCAATTAGAAAGACATACAGAAAAATCTAATTCACGAATAAATATTAGGTTACTACTGGGATTCGAACCCAGGTCACCTCCTTTCCGGGGCCGGTGCTCTGACCACTAAGCTATAGCAACCCTCTATGTTTCCGTGAATATATCGACCTTATATGTAGTTCTTATTTTTATTAATAAAAAAAAAAATAAAAAAAAATAAAAAATTAATCAATTAATAAAAATAAGAACTACATATAAGGTCGATATATAGTAGTAACCTAATATTTTTTCGTGAATTAGATTTTTCTGCATGACTTTCTAAGTGATTAATTAATTTGGTTATTAAATATTTCACAGAACTTTGTTCAGAAAAATTACAACTTCACAAATATGAATGTGTTCTTGAATATATGAATGTAGTTACTTTACCAGTAATTGTATTTTAAAAAGTACTTTACTGTAATTGATGATTAGGTTTCAAAAATATTTGAATAATTGTGAATTACATTATTTTCAAGTAGTTTGAAATAATATAGTTTTGTTTTATTAATTTGATTTTTTCAGGCGAATACCACATGATGGACGGCAGTGGAATGAAAGCGGAACACGTAGAGCTGCTGATAACCGGGGGTCAGTCGGGAATATCTTACTCGCTCTCCAGTGAGAATGGTTTTATTGTTGCCCGCCCGACCGTTACTACTTGCACCAGTGGAAAGGATCAAGGTAATTTTTTCATATATACTAGGTAACACATTACAGTAAAACCCCGTTAATTCGAACCCCAATAATTCGAAATTCGCCATTATTCGAAATTTTTAAAACCCACAAGTCCCAAAATGCTAATTTAATAGTAGATTAACCCCGATAATTCGAAAACCCTGGTAATTCGTAATTCAAAATAATTTTTAGCCCCTTGCGCCATAAATCAATACGTTTTAGTTACCATAATTCAAATTTTTTTTTACGAAATTTAAAAAAATATTTCGATTTTTTTCAACAAATATATCAATATCGGATACTTTAGTAATATAAATTTCGCGGTCTTCGTATAAGCAAAATAAATATTGTGTTTTCAAAATGATTTCTTAAAATATGCAAAAATACAGACTTATTCACGAGTTTTAAGAATTTCGCCATTGCATTGCGATTTTAAATTTTTTTTGTACCTTGAATTTCGAATTAACGGGGTTCCGCGTAATTCAAAATGTTATTTTTTCGGACCCTTGAATTTCAAATCAAAGAGATTTTACTGAACATTGCAATACATATTTAAATATTGGGATGAGTGCAGAATATGGTTTCGTGGGCTATTTTTAATATTAAAACATTTTCCGGTACAAATGAGCGTCTTGATTCCAAAAAAGACATAAAATAATAATAAACAAGCAATTACAATTTAAAATATCATAATTATTCCCTTAATACGTTTTAAAGGTCGCCTGGATCATCCATTTTATCTGTATTTTTACAGGTATCTATGAATAAGTATTTGAATATCTTGAATTTTAAAGATATAAAATGAATGTCCAGCCTTAAGGTCGACACTCATTTTTTCAGTATATAAATCGGAGTTCGTTTGACATGTGAATATTTTCAGTTGATGTAATAACGGAATCCAGCACGATGGCAGTTGACGTATCTCTCTTGGATTCCCTGGATGAAGGTTCACAGTTTGACGAGGATCAAAGTATTGTAATGGAGTCGGAAACATTGGATAATACTAACCTGCACCTGGACATTAACCAATCTGATGAATTGGTAAATATTAAATATCCTATCACTTTTGCTGCTTCATGCCATCTTTAGTTATCGAGTTGTTTCGGATCAGCCAGAGGGGAGATGAAAGGTCTGCAATGCTTGGATATTCTGCTTTTTTAAATATACATATGAAGAAACCCTAATTTTATACTTTTTTGAACTAAAATGTTGTAAAATATTGAAAAGGATAAATTTATGTTATCATTTTTTCAGTCAAATTTTATTGTAAGTATGTGGTTTAGTGAATTGAGTAAATGTGATCATTATGCTCTATCTTTCTATGTTTATTTTGCTCTAACTCTAAGGCCCGGTTGTTTGACCAGTAGTAAAAGTTTATAAAAAAGCATTGATTTTTTTATTTCTCATTCTCAAAAAACTGGGCCAGTTGCACAGAACACGTCTGATGTGTTCTATGATCCTATTCATTTGCTTACAACACACTGCAGCATTGTGATAGCCGGTTCTTTTAAACTCCTGCACAGAGATATCGGTCCAGGAGTATGATTCTTGAAGTCCCATGTATAAATCTTAATCACTATTGCTTGCCCAATGTAAATTGGCATGTGGTGACTTTGGAACTAAAACCCGCCCCGCCTGCACCCGGCGGTAACTCCTCGCCCTGTCATTCAGTTCAATTTCGTGTTTGTTCGGGAGCTGTGACATCTTGATTACCAATATACACTGAATTATTATGTCCAAAACAGTCCGGGATGGTGCAAGAAAATTGGCAATGAAGTATTAAAGTTTTTCGAAGCTGAAAAAGCAAATAATGGACTGATATTACCGTTTGACCGGTTGACAGATAGAGCGGCTGCCATTACTGGTTCGTTTCTTTAGTGTTGCCCTATCAAATTTCTATTAAAGGCTTCGACACCAGTCACTAGACATTCTGTACATTATGTATTGTGTAATAAATTTACACCCTGGCAACTTCAGTTACGCAACAGGGATGCCCTCCCTCGCACGCCAATTTATACTGGTACGTGTATAGTGAACATATTAATTTGAAAATTGAGAAGAGAAATCCGAATTCAATATTGAAAATGTTGAAATATTGATAAAAAATATGTCTGTGAACATAAAACTCAATTACTCTACCTTACGTTAGTTCAGATCACCCCCAACCCAATTTAGTCCTCTTGATGATATAATATTTAATACTGTCAATGTTATTTAAAATTCTCTCAGGTACTTCCCCATTCAGCCAATGACATCAGCCCTACACACATGCAAGAGGAGGAGTGTGAGGGGATGGTTGGATTGGAGGATATTGAAGAGTACCTGGGGAACGTTCCACCCACCACTCCAGGTGGACGTAACAGACGCAGGCAACACTCACAGACGCTGCTCGCTGATGACAATACTATCAGTTAGTATATCACTCTCTACTGTATTATGATAGTTTTAGTGTTAAAAAAAATTATATCTTAAGAACTCAGATAGGAGGCACTGTGTGAATGACTCATGGGAATTATTTGTTCCCGTATTACTGATTCCTATGAGTATGAATGCCAAACAAAAAAATCACACACCTTTCAACCAAATTCAAAATACAAAATATATTTCATTACCTAAACATGTACCAGTTAAATTAATTTTACCCTTAAATGCAGGTGTGGTGAAACTGCAACATAAGATTCCAACTCTTATAACATCGTCCGAGTCCATTACAAATACTTCTTATAATATGAATGCTGTAAAAATCATATAAAGTAGCGAGAAGTACAGATTGTTTTAAAATACAGATATGGGAATTTATGAAAATATTTTTTTAGCGAAACCCTGATTTTTCACTTGCTCTATGTTGCATTAGCTCACGGAATTACCCGACGGTAATGTGTTAAAAGGCTCTGTAAAGGGTGATAAAAAAATTTGCGGCTTTTTCAATCACTCAATCACATTATAAAGCATCATTTTGACACTGGATGGTGGTTTCTCTTCAAAGCAATTCAGAAGTATCTTCCACTCAACAACACATCGTTTTATGGATGAATCAAAATTATATTACGAGGAACCTGTAAATCCTTGATTCAAGTGGGAGGATTGTAGCTAATTTGTATTTGTATGTCCCAGCATACATTCCGGACAAGTCTGTCCCATGCCGTGCACGCGCCTCTCTCCCCGCAGCGCACCTGTGCTTAGGCAGGGTACGCGGGGTGTTCGCCCGCCGCAGAATCCCTGCTCGTGCCCGCTTTGGCCCGTTGGAAGGTGTGAGGCGCCGCCTACCGCCTCTGCACGATCGTAACCCTCGCACTTTCCACTTTCTGGTGCATACAGCTGCGGGAGACTACTCAGTGGATGTGTCAGATGAAAGTGAGTACTCTTTGCATAGTAAACCTGCCTGTCTAATAGATCAATTGTTGAGAAATTTGAAAAACGGTGAAACACAATAAAAAATTTGAAAAATTCTAAATTACTCAATACATGTATCTATTGCCATAACCGCTACCCATCAGAAACTGGAGAATTTTGTGTTCCTTTTTGCATGCCGCACGCTTAACAACCCGCACTGCGCTACCTTATCTTGTCACCTCTATTTCAATCCAAAATTATTAATAGTGGCTTGATAACGAGTCTAAATGGAAAAACTATGCAATAAAATCAGATAACATTTTATGTTTTGATTTTTTCTGTTTATTAATTGTTTTTTTTTTATAACTTGTAAAAAAAAAAATTATACAACATAAAATGTATTGATTTATGGCGCAATGGTCTAAAAATGATTTTGAATTACAAATTACCAGGTTTTATAAATTACCGGGGTTAACTAACTATGAAATAAACATTTTGAAATTTGTGTACTTTAAAAATTTCGAATTATCAGGATTCGAATTAACGGATTTTTACTGTACTGATATTAGGACATTGTTGCTTGAACATTTTCGATTAATAATTTACTTTTTCTTTCTGTAACGTATAGCTTTGACAATACACCCTGTATATTGTCAAAGCTGCAACATTTATCTTATGCAATTTTCCAATGTCGAAACCAAAATGAACTGCAATGAATATAAAGCTTAAATCATAAAATTGACCGAACATTATGACATTGATGAAGAAAATCAAAACTTATAACGCGCTCAAGAATGGGTATTTTTTTTTACAATTGCGGGTAACTCAGCACTTATTAACAGTAGTCCCTCGTTACACTGGATAGGACCGAGGTTATCTAGCCCAAACCCGGGCTCCTCTGCTTGGTTCCACGCAGATCCTCCTGGTGCAGGGGTGTACTCACAAGGTATCGGGCCATTAGCAAATGTCATCTAGAGACTTACATTTACATTACTTACACTAGTAACATTCTTGTAATGGTTTGCTACCATCTCTGAGCATAATTTGGCTCCAATTCTTAAGGTGCTGATGGAATGGGACCAGTCTTTGTAATGATAAGTGGCACTGTCTCTGGACATACATTGCCTCTACTCACTGAGACATCTAGGAATGAAAAGTTGCCTTCCAGCGCTTGAGTAGATATATCAAATTTTTTAAAAAATAATTTGTGTATAACATAAACAGAGACATCAAACTGGATGCGCTACGTCCGTTTCGAACCTGGCCCCGCGCAGAATGTCTGCCTCCAGCAGTCTGGTTCTGAGCTCTACTTCATCAGCTGCCAGGCAATCGCTCCTCGACAGGAACTGATTTGGGGATTCGGCATGACGTACGCTCGCCGCTGGGGGCTCCCATTGCCCCCTCCACATGCCACCGGTAAGCCATTATTTAACTGAGCAGATACCGGGGCGTGCAGTGAGAACAAGAAGCACGACTTTTTCTTAAGCATATATTTAAAGTAACCGAAATAAGAAGTATATCTCGTAATATTCCTATCACAATAATTAACATATCATTTAGATTTTAATATTTCATAATGTTCTGCCAGATAAATATTTAATTTCTTTTTTTTCCCAAATACATGTTTAAATAAAATACGTGCTTCTTGTTCTCACTGCACGCCCCTGTATTATTGTGTCCGCATTACAAATTAAGAAATATTTCAACACGAAGAAAGATCCGTTAAAATGTGAATTTTTCAGTTTTGTATAAGATTTATAGACTGACCAATTTATACATAGTACGAACATAATTTATGCAAATTGGAAATGGGAGTTTCACCATTAACATTGTCTCCTGTCTTTTTCAAAAAACTAATTCAATTATACCCATTCTGTGCTATTCTGAAAATAGCAATATTGGGATGTCAGATCTTTATCCCAACACTCAATAGATGAAAATAAAAATAAATAATAAACTAGACACAGGTATACGTCGGTATTCGGTGGTCGTCGTACTTAAATAAGAAGATTTGTATATTTTCACCTATCTCTCAAAATAAAACCTTTATTTGCGATGTCCGATTTCTCCAGTCTGATCTGACAGCTGCCCTCTCCCGCAAACGTAACTAAAGCTTATATAGAAAAAAGATTATTTCATATTCACTTAATTTCTTCTCCCGCAGCGTCCTGATGTAACATTGTCATTTTTACGTTGGACCATAGAAAAGAGATATATTGTTGGATTTGACGTTTGACGGAAAACCGTCATGTACTTCTTTCTCCCTCTGACCACACCACAGGATTATTTGGAAAATATTAATAACCTCGCAGGACTATATTCCTGCTTTAATTATGAGTTGAAAATGTTCAAGTACCTATGACCTAATATCAATAGTTATGGAGATACGTGACATCCAAGTTTGCATATTTTTTTTTTAACCCTTAACCACCTACCATACGTCTCACAGACCCCGTCGAATTGATAATCGTGAATATTTTTGTGCCCAAGTTTCGTACGAACTTGTTAGTTCCTGTACCTTTTCCCCGCGCCCCTAAGCGCTCGTACGTGCGTGCATTTGCTTCAGGTGAGTAAAAAACTATCGCAGGGGGTCTGAGAGACCTATGGTAGGTGGTTACGTAATTTTTTTTTAATTGTGTTTTTTATGGTTTTCGCTTAAAATGGTTCTTAGTGACAATAATATCGAGCGGTGTTTGGAACAAGATCTGTCAAGATCATGTTGGGCTAGATCATGTATTGGAAGAAAGTTGTGCATTTGATTGCGTATACGAAGAGCCAACTGTACTAGGTGTTAAAGAAAATTATCCATCCCAACATCATTTGTCTTCAATTTTACGTGGAAACGAAGAGTTTTCATCTGAAGATGAGGATCTGAAATTTAGTGGAGACCGTGGAAGAAGAATTATTTTGAAAGGAATTACTTTCGTTGGTCATCTGCCTCACCGTTTTTACGATTAATAACTTTGCAGCATAATATAGTGCAGGGAAGAGAAGATAAAAAACCATCATATCAGAGTGAGCTTAATTCTTTTTCTTGTTCACTGGATATTTAGCAGCATTTTTTTAAATACGAATGCATCATCAGGGCTGATGTATTGATACACATTAGCCCTGATGATGGACCCTGCAATGGGATCCAAAACGTCGGCCCAAAAGGTCGTAACAACACGGCATAATACCCCAGTAAACACAAACTTGAACACAATACCTGTGTTTCGAATGTAAAGCACCAATTTGCCTTGAATGCTCAAACAAGCTGTGTTTTCGCTGATGTGAAAAACTATAAATTTAGAGCCTGCAATTTTATTTAATTTGTGATTTTATGGAGAATTTTAATTTTTTTCTACGTTTGTTAATTATTCAACACTAAAAAAAATGTTGTAAGAAGTTCCTATTCTACATAATAATTTTTGTGGATCTCATTTTCCAAATATATTAATTAGTTTGTAAGCCTGAAATAAGAGGTATTGACAATTATTTTTGATTAAAAGAAAAAAAATGGCGATTTTCATGTGCCATCTTTTCTGATTAAGAGTTTAATATGTTCCTCAATAGAATTTTAATTAAAAACAAAACCATTCTATACTAAATTTTACCATGGTGAATTATTTTATTCGGGAGTCCCACAGACGTATGACAGGTGGTTGTGTAACAAAAATATATGCTAGGTGGTTAAGGGTTAATAATATTTCTGACTTATTTTTTGTAAAACGTTGGACCATCATTGCAGTAACTTATATTGTATATGAATCATTTCCTTTAATACAAGTCAAATAAAATAATAATAATTTTCAAATTCTAATTAGAATATCTGCAGGGTTTTTTATTTAACTTTTATTGAAACTAATGAATTTTTCATAATCAATACTTACTGTAATGATAATTCAACATTTTATAAAAGACAAGTCAGAAATATTGGGAAAAAAATGCAAACTTTAATATTGCATAACTCCATAACTATTGATATTAGGTCATGGCTGCTTGAACATTTTCGACTCATTAGGTCATGGCTGCTTGAACATTTTCGACTCATAATCAAGGCAGGAATATAGTCCTGCGAGGTTATTAATGTTTTCCAAATTACCCTAAATTACTCTTATATATTACTTTTTTAATATTTTCGAATAAAATTTAAAAAAAAAACTTTCGTTTCATTCCTTGTTCCGTTCCCCGTTCCATATAAAGCATTCCATATAAGCATATATTAAACTTTGTTTAACATTATCTGAAAATATAGAGTAAATTGGATGTTTTAAAATATAAAAATTAAATAGATTCTTTGCAGATTTGACAGTGACATGATCCCTCTTTGGACAGTCCTTCGTGTCACTATTGGCCAGTCAAAGGAAAATAGGCAGCTGAAATGATAAACGTAACCCTTTCCTTATTATAATGAATTTATTGTCGAAACATGATAATGGTTCTTACAATTATACCTAAAATAGAGACAGTCAAAAAAAAAAATCTTAAGCTACGAAAAACTATTTCTACCTTAATTAATGCCTAGCCCTTCTTGGAGCGGGGGCCCCGTCACAGCCCCGTTAACGCATTTGACGATTCGTTCTTGGTCAGCCAGACCTCCTCGTCTTCTTGCGACCGACCGGCCGTCAATTGGGCGGCCGTTCCTTTCAGCTTGTTTTCTCTCTTCTCCTGAACGACTGGCCGTTAGTAAGGCGAGTCGTCCCTTTCGGTTCGTCTTCCTCGTCGTCGTCTGCTGCTCTTTTCCCTGACGGCGGGTTTCCTGGTCAGACCGTGCTCCACTAGTACGTCGCTTCCTCCGCCGTCTGACCATTGCACACCTGCTTCACGAACGCCCAACGCACTGGCCGTCGCGCTCGGTTCATCGTCTCTGCTTGCCGCGCGTACTTCCTACCGCTGATAACTTCCGGCGTTCCCGAACTGTCCAACAGTCAATGTTCACTCACAACAGACAACAGACAACTCACAACAGTTCAACAGACCATTTTTCACTCTGTCCGGTTTCGGTCTCTCTAGACTACCACTCGTACGGCGACCTTTCACGATTCCGAATTGTTTTTCACATCGCACGTAACACGGCTCGTTGCGAACTCTCACGCTCCGAACTCTAGCGCGGCCCGTCAAGATCTCCTCACTTTTTGGCTCCCGGGGCCCTCAACCCCGACCCCGGCGGGTGTGATTATCATCCCGCACCACGCCTGTCCTCACATGTCATTGGCCATCGACCCATATTCCGAACCAATGAGATCGATAGATCTGACTTAACGTATGTATTGGTCCACATCTCACATTTTCATCCCAGTATCCTGGGCACTCCCACCCACGGACCACCCCCCTTGTACCCCTGTATAATCACTTATTCTTAGACAAACATAATTAGGTAGGTATTAAAATTCAATGTAACATACACATAGAGTACTTAACTATAATCACAAATAATTAACATCAATGTAACTTAATCTAACGACACCAAAGTGATGTATACCGATACTACATACCTACGCTATCTAAAAGAAAAAGGCTACTATAAACAAATCTACTATTAATGCTACTAGGAATAATTACAACATGACAGACAAAATTATCCGTACCAAGTATACAATAGATACAAACAAGGTATTACTAACAGAACACAATTATACAAAAATAACGCACCTAGTTTTTCCTTATTACTTAATTATTATTAGTTAATTACAGTTACCTATTTAATTGGGATCCCATACGTTAATGCTAGATAAGTATTAAGTATATAATGCTGATCTTACATATGAAACAATTACAATTACAAGTAGTGACGAGAAAAATAACCATTATCCTGTTATCATATGAGCATTTTATATTGCAAACAGATGTGGCCGACGGGGCTGTGGGAACGTCTTTAAAATAAAATCTTTTCCATGTATCTGTCACCTTCTTTATAATTAATGTGTTTTTGAATGAAAACCAGAACGTGGGCACTGGCGTTGCAAAAAAAGGACTGTCGCCTTTTCGTTACCATCTCGATTGATTCCTAGGAAAGCACCTCTGGCCGTTGTCAGAAATGCAAACTTACGAAGGGTAGGAATCAGCCAAAGGCGTGAGAACGTTCCCCTTCTCACGACTGTGTGTGTCACACGTGACACATCACCAGAATATGTAGGAACTGTTGATATATGTACTTCGGTTAGCGCGAGCGCCGGGAAAAATTATCCGATTTATAACACACATTCAAATATATTTTTCCTTGTAGATAGTGAAGAATCCACATTGGAATGGCCGTGTTACGAGTGTTCAATGAGATTTGCTTCATCTCCCGAGCTTCAAGCACATCTCAATATGCACGATGACGATGTAAGTTCAACTGTATTATTTATGATGATGGCGTCATCTAATCTATGTTCTTTATTAATTTAATTATTCACTCTCATGAGTCTGTCCATTTTATTTAATACCATTTTTCTTCTGCTCACAGGACAAGAAATCGGCCACAATTCGCAGACCTAAGAAAAAACTGACCAAGAGTGTCCCCAATGGTGAACATCGCTGTAATATTTGTAGCAGAGTCTTTCCTAGAATCTTCAGGTAGGAAGCATCGCTCTTTAACATGGAATGCAGTGTGTGAGTGTACTCCACTACGGGCCATATGGGCCGTAACCCTGGCTTATCTGTAGTCTAATTAAAGATGATAACTAGGGAACGTACGTCAATGTTCTCATAAATCTGACTTTGTAATAAATGTTACTGATCAATATAAGTACTCTCAATATTAATAATACAGGTCTTGCAATCGCTGTCAAATAATGATAATGTTAATTTTAGTAAATAATAATTTTCAAAATGTTCGTATCAGTTTATTTTTTATAAATTATTCCCTTACATCTTTAACTTTTTGTTTCAGTTTAAAAAGACACCTTCTGACACATGGGCAGAACAGTTTAGATGGAACATCCACAAAAATCACTACAAATGAAGGGTAAGCATTCTTCCATTTCCATTGCCGTTCTTAGACAATTACCCGCTCAACGGTAAAAAAAAAGTAATTTCTACTTTTACGCTACAAAACAAAATATTAATAATATAATCTTTTTTTTAAATCCAGCGACATAAATAACGAGTGCTCTCAAAACGAAGAAGAAGCATCATTGACGACGACGTTTGAAAACTCGGATGATATGAAAATGCCTCTGACTTCCACCACGATGGATGGTGACCACTTGAACACTGGCAGCTTCTCCCACCTCGCTAAGAGAGACAAGCATCAGGAACAGGAGCAGCTCGTCCCAGACAGCCAGATAGATCACGACTCCACAGACAGCAGCTGTACGGACCAACTCGGTTCCGAAGACTCTTTCCGCTTAATGCAAAAGGAGAACACATCCATAGAAGCCAACACCGAAGTTTATTTGTGCAACATTTGCAACAGAATGTGTGCTAGCCTCGAGCAGTATGAACTGCATAGGTAATTTTGACCTGTTTTATTTTCACTGTGAATTTTAAACAATGTTACTACTGTTTATTTAACTGTAACTGGTTGCAGATATTTTATACGAACAGTTACAAACTCGACGTTTCGTTGAATTCTTATTCAACGTCATCAGGAGGACGACCTTTACCCACGGAGGTAGAGGGCAGACTGATGACGTTGAATAAGTATTCAACGAAACGTCGAGAATCATTTCTCAGAAAAAGATACGGTTCGTATAAAATATCCGCAACCAGTTACAGTTAAATATGTCTAACGACCGTAATAACAACCTTAACTCTTTAATGTTACTACATGTTCTTAGGTTTTCACGGCCACTCAGAATTTTCTGGTTTGTGTCCTCTGGGTTATTATGCCGTGTTTTTATGACCTTTCCGACCGACGTTTCGGCATCAGCCACTGATGATGGAGCCTGCAGTGGGATCCGGGACCCTGCAGTGGGATCCGGAACCCTGCAATGGGTTCACACATCAGCCCTGATGATGAACCCTGCAATGGGTTCCGAGACGTCGGCCGGAAAGGTCGTAAAAACACGGCATAATACCCCAGAAGACACAAACCAGAAGAAAAATGTTACTACAGCTAGGCCCAGCAGACGGCTGTATATATAATTTAGATAAAAGTTTAAAATTTAGATAAAAGTATAAAAAATTTAAAATCAATATTACATATTTTAATTTTGCTCTTTTAAAACATACAATCAAACTTTAAAACATCAAAATCAATTGAACATTCTCTGCCAGATAATCATATTCAAATATGTCGCCCTGTATTCTCTTCTAATCTCTCCATATCAGGTATTTCTTCTTTCTGCATTCACTCTTTGCCTAATAATTATTCTCTCATGCTTCTCTTCTGTCATGTATAGAATTCTCTAAATATAATGGTAGTGAGTATATTGAAGCATAACTTTTACGTTAACATAAATTCAAAAAAAAAATTTGAAATAAAATATATATTTTGACATGTTTGCTCTCTACTATGTATCTAAAACAACAGATAGTTGAGAGCGAACATGTCAAAATTTCGTCAAGTGTTTGACATATAGAGCGCATGCGCAATATGAGGACAGCTGGAATGATCGGCGTCAAAAAGTATGTAGTGACATTCGCAGATTATTTTAAAATACATATGTAATATAAATTATATTAAACGTTTATATATAAATATTATTATTATATACATACTTATATTGTATAATGTATTAACGTTTTATTTTAATGTATTATTGTAAATTGTAACTGTACTAATCACCTTGTCCTAAATGACTATCCATTAGGGTCATTCTGACCTGTCGATAGTCTTTAAAATAAAAAAATAAAATAAAATAAATTTATAAGCGACCCGAATAATAAACAATGTGTATAATATTTCTACAATTTAAATATTATCTACATGTATTTTAAAACAATCTGTACATCTCACAACTTTATACGATTTCCCCATTTTATTATCGTTTATCGATAATGGCAGGGTGCGCATTACTTATTGTGTTTTTAGCGAAATTATAATATAGATTATTCCTAGAAAATATTTAAACCATGTTGATTTTTTTCTGAAAGCTACATAATTGTGGATTGAATCGAAATTCATTTTTATTGTACAGAAACATCCACAAAAATGATGATGTCAAAGCTGTCCCCTGTCCTGACTGCCCCGCAGCTGATTTGAAAATGGAAGGAAATTCTGACGAAATAAAAAATGAAACTTCGAAGACTGCTCTGAACAGTACGAGTGACATGGGTGACCTGCTAAGTTTGCCCGCCATCGGGATCGCCTGCCCCATCTGCCCCAGGAGATTCACGCGCACATGGATGCTGAGGGAGCACACGCAGACTCAGCACCGGGGGGCCGATGGCCAGTACGACTGCCCCATGTGCGAGAAGGTGAGGTTCTCAGCATTATTTGTCCCGTTAGATGATAACAGTTGCAATGAATGTGAAGTAACAAGCAGATGTGTGTTTGCATTGAGGTTTTCTGAATTTCCTTCCTGTATGTACATCTATAACACTCTTCTACTTCAAATTCCTCATCATTTGTGCTGAACTTTCTTATGTCTAAAAATAAATCTTAATTAAAAGAAAATATACAAAATAATATTCACCTGCAATTATCAATTCTGTCATATGATCAAATTTTTTTAAATTTACAAAATTTCAAACACATTGTTTTGTTTTTTCTGAGGTATTATGCCATTTTTTTACGCCTCTTCTGGCCTGCGTATCCCATTGCAGGTTTTTCAGTGGTATTTTTAACTTGGGGAGTAGCCAAAAACCACACGGTGCCATGCCGAGAGAATAAGGACTGGTAAAAAAAGGAAATACCGTGTTTGGCAAATAAAATCTGAATCAGATGCGAAGAATGAGCGGGTGCATCCTGCTGGTCCTGATGGAGCTGCTTTGCAGCTTTGTTAGACACTCTTCAAACCTAAAGCCTTTGTCAAAATTTAATGTACTGATCCAATGCTCACTCCCATGTCGTTTGCAATTTCTCAAACTGTGATACGACGATCCTGCATAACTAAATGCTGCATTTGATCAACCACATTGTTGTTTCGGCTTGTTGGGGGCCTACCAGGATGCAGATCGCTGTCCAGTGATGTTTGAAGCGGTTGTACCATATCTTTATTTGTGAGGTGCTCATAGCATCGTCTCTAAAAATCTGTTAGTCTTGCGAATGGTTTCCACCTGCGTACCGCCAAACTTTTGGCAAAATTTAATGCAATATCGCTGCTCAAGTCATTTTGTCATTTCACAACAATCGACCTTCACAATAAATTATCTGCCCCTGATGACTATGATATATCGTTAACCCTTTATAGGTCATAAGCCAAAACGGATAGTTTTGAGACCGGTAACATTTAGGTTAGTTGTTTTTGAGCTCTTTTTTTTCAAAAATTGTGAGTTTCTACTGAACACAAAGTAAGTACATTTATACAATACATAATAATGCACATTTTTTTTTATTTTTGCGTTAAACTATATATGTAATAGTAAAATAACATTAAATTTTCGAGTGTGCTGTCTAGAATCTAACCACAAATTCTATAATTCGGACCCCTTTGGATTATCATATTCCAGACAGTAAAAATAATTTCTTAACCACAACACTTACAGTTAAATTTAATAATACAGTATACTTTCACTATAAATTGTTATATTTTATGTATAATTTCCCGCTATTGAGTTATTTGATAATATGTGTCATCCTTTGATAAAATGATTTCGGTAAAAATTGCTGATAATATTGATTATTTTTGTTTTCATTGAAACTGTAATATTTTTTGAAATGTATATCTCAAAATGTAATTAAATAGTCATAGAATGTTATATGTATAAGTAACAGCCTGTATTGCATCACAAAAATAAATTTTTCATTTTTAAAATTATTTTTTAGAATGGACAATGAGAGAGGTAGAGATTATAGCGTAAAAGACTGAAGAAATGGGTGAAGACATTATTTGAAGGAATTATGGAGGACCAAGCTGAGGATTTAGATGTATAGGAGGAGATCTGATGCTGAAGATGAGATTCTTCATGGTCTTGTAAATCTTCGGGATTCAGCTCATAGGAGCGCTGCTGAGAATAATTTTGATTCTGATACTGTCGATGCAGTAGCGGACCCTACTTACATTGATGGTATTATGGAAGCTGATTGTTCTTCAGATGATGACCTAGACATTTATCTATCACCATAAGTTACTCCATCTCCTACTACAACAACTATAAGTGGAGTAAGCAACGGCATTACGCGTCTCCCGATTATTTATGGGAGGAGTTGATCACTTTGATCAACTAACATCGTCTTACAACACAATGTGGAAATTAAGGTGGTGGTGGATTAAATTTTGGTATTATATTATTGAATCTGCCATCTTTAATTCATATATTTAATATAGGAAAACATTCAAGCAATTGGATAAAAAAATCCTATTACATACTTTCACATCTGAAACAAGTTAGCTGATCAGCTGATTGGATCTTTTACATCACGAAAAAGGTTTAGTCGACCTCAAACTACTTTGCCTGATGATATCAATTCAAATCATCCTGAAAAATATACACTTCGTAGATGTGGTTTTTGCAGCACTACACTGAAAGTGGTATGAAGCTCAGTAGCATGCAACAATTGCAAAATAGCGCTTTGCATACCGTGTTTTAGGCCATACCATTTGTTTGGCCAGCGGAATAAAGTATTATTATAATTATTAATAAACTATTCTTCAAAACAAAATTCGGAGATCACTTTTTTTTTTACCTAAATGGACACTGGTCAGAAAACTGACCACTGGAAAATCGAAAATTACAAAAAAACTATACGTTTTCCAAAAAATATAATAAATATTCTATTCATCAAAATGAATAACGAATACATAAAAAAAATTCTAGGCCCGTATCTTTAAAAAAAGAAGTTGTCCTATAAAGGGTTAAAAAGTAATGTTATAAAGTTGCTTATGTAACTATCTTCATTTACAGAGACTCGCAGACTACGCTAGCATAAAGAAACACATCAGAGGCTTCCACGCCATCCGCCGCTTCTCCTGTCGGCTCTGCGCCACCAACTTTTCTTCAATGGACAAGCTGAAGATGCACATGCTGAAGTAAGACAATCACACTTTTTCACACGTCTGTATTTTTCTTTCTGTAAAAATATTAGACTAAAATTAAAGACACATTAAAGTATCTCATAAATTAAAAATGTCCTTAGGTTTTCATGGCCGTTCAGAATCTTGTGTGTATAGTTTTCTGGGATATTCTGCCGTATATATATGACCTCTCTGGCTGACGTTTCGGAACCCATTGCAGGGTCCATCATCAGGGCTGATGTGATGGGTGTGTGTTGAAGTGTAGGTTAAGTATTGCCTTGCAATACCGTACCGAAGTCAGGGTGTATCCAAGTTTGTGTTAGGTTAAGTACTGGATTGCAGTACCGTGTCGAAAGCAGGATGTGTGTGTGTGTCTTGAACATTAATAGGGATGACGGTCTTAAGTTAAAAAAAACCTTGTGGTATCCGGCGCTACAGGAGAAATCAAATCGACGATCCGCCTGCGTATCGTCAAGCTTTTGGAAAATTGTAGTAGATATCTTCAGGAGCGACGAGCAAGAGGTGACCTCATCGAGACATTCAAGATTCTATCGGGCTACTACAATATTCCTAATATGACAGATATGTTTGCATTTAACACTAATGTGGGCCTTCGAGGACATCATCTGAAGTTGAACAAGTCTCGGTTCTCGTGTAACCCAAGGAAGCATGCATTAAGCAATAGAGTGGTCAATATGTGGAACAGTTTGCCCGAGGATATTGTGTCTGCAGCCAGTGTCAACCAATTTAAGAATAGGCTGGATATTCAAATGAGAGACAGTGATATGGGCCTATCAGCTTAAGCTGCCTGCCCATTATCAATAATAATAATAATAATAATATATAACACACTACATCAAAACACACACACACACCCTGCTTTCGACCCTGACTTCGGTCCAGTATTGCAAGGCAATACTTAACCTACACTTCAACACACAACCATCACATCAGCCCATATGATGGACCCTGCAATGGGATCCGAAACGTCGGCCAGAGAGGTCACACATACATGGCAGAATATCCCAGAAAACTATACACAGAAAAGATAATAAATTAAAGATCAAAGCAGGGTTTTAGTTTTGGTTAGCATTGTCTGGTGAAGTTTATATGTAAATATGTTGTCTACATTCATTTCAGACATTCAGACCACAGAGAGTTCATCTGCCTAGATTGCGGTAAGCAATTTAAGCGAAAAGATAAATTCAAGGACCACGTTAAGAAAATACACAGCTCCCTTAAAAAAGACAGTGAGGTTAGTCCAATCTACAATTTTTTTCAGTTAAATTGTGCATACATGATTTATGATTAGTCTTCGCTACAGACGATGACATTAGCTCGTGTGCAAACTCTCGCCCTCAGTGTGTCGTGTTCTTGTCCCCCAGGTGGCAGCGAAGCCTCCCAAGCCCCTCGTGGCGGTGCCCCCCACTGACCCCACAGCCTACCTCGGCTTCACCTTCAAGTGCCATCCGTGCAAGCTGGGCTTCAAGAGGAGAGGCATGCTGGTAAGTTACCAACTCTAATATGGAAAATAATAAGTCACTTACGACCTTTGCCAGACCAATGATTAGTTAATTATAAACCTGTGATATCCAACCATAAACCAAGCATCCACCATATTAGGGTGTCTCAAGAATTTGGTCTGGAAAAACAAAAATATGCATATTGAAAGAATGGTCAAAATATACAAGACATACGTGCGACCTATTATGACATACGATGTAAAGACGCAGGCTGACACTGTCCGCACCAAAGGACTTCCCGGAACGGAATGAAGGTGCTGAGATCCATTACTGGAGAAACTCTATGTGACTGTATCCGAAATGAAGACATAAGGAAAACTTGCAAAATAGAGGACATAGCACGATAGAGTAGATCCAGAAGGAGATTCTGGCAGGATCACATAGCCAGAATGGACAGTGACAGACTCGTACATACAGCAGCAAATGAAATTCTCTCTGGACGACGCCTACCGGGAAGACCACCGAAAAGATGGAGGAAGAGCTGGACCTCGCCATTCCAGGAGTCGTAGTTTTCTATAGCACAGATCAACAGATCTACTAAAAGAAAAAGAAAAAAATAAACCTATGATAAATCACAGAACATAATAATTGCGCCGCCTGAGCCATGCGCTGTTAGACGTGTTACACTCAGCTGCCTGCGCCTTATCAGCGGCTAGTCAGTGTTGTTGTAATTCTAGCAAGTTGTGGATGGACATTTGAAATTAGAACAGTTGATTATATACATCTTCAGAGCTACACGGGTTCCAATTAATGAGATTCCACCATATTCGGTCTGGGTTAGTAATGGAAATGTTGTATTCAGGTAAACCACCTGGCCAGGCGTCACCCTGAGGTAGCCCGAGCCTCCGTGCCAGAACTGCAGCTGCCGATTTTGCGGGCGGCCCGAGACTACTACTGCCAGCACTGCTACAAGGTCTACAAGAGCAGTTCCAAGAGGAAGGCACACATCCTCAAAAATCATCCCGGTTCGTATCTTAATAATTCCCATAAGACTGATACCACAATTATCGTAATTTTAAAATTACTTTTAATAGTACTTTAAAATGCCTTAAAACAATTAACACAAAAATAATCCATCTAGGTACAGCAAAACCTCGTTATTGCGAAATCCAAGGGACCGAAAAATAAAATTTCGTTATAAAATATTCCCATATATAATGAAAAGAATTTCCTAATGTGTACATTTCGCGCCATAGAAAAAAAGTGCCGGCCTTAAAAAAGATCGCAAATGGTTTTGAATGAGACCCCATTGTCAGTTCATATTGATGCTAACATAATAAGGCATTCAGCAAACAAATGAAGTTATTTAAAACTAATAATGTCCCTGAGGAATCTGACATTTTTAAAATGAGTAGTCATATAAATTTCGTACTTTTCCGCAACCTCTCGTGTGCGGTAAAATATGGATCTCTTAAAAATATAATTTATTTTTCCTTATTTTGTTTTATATTTATTTAACTCAACTATTTGACTCAAAATATGTACGTGTCTCGTACGATAATTTGAATCAACACATAGTGAGAAAATGTCGCGAAACGCCGCACCGGTAGTTCTGGCCTTCGAACATGACGTACACGACGCAATCAATGTAAATGTTCAGTTATAACGTAAAGAGTGGTAAAAGTTGAAAAGGCATTCAAAACAGCCGACTTGAGCTCAGCAGGCGAAACACTTGCGGCGCGACCGGCCGCAATTGTGCCCTGCCGACGGTGCGGGCGGCGAGGTTTTCGCTGTTGCGAAAATATTCCCCATATTACTTTTTTCCTACTTCATTTGAAACCACCTCCCTTTTAACCCCCTCCCTTCATAACTAATTAATCATGGTTAAAACAACGTGTTTATTATTTACTTTATGAGATGGTGCCGCAAAGTGAATTTGAATAAGTGATTCTATTTCATGTTGTCCGGTTCCAGGTGAATCTATCCCTCCGTCCAGCCGAGGGGTGAGTCTTCCCGATGGAGGAACATGGGCGGCGGGTTACAGCGCCTGCGTGGGGGCTGTCCCCTCCGCCCCCCATCACTGTCCGCATCAACCCTGTCACAAGCAGTATGCCTCCAAGGCCAAGTTGCTGCAGCATATTCGACTCAACCATGGGCGGCAGGTACCTATTCTCATTTTCCACTTTGTAATGCTAAAAAAAGCACTCTGATTTTTAAATTACAAAAAAATATCTCCTTAAAACATTGAAACGTGAAGGACAATTAATAAGTGGCAAATTATTTCTATTTGTAGGTATGTTTTTTGAATTTTGACACGAAATTGTATACGGATCGGAATTATTAATTGTTTTTACAAATAACATAATTTTTTTGTTTTTGTTATGTCTATATTTCCAATTTTAATTAAAAGAGGTTTTAACCCTTTAATGCGAACTTTAATTCAAAAATTTTGAAACACGCAAGACTCGAAAATATATATTTCATAGATATTAACCCCGGTTAATTCGAAAACCCCTGAAAAATTTTCAATTGGAATTCAATGGATTTTATTATTTTATTTGGTTTGTATTTAAGGGAATGAATTTTTCATATTCGATATAAGTTACTGTAATGATAGTCCAACGTTTTACAAAAAATAAGTCAGAAATATTGAAAAATGAATGCAAACTTTGATGTCGCATGTTTCCATAAATATTTATTCAAGTTCATGGCTGCTTGACCATTTTCGACTCATAATCAAGGCAGGAATGTAGTCCTGCGAGGTTATTAATGTTTTCCAAATAACCAAATAAGCCATGACACCACTGTTAATTGTTAATGTTAACGTATTTATAGTATTCAATTGTGATTATTTTTTTTTAGAGTACATCTTTAGACAGCAAGGAAAACGCTGTGCAAAATAATCAGGAAAAAGTGTGCAGCGAGCCACCAGTGTCCAAGGATGTCGTCAGTAGCAGCACCAACCTTCAACCTGTCACTGATGGGAAACAACAGACACCAAACCCAGAAAATAAAGTCAGTATAATAAGATATGTTATGTTCACTTCTGTCAAACGTACTTGCGATTCTCATCTGTGACACCTCTGCAGCTGTTACCTGAAGACCCCAAGGCAAGAAGTTGTTAACTAACATTCAAGTCATTTTGAAATAATTAGACATTTGCATTTCGCCTTTGAAAAATATGTTTTATTGCTAATTCAAGATTGATTTTTATTGATTTATGTCACTAAAATATCAAAAAAGTATTTACAAAGTAAAAAAACGCATTTATGCACAAAAAATAAAAATATACTAATTTTCCCTAAAAAAATGTAGTTAACAACTATTTTTCGCCTCTGGAAGTCATTTTTAATAGAATAACACCTTTTTAAAATTGGTAAAACACGAACATCAAACAACCCTTCAAATGCTATCCGTTTTTATCATCCATTATGCAAAATTACAAAATACTTTGCATGTTAATTAATAATACAAAACAATGGTATCTACCATTTAAAATTATTGAAATTATAATATATAAGTACATATTATAATAGTCTTCAAATAAAAACAAATATATAACAGTACTGCCGGAGTAAAATTTATACTAACCATAAATATTCCAATCAAATTAAAAGGCATGTTAATTTCATAATGATGGCATGAAAATGTTATTTTTGAAGATAACATGTTTTTCCCATTAGTAACTGATTTAATTTTTATGAAAAAGTGTAGTTAACATGTTCATCCTCATGATTTGAACATGTTCTAATTATTTTTAAGTTCTGAACTTATTTCCAATGGAAAGAGCTTACAATATTTCGTTTAGACGGCTTATTAACTCTGACAAAAATGTTAGTTAACAACTTCTTGCCATGGGGTGTTCACCTATATAATTTAACTATACATTCTTATTCCCGACTTCTGCTTTGATTGCTCTGTCGCGTTGGGATTGTTTTAAATGGTGCTAATAGTACAGTGAACCACCCGCGCTTGTATGAATAGTTGAGCAGACTCAAAATCATAAGGGCCAACAGCTAAAAATGGAAATCATATGGCTCTCGCTGAGTGCTGGCAATAGTGGCAGCTGTGCGGCCATTTTTGACCGCTACGCGACTAATGGTGTCTGCAATCAGCTCTCGTCCGTTAGCTTCACAGCCGATACTGGCTGCGATGCGGCCATTTATTCATTCTACTTACTTACTTACCATCACGCCGTTTCTCCGTGGGGGTAGGCAGAGAGGATAGAGCGCCACACTCTTCTGTCCTGACGTACAACTCTCGCCTCATCCACAGTCGTACATCTTCGCATGCAAGCTCGCCGGTTGTTGAGGCTTCTAACGGACCATCTTCCAGTATCTGGTTAATCTGGTCATGCCACGTCTTCCGTGGTCGCCCTCTCTTTATGGTGCCATCAACACTTGCATTATATGTCTTTCTTACCGTTCTTTCCTCATTCATTCGCTCAATATGCCCAAACCATCTGAGCGACCCTTTTTTAATTCTATTAATTATGCTAAGATCAGCTTTACATTCGTTCCTAATATCTGCATTCTTTACTCTATCATAAATTGATTTGCCACCCATACGTCTGAGGGATCTCATCTCCACTGCATTCAATCTACTTTCGTTCCTCTTCTGCCAGCTCCAGGCTTCGCTTCCATACATCAGTGTTGGTACCAGAATTCCATTATTCATTCTACATTCACTCTTATCACGCTCCTCTTCAGAATCGTTCCATGCGAATTCACCTAATTTTAAAATAAATGGTTTCTTGACCGTTTTAGATATCTTTTGTTTTTTACCATAGGTAACCCCATCAATGTGAAGCTCAAAATAATTTTTACCTGCCACCATCTTGAATCTAGACTCAATATTATTTACAGTGACAGACAGAAAAGGGGCTTTCAGGGGCGTATGCGATTCCTTGGGAAAAATCTATACATTTCTATTTACATTTCAATCTACAAATGCTATACATTCTCAGCAACCCTATTTGTCTTCTTTACGTTAATGAAAACCAGAATCTTTTATCTTTTATGGGAGAACAATATTTTTCTCTGAAATTTTTGCCTGTTGCTGCTAAGAAAATTCAAGATGGTGGCAGATAAAAATGAAATAAATACCTTAAATGTTTATGCAACCACACCTGGGTGATTTCAGGCGGAATGACGTTCAGTCATGCACTTCTTCAGCGCTTTCCCAATAGTATTCCTATTTTGACATTCGTCTTCTATTATATTTGATGCTCTTCGCCTGGCATTCCTACGTTCACGCTGTTCTTCCGTCATACTTTCTAAATAATATAATTAATACATTTTTAATAATAAATAATTCATAAATCTCTGACTCTGACACATCTTAACCTAGAAACATGTTATGTATACTCGCATCAAATTCGAGGTCAATATACTTGCCAGCAGAAAAAAAAAATTAACAATATATACATACATAGATACATATTGATTTTTTCTCATTAAATGGCATTATTGAGTGACTCGAATGTTAAATAATTTTTCTACACTTTTGTAAAGAGTGTACTGTTAAAAAACTGTGTAAAACTGTTTGTAAATTATTTCTGAATTAGTTTTATGTACGATACAAGATTTATAAATACATGAGCAAGGCCTCGCACAAACGAGCAGGGCCTCGCAAAAATTTGTCATTATTTCTTTTTTATTAAACGATTTCTATATTTGTTTATCCAAAACACATATGGAAATTGTTAAATAATAAAAGAAATATTGACAAAACATTCTATTGCACTCCTGTAAAGTTCGAAATAATCACTAACGCCTTTTTGGCTTTCTACCCTCAATATATATTTTGTTATATGCGGGAATTCGGTCCCTTGGATTTTGCAATAACGTGGTTTCACTGTATTATCCGCCTTATGCCTACGGACAAACGACATACGCGCCTACTTCCGGCAAAATACGCTAACCTCTATCCCATATGGGGCAAACAGTAGCAAATGTACTATGTTTTAGTGTTTAGAGTAGCTTGTTGGTCTTGTGGTTAGGACACTCGCCTCGTGATCCAATGGCCGCGGGTTCGAACGTCACTCTGGACTAGCATGTTCGCATCTCTATTTAAAAAAAAAAATCCATTTATACTCAGTTCAGGACTCACGCCACCTATAAGACGCGGGCGGAGCAATTTGGGTCTAGGAACTCGAAATGCTACAAACCAAGCTAATTTTCAGTCTAATCGGACTGCACAGCAAAGTGAAGAGCTAATAGAAATTGAAAGGATTCGGATATCACAAACCCGTGCAGCGCATTATTCAGATAATAATCTTGCAAGTTTGAATTTGAAAACCGTCAGTTTCGTTTGTTTACGCGCCAGGTAATCAAACAAAAAATATCGTGTACCATAAAGCATTACAATGAAAATATAATTTATCACAATATTACTAAAGAATTTCAGTGTTCAAAATAGAAAACTGAATTTTGAAAGTAGTTGTTCTTTATGATTATGACATTAAAAATGCATAGAAAAGTATATTAAGACGGTACATTCACTGCAAATGCATATTTCAGCGTTTTTTATGAAAATGTGGGTTTTTATTATTCATTTATATCAGAATGTATATGATAGATTGCAATTTTTTTAGGGCGATAACTTAGATAGAACCTTTGTTTTTATATAAAAGTAATAAACTGAACATTATTTATAATAATTAAGAAAAATATAGGCATATTAATCCACAGGCCGCAGCAAAAAAACGTTTTTAATGTTCCTGAGTGAAGAGTATTTCGTTTAAATTTTATGTGTAAGCATAATATGTTTTTTTATACGTATAAAGTTTACTTAATTATCTAGAATCCGTACGTAGGAAATTAAGAAATATTTAATATTTAAAAAGATATAATTTTTCAAACATGCTTAAATATTTACGATTTTTGGTCATTTTTAAATGTTATTTATTCATATAAAAAGATGATTTTAAACGATATATTCTACTTAATCCCGCACTTTGAAACCTCACCCACTATTTAAAAGTTAGTTTTTTTTATTAGAAACAAGTTAATTACTATTTAAAAAATAAATAAAACACAGTATAATTATGTTCCAAATTACAGAGTGAAATTTCATCATTCGAGCTCGCGCCGCGGCAAGAGGCGGTCGTCTCTCCGCCGAATTTTTTTTCTGTCGATATAAAATCACTATAAAACGTATATTATATGCAAATATTACTTTATTGTTAATTAATAGCATATTATATTGCCAAAAGCATTTGAGTTTCACTCATACTATAAGGTTTTTGGTTAAATATTAGGTTCTTACATATGAAATTGGCGTATAGTATGGGAGGAACATAAAGACGATTTTTTTTTATTATAATATATTTATTTAATCAAAGTATGTACCATTGCTATCTATGCACTTTTGCCATCTCATCGGTAGTTCATCGATCCCTTTACTAAAAAAGCCATTCGGAGGGGAATCAATAAAATCTTTGAGGGCGGTTTGGACTGCCCCATCGGAGTTGAATTTTTTCCTTTGCAAGAAGTTATCCAAATTTCGAAAAAAATGGTAATCTGTTGGGGCAAGGTCCGGAGAGTACGGTGGATGTCTTAGACATTCCAATTGAAGCTCCTCTAATTTGGTAGCCGTCTGTTGTGCAGTGTGTGGTCTAGCGTTATCATGAAGCAGCAGTGGCCTAGAGCGATTAACCAGCCTCGGTTGTTTAGCAGCTAGCTTTTCCATCATGGTTTGCAGTTGCTGACAATAGACATCTGCCGTAATCGTCTGGCCAGATTTAAGAAAGCTGTAGTGAACGACACCAGCACTAGTCCACCAAACGCTCACAAGTAACTTTTTTGGAGTCAATTTTCGCTTGGGGCATGGTTTGGCTGGTTCGGCAGGGTTCAGCCATTGCGATGAGCGCTTCCGATTATCGTACAGGATCCACTTTTCATCACAGGTAATGATTCGATTTAAAATCCCTTCATTATTGTGCCGGTTGAGTAATGCAACGCAGCAGTCAACGCGCGTTTGTTGATTTGCTTCACTCAATTCGTGAGGTACCCACCTTTCAAGCTTTTTCACCTTACCAATTTGCTTCAAGTGGATTAAAACAGTTTTATCACTAACACCGCAGCCTGCAGCTAACTCGGATGTGGTTTGCGATGGATCCGCTTCCACAATAGCCTTCAATTCTTCATTATCAACTTTGGTCTCCGGCCGTCCACGGGGCTTGTTCTGCAGGTCGAAATTTCCAGAACGAAAACGTTGGAACCAAAAACGCACTGTGTTTTCTTTTGCGGCACCGTCGCCATACACATCATTAATCCTTCGAGCCGTTTCTGCAGCACTGGTGCCATGGTGGAACTCATACTCGTAAATAACGCGATATTTCAAGTTTTTCATTTTGTAAACTGAGTGACGCAAAGAAAAAAACAATTGAGGAAAAAACAAATGAAATATAATTTTCAAAACACAAATACATGAGTAAATAGCTGTATAAATTTGGATTTGGAATTCCTAACCAAAGAGAAGATATTTGAGATCAAATTTGCCAGTACGGCAAAACGCCAATTTCATATGTAAGGACCTAATATATACGATTTTGTTGATATGATCAAAATTTTAAATTTTGACAGTGCGTAAATTTCACGTATATATCTGACGTTTGACAACGTCGCAGTTTGTGCCTGCGCAGTGCGCACGCGTATAAGTGTGTAAGACATCGCAACGTTGTAATTTTGAAATAGGCGTATACCAAGTTTATTTAATAAAATTTATTTGTGCAGATCGATGTTTCGATGCAAGAAATGACTATGAAAATGAAATTTTTCTAAATTCAGTTTAATGTGTAATATAAATATGTGGACCGTATTTCGTTTTAATAAATTCGTAAAATTATTTGAATTTAGTCAAAGTCACATGCCGGAAATGATCAACATATGCGCGTGGGCGTAATTATTTTGTGATTATCATATTAAGATACGCATTAATTTAAAAAGGAGTACAGAATTATTAATATGTTTCTTTAATTCTTTATGGAAAATAATAATTCAACTCAAATAATAAACGAGCATTTGACAATAGTTAAAATAAGGAAGTATTTTGACACAAATAGTAGCCCACGGCTTCTTTTTTCTGTGGACCACGGGGACACCTGGGTATTCCGCTGGTGCTCGAAATGGATGAATATATGACCATCTCTTTCTAACAAAACCTTACTGTTTTAGCAACGTATGTACCATAAATATGTAACGAATATGTAATTTTTATTCGATTTGCGCTCAGATGACATCTCAGGCACGGCTTGAAAGCGGATGATCTATTGACGTAATTTGACAGAACCACATTTTTTCGAATCGGCTGTGGAGCCTTAACATTATGCAAATTTATTGTTGATATTACGGTAATTATTTGATAGTCAATAAATAAAGTGATCACTATGAAATACATTTTTATTTCATTTTTTGTTCAAATTACACATTTGTGACTGTATAGTATCACAAACTTCTCGGATCTGGTGAAAGTTACTGAAAACTAAAGATGTCATCACGACATGTACACTTTATAAGCGACGCCTTCACCAGAATAGATAAATGTGACACTGTAAAGAGTTTTTCTAAGTTATTATTTTGTCTAGACTACATTTCTACAAATAGGTAACAGGGCCTGCTACACACTTGATTTGACAAAAGCTATTAGACTATATCGTCGCTGTATGTATAATTAAGCCTAAGTGCCGTTTAATACATTCTCAGATGAATGAATCAATTTGTCAATTTTTCATATAAATAATAGAAATAGACTAAAATAAACATTGCCGTTCATCTGGCAAGTCTGCCTAGTAATTATGTAAAATAATTTTTATAAATCTAGTCTGTGCAATTATTTTTTAAAATAGTTTCATTTGTTTATCTCAGAATGTACTAAAACGGCACATAGGCTTAATTATATATACAGCGACGATATTTAGGTACTCACATAGCAAAAACCCAAGAGGGGGGGGGTTATAATAAGTTATTAAAAAGCGGATTTGTATATAATTGTTTCCTTCACGGGTGCCAGTAGTAGACAGCATAACTAATTTGAATGTATTTTCTTATTTTTTCAGACAACGAGAACAGTCAATGGAAATATTTTCTCTCAAAATTGTGGCGTTGATAAATTTGCAATTAGTACTAGTATTCTTGTTAAAGCTAAAAATACATCGTCTCCGCCTCCACTCGCTCCGGCAAGCTCTTCATCCGTTAAGGGGGACAACAAGATACTCTCGGGTCTCTTGAGCACTGACAATTCGTCTTCTTTGCCTTATCCAAGGCCCCTCGCCGCCACCCATCTGGTCAGTTTTAAGAAACAGTCTTTAACAGAGGTACATCATCAAGCAAAACCTCTTACGGAAATGAAACCCAGCAGTTATCTTACTGGTTCTTCAAAACAATCCCACATCGCTCCGAAGATGGGTTGGAAAACCAATCCTGATCCTTCGGATATGATGTGCGGCAGAAATAATAACTTGCGGGTGGATGGAATTCAAGTGTTAGAAGAAACAAACACTCTGTTACCAGATTCACAGATGAAGAGTGTAGTGAATGGGAAAGTAGTTGAGGAAGAGATGCCCAAGTTGCTCATCTCTGGACACATCCTAAGCGTTGAAGGGAACAAGCTCCCTCCGATGAGTGTGTTGGCAGGCAGCTCCAGCAAGGGTAGCGCCATGACCCGCTACACTGACCGCTGATTGAATCTTCCATCCTAAACTGGAGATATTTTGTCAACGATTTGATATCGTTCTTTTTCACATTTGTGGCACTTTATCCTGTGAAAGGATTTATTCGGTGCCGATTGGGTTCCGCTCTAGGCTTGAACGCCTGTGTGAAGCATCTGTTGATGTCGTTGATACCTTGAGTTGTTGAAGGCAATGGGAGGATGGATTACGAGGAATTTGAAGATCCTCGAAAGATTTATCGCTGTACTTGCCTTATTGTTTTCATCGATGAATCTTTTATGCTATGTTTTGTAGACTTGTCTTGTAGATGATTAAGATTGATTCATTGTAAATTAACCCAGTCAATTAGTTAGTCTCCCTAAATACTCACTGCCAAGGTGGCAATTATAGCACTACAAACAAAGCGTTAATTCTCTGAAATGTTCGTCTCAAATAACAAATGTATTTTTTCTCCTTTTGTTATATTTCTGTCCAGAATTTGCGTTGTCCTTGTTAACAATTTTATGTTACATATAAATATTTTGTAAATGTGTGCATAGACATGTATAAAGTAGATTAGATTTATAAATTAAGAATAATGTGGTGTTTTGCAATTGTATATTATTCATTTTTATACATTTATTTATTTGTGTACAGTGTTATAAATGGTACCGACTGTGATTTCAACCTCCGACTTGATGATATGCGTGTCACACGACAGATTGTGAATCTTCTTTGTATTGATGGCCAGTCCTCGGTGATTTTCTTGAATCTGCTTTTTATTGCTAACCTATTCCTAAATAAAGTTTTCAGTGTTGAGTACTATTTTCTCACGTGTTTTAAAACAAAGTACTGATTTATATATATGGAAACATTGTCTTAACCTGATGCCTTTGATAAATGTACCTCGGGATCAATACTCTACATAAAAGAGTTTGCAATTGACAAATAATCAAACGTTTGGCGAGTAGAAAAAAACGGGAGTTAGGTAATTAGGTGTAATGTAGTGTGACATATCGGCTTATTTTGTATTCTTTTATGTAGGTATGTGATGGATTGTACAATTTTGAATTTATTAACAATATCGCTTATACGTACAATTCAAAAATTCTAGTCAAATTTACACGTTGCTGATTTGTGTAATATTTTTTTTTTAACAATTGCATTTATTAGAATCGAATGTTTGTACATATTAATTTGATTATGTCTTTTAGAAAATCCAATATTCAAATTTGTCACTTGATCATTTCTGTCCTCGTACTTAATTCAAATATTGCAAAGAAAGTGTCTTTAGTTTTACTTGTTTTTGAAAATGTCAGGCTCGGTGTTCTCGTACATATCAAATTACACTAAATAAGTATGCTTCCTAGACAACAGATTGTATTTAATATCTACTACTTCCATTACAAATAGGATTCATGTTGCCATGTTTATCTCTGTACTCTCTCATTTTGTTTCGTAATATTCATGTACTGTTTCGTAATTTATTTCCTCGCCCTTTTTAAAAACGTGTCTTGGGAAATTTTTTAAAACATGTGTTAGAGGCGCTGAGCATCGTAAGTTCTCACTCCAGAATATGGCAAAATACTGCCGAATAGAATTGTTCCCGATATTTTGCCCAGAATATTGATCAATGATAATTTTAATAAATAGATTTTGAGAACTTGTTTGGTTTGTTTATAATATTTCAATGTCGTATGTAGTAAACGAAATGTCTCGCAATAGCATTTGTGCCATTAGTACGAAGATATTCCTCCTAGTATTAAAGAATACAGATGTACCTGTCCGCACAAAAATAAAAATTGTAATGCTGAAATTGATTTTGATATTGCGAAAATTTTGATATTACAATAAAAAGTCGAATAGTAAAATTCAGTCACCGCGCATGTGAGATTTAATTTTCTCAAAAATATCATACACTAGTACTAATATTTCAGTAGTGCGTAATCATATACTTACACAAAACATTTTGGCGCTTCAGAATTGGTGTATTTTTTTTTTATGTACATTCAAAGCATCAATTAACGTTCTCTGATGACATTTAATGCATTGTTATTCAGTGTCGATGAAAATATGAGAATTATGTCAATTTGACGTAAATTAAGAGAATGCAAATTTAGATTTTAAAAATTTTATGAAGCATTAATTCAAGCTAGAATAACAACTTTTAATTGTGCCCAGGTATTGTTACACATTTAGAAGATGTAGAAGATACATATGTTTACCTCGCAGTCTGATAACTTTGGTACTTACAGAGATGAAATAAAGGCATTTTAGTTTTATTCAAAGCATTATTCATTTTCATATTAAAATGAAAATGTTTTATTTTTAAATAATGGACAACTACACATCTTATTGTAGAGTGAACACTTGTTATTAATATTCTACTTCAGTAATCAGAAACCCAACCAACATATCCTTTCATCAAAGTATTACATATTTCAACAAAGTACATATAGTATAATAATGTTATTGACATTAGTTAAATTAAATAAATTTATTTTGTGTTTAATTGAAGCTATTGAAGCAAACATTTAGTAATGACTCAGTGGCAACTGAGATAGTTTGAAAAAATATTTACTCCTGGTCCAATGCTTCCAGTTCCTCTATGTAATCAAATCCGTTTTTGCAATACATATAGTATGTCCACCATTAAATCCTCTATAATATTCCTAAAAACTCTGTTATATTCTGATAATTATTTTCCCTACTCAAATATAACTAATATAAAAAATAGTTTATAAATAAATAAAAATTCTAGTACTTCAATATTGATTCACAGAAGGTAAAGTGACTTGACCAAAAATATGTATAACATTTCTAGTTATTTCTCAATCAAATAGCTTGATTTTCTTTCAGATCTGACAAAAAATGTACTCTTAAATTCCTAATCTATACATATAAATCATTTTATTGACAATATAAGATGTGTGAAATTCCAAAATTTTAATTATATATTTATTAACATCTTTACATTACAAAAAATAATATGTAACAATTTTATCTTTTTATATTAGCATTGCTAAAATAAATTATCTTATGTAATGAATATCTAAAGAAAAAAACAGTATATGCCGCCATTTGAACAAAACATAAGTAATTAGAATATTGCTTGATTTAATTCATTCAATAACTAAATCAATATACCATATCTGAGACTGTAAGATAAGATTATATTATTACACAATTCCTGACTGGATCTCTGTTTACCAAAATGTCAGATTATATTATACAATTCCTGACCGGATCCCTATTTACCAAAATGTCAAAATAGCAGTAGCTAATCGCTTGTTTACACACTATCGTGATAAAGGTCAACATTGACTTAAAATTTCAAAACAAATCCAGATGTCTGGAAAGTGAAAATAAAAAACTTGTATAACGTATCACAGTAATCCCCCGAGATATGTAACACGCGACTTATGTAAATTCAGTTACATAAAATTTAAAAAAATTGCATTAAACTTTACAAAAAATTATTTTCTATTTTATTTAGGGTACATAAATACGCAATGTATATAAATCATATGTATACATAGATTTCGCAGCTGGTAATGATCGTACTTAGAGATATCATTACATACACTGTATGTGTACATACATACATATATGAATTTCAGTTTATTTTTTTGTTTTTTTATTTACATATATTTATGTACTTCATATTTTTTTTTCCTTTATATAAAATTAATAAATAATATATTTAGTATGTACATATAATATGTACATAAGTACCTACACATAAACAATTTTCAAGTTCGGCATACATAAAATTCGAGTAATGCAAAAGTCTGCAGTCTGCATTAATAACTGGGGGATTACTGTATACATAATAATGTGTTACTTTTAAAATAATTTATTGACTTAACCAATCAATAGGTCTACTCCCAGTAAAATTATCTTTATTTCTGTTTTCAATAAGAGTATTTATTAAAGACATGCGAGTATTATTCAGTATGAGTCCCATGCGCTTATATGTAAAAAGATGACAAATGATTTGTTACAATGGCCTAGAACTAAAGCACTTGATTTTGTTCATCCAGTGCGAAGGAAATTAGTTTTTATCTTTATCCAGTCTGGGTATTGTGTTAGTTTGAAAGCTTTCACGGATTACTAGCTGTAGCAATTTTATTTAATAACAATTGCGTTTTTATAATCCTTTTTGAAATGGCTATTTCTTTAAAAGAAGGTGATATAAGTTTACTTTGTGTAGTACAAGAAATATGCAAACTGTTTCACTGGCCTTTCACATAAGGATTAATTTTAGCAAAGTTCAAAAATCAATTCAGTCTACCTTCGATACTATTTTACAATATATTAGTGCACAATATTTTAGGCAAATACTGCACCTGTGAAGTTTCGCTGTGTTCAAAGTTTCTTCAGAACGAAAGCTTAGCCTATCCGAATCCCAAGTCGGAAACATTTTTGTTGATTTTGCATGATTATTAGCATGCTGACAACTATTCTCAAAAAGATTATCCAGGTGGCGCACAATATATGGTCCTAATAATTTTTTTGCATATATTACAACACTGGAGCACCGTAGCAGATGGTCTTTTTAACCCCCGGCTCAGAGATATCAATCAATAAGAATAGGTACGATGTATTCAGACTGTTTGTCGCGTGAATTTGAACAGATTTTGTCAGCGATGATTGATAATGAATAATAATTCAAATGAAATTGTTTATTTCATTATTCATTTTTAAAAGTTTTAATCTCTAAAATGTCGCGAGCTACAAGCAAACCAAATTATTTCAATTGTAACAAGATTTCTTAAGTGGGTCAGAATATTTTTTGCGACAATGCAGTGCTGCCTCTTCCATATAAACATTTCATTTCACTGTATTATAACAATACACAATTAATGATGAGGCAAATGAATGTTGGTTATCATGTCTTACATATACACATATAAAAAATCCTTACACATTTTAAAAAATTAAACTATCATACTGTTAGGTAATAATTAATAATATAAATTGTCATCAAAAATTCATATAAAGTAATTTTTACAATGCTTAAAGCATCTTGAGCAACCATCATACAAGGCCACAATCAGCCCCGCACCATAATTGAGTAAATTCAGAATGTCTGTCCATGATGCGACCAATTTAATAAATTCATTACATGTTCCAGACATAGCAACACACACTACCCCCGCGTAAAATATATTTTTCCCATTATTATTATTATTTCCCATTTGCTTTCTCACCTCGTGTACAAATCTTTGTATTTTATTTCGGTCTCTTCAAATATCTGAATTTTATTTCGAGTTCAGGTGGTGTTCCTTTGTCTTACGAAAATATTTGTTCCTCGTAGGTGTCTACAAAGTTACAAAATTCTCAATAGTTACATTCTTATATAAATACAGTAATCCGTCGGTTTTCGTAGAGGAGTTCTTAGAAAAGGCCGTGAATAGTGAAACCTCGACTGTATTCATACGAATATGTCTTTCGGAAAATTATGTCGAAATGAAACACAAAAAAAAAACATTTTATCAGTATATTTTCATACATAAACTATGAAACGAACTAAAAACAAGCAATAATCCACTTCGCTAAAGAAATTAGTAATTTTTGTTGTTTGTTTTTTCTTACTTTCTAAATCCGTATAAACTTCCTGGGATATTATTACTCGATATTTAATTGATGTATCAATTATGGGACCCACATCAATAATTTTTTTACTGTTAATTGATTTGCCATTGAAAAATCTCTTTTAATCATTTAGAAATCTGTCAGTTTTTTCATGTTGTCATTTTCGACTCGCCTCAAAGGAGTTTTTAATACTTAAGAGGCAATCAATTGTGTTATAATTCTTCCAGATTGCGATAATTGACGACTCAGATCCATTATCCTTGAAAAAATTTGTGAAAATTAGCCTCCATAATCTCACTAGAAAAGGACTAGAGAATTTCCAAATCCAGGCCCTGCAATATTTGTCTCACGTAATAACTTTTGAATGCACCTTGATCTAAGATTCTGGTGAGCAGAACTAAAGATGATGCGGGTAGTGAGTCATCCTTCTACGAGTATGTACATGATGAACTGGATGTATGAACATTGTATGGATATTGTAAACATTTGGGGAAAAAGGATTGGCACTAGTAAAATCAACAACGAAACTTTGCAAAAATTTCTTAAAAATGGAAAAATATTGAAAAATTTATCATTCGCGAATATGCGAAACTGCAAATACCGAGGGAACACGCCCCTACCTGCAAATCCCAAAAATATTGCACACATTTTTTTTCAAGTCCCGGAAAAAACATATCCTTTGGTAAAATAAGTATCTGTCAGAGGAATGTGAAATTCTCGAATTTATGATAAATTATGTAGAATCTAGGGTACCAGGTGCAATCATTTTGTAATAAATCTTTGTATCTTTGGATTCGATTGCAGAAATATTCATTCAGGTTGGGCATTATTCATATGTTTTCAAATTGTTAGTGTCATGTCATAATCCACGAAAAAACTAGACATTGTTTGAGCACCTGTGACATTAGTTTATATTTGACAAACATAACTTTGACACGGAGAAGAAACAATGTAATGTTAGGGACAGCTTAAACATATATATGTTGTTTGCTAATCAATATAATGAAATATTTTGTGGACAGCTTCATTAATGAGCATTTCTTGTCCAGTTAGATGAATTAAATTTTATCTTTTCACTCGGATGTTAGATAATCTGAGCACCTTTCAAATTGTTATTATATATAATTTAATAAGCCTTAGTGCTTAAAATGTATAATACGTATATGGACATGTTTTCTAGGGATCAATTTAACTAAATATACCTCAGGTCCTTGTTAGCCAAATTATTGGACATAGATATTGAGGACACACGAGAAGACCATTTGTCATAGAGCTTTTTGTGTTGCTTTTAAATGTTAGTGTACTTTTAATGTACTCTGATATGTTTGAATGATTGTCAGTAATAACCTTATAAATTAAAGCGATAAACATGTTTTTGATATGTTACCAGCAGTCAGTATCCTCAGGATAATCATTTTACCGAAGTTTATTTTAATAACCGTGACATATGTATTTATTTGGTAAATGTTCGCTCAAAAACCTACCATTGCAACAGTTTAATTTGAATAAAAGAAGATAAATAAATTGGAAGAAGCAATTATGTCATATTGTGAGCTGTGTAAATCATTTGAAACATTTTTTTGATGAAATAAAAGTTTATGCAAGAACAATTAAAAGATTTGTTTGTTATTACGCCATGAGTAAGCGATTAGAGGACTATGAACAAGTTCTCTGATGAGAGAGAAGAGGAACGTTAATATATCCTATTTGACACAAATCTGATACATAGTGAGCTACACACTCCTTTCTAATTATAGATGTCTAAATTCATGTTGTTTACAACACATTTAGATATTTTCTCACTTAATAAGTAGGCGCGTGACCCACTAACTCTTCCATTATCCAACATTTACCTATGCAACTTAACCTTGATATCACTGTTTAATAAAGCCAGTTTCCATAAATCTTCATAAGAACTTTTTAAAAATGTAATGAAGATATAAAATCACCATGGGCTATTTGATTGTAAAAAGATTTCCTTAACCCGTCGCTATACTACATATTTCATTTTACGATTGGTGATTCTTTATTGTTTGAAATTTGTACCGTGATACTAATGTTTTTTTTTACTGAAGACGTGAACGTTCTGATACAGCACAAAAAAAAGGCATTAGAAGATCAGAATAAAAACTTAAATCACCGACTAGAACGTGAAGTGGATCAGAATATTAGAAAAAAATTAACAAATTTAAGCATTTTTAACTGCTCCATGGCTATTCATTGGAACAAACAATTATAGTGACAGCAGTACTTAACAATTTCAGAGAGGCTCCTGAGCGATTAATTTACGAGTTGCTTAATTTTTACGCCTAAAATTATTATAAAATTGGACTGGGTGGTGTTGAAAATGATCTAAAAAACAATTCTAAATTTTTAGAGACCACCCGAGTTTTGCACTTTGAATTTAACTATTGCAACTCGTCATTATTGACAGGCTATTTCTAGTAGTATATAAAATTTTATGTTTTCAACATTGTTTTATGTAAAAATATGACAAAATAAAAAGTTAAGAATAGAGTTGTCAGAATGCTGAAAACTGAACTAAACGATTATGAATACATATTTTATTTCAATAATAGTTGCCAAATTATAATGTAATTATTGATTGCGTCATTATTATTTTCCGAAAGATTTTTATTGTACCAGTGATACTTAAGTGCCATAAGCAGTGGGGGACAGGAGTCGTATTGCAACAATGGGAAAAAGTGAATGGTAAGTTTTCAAAATGGTCTGCATGATTGAAAAAGCAATTTTTCTTCAAAATGTATTATTAACCGATAAATCACTTACTATAATTTTAAGAAAGTTGTACCTGACATTATGTGACATCAAACAACAAAAAGATGTTTATTTTTCAATTCAAATCAATCTGTTCTGGGTTTTTTAATTTTGAACAGTTCCAAATTGAAAAAATCAAGCGAGTGCAAATAGTGTGGTTATGTACAAAGTTTGGTTTAAGTGTGGCATTTTAAAATTAGTTTTTTTTAAAAAACAATACAATACAAAATATAGGCAGTGCTTTTTATTGGTAGATACCACGAGACTTCTGAATTCACAACATTCTTTATTTACCTACTAAGCGTGAAAGTCGTGAATAACATGATGCAGTCACCGTCGTAATGGGGATGCTGTATAGACGTACCAGTGTAAATTGGCGTGCGAGGGAGGGCGTTCCTGTCACGTAACAGAAGTTGCCAGGGTGTAAATTTATTACACTATAAATAATGTACAGAATGACCGGTGTCGAAGTCTTTAATAGAAATTTGGTCAGGCAACACTAAAGAAACAAACCAGTAATGGCAGCCGCTCTATCTGTCAAACAGTAATATCTGTCCATTATTTGCTTTTTCAGCTTTGCTAAACTTTAATACTTCATTGGCAATTGTTCTTGCACCATTCCGGACTGTTTTGGATGTTTTGGACATAATAGTTCAGTGTATATTGGTAATCAAGATGTCACAGCTCCCGAGCAAATACAAAATCAAACTGAATGACAGGGCGAGGGGTTACCGCCGGTGCGGGCGGGGCGGGTTTTAGTTCCAAAGTCACCGTACGCCAATTTACGTTGGGCAAGCAATATCTGTTCACGTTTTCGTTCTGTAAGATGCGAGGGGGCTGATTACACCTCAAAAGGTTTTTTTCTATAAATCTAAGACTGTAGGCATTAATAGCCGCTGAAGAACAGAGGTTATTATTCTTGCAAAGAGAGATTTTTAGATTTGGCAGAGCATTAATTTAACTTGAATGAATTGAACAAATAGAAACTCAATTTAATTATGTGTTTGTTTACTTCTAAAGTAATCTGATATGTAAATATGAATTATTATAATACTCAATTGTTATAGAACATGTACGTCAACATTGTCAACCAACGTTCCCTCTAATTTTTCTATTATATTTGCGGACTATAAACTCATCCGAGTAGTAAATTTTGTACAAAAAAATATACATATGCGTAAATTTGCTCCATTTTTTTAAACAAAAGTAAGAAATGAGTCTGAAAGAATATATAACATTTTGTGGAAGGGAAATCACAACATTTATAGGTGTGCACCCGTACACCTTAGAGGGAACATTGATATCAAAGTGTAATTTTAATACGTTTTTATATTTATAAAAATTAATAAAATTATACTATGTTTTCACCACTTATATAAAAATTTAAGAGCTACTTATGTGTTATTATTCTTCTTAAAATTACACTTCGAACAATGAGAAATAATTATTTTCAACTGTAATTAAAATAATTTAATACTTTGAATAAATTACATCACATCACAATTTTACAGCAGCAGTGTAATTTGCAAGTAATTTTCATTATCCGAAAAAAGTTTGCCTACAATGACGTAACATGTGTTGAATAAACATTATGTGCAATCAACTTATCGGCCTAGACATTGATAATGCTTATACCATGTAGCTATTTGTTTAATTGTAGACTTACTAATGAGTTCTTCTTGCAATAACATTGCTGTTATAGAGAGTACATATTTATATATGTTTCATAGGAAGCTGTCTGTTTGGAGGGTGGATTCAAGTATCTGGTCAAAGAGAAAAAATTACAAGTTCCATCAAAATATATAACCTAAATCATCAAGTGGCTCTTTCATCACTTTTATTATCAAACAAGATGATAAAAGTGAGTACCTACTGGTGGTATAGATAAATAAAACAATTATATACATGTAAATAATAAATCAAAAATTCATTAACACTGTCTGCTCTCCTGATTAGTAATAATACTTTTAATTACTTTATAATACGGAGCAGCTTGTTGGTCTAGTGGTCATGACTCTTGCCTAATCATTCAGTGTTGGTGGTTCGAGCCCCTTTCTAGGAGACTACATTTTCACATTACAGGCAAAATTCACAAATTCTTAGTTACAATGCTTTAATTAGTAAGGGTCGATGTAGAATAACATTGCTGAATCTCTTCGATAAAATAAGGTAAAAAAATAGAAGGTCAGCAATCTAATAAAATAACATTTATTTAGACAATCCTATAAAAATAACGCATTTATTTAGACAAACCTATAGAATCAGACCACTGGCTAATGTTTTCCACTCCTAGTGTGCACTTAGCGAAAACACCTAATTCTCCCAGGCACTCCCAACTATCATAATATTAAACGTTAATTCCATTTCTTGCATGTCACCTAGTGAACAATAGTAAATAAGTTATTTAGCAGAAAGTTGTTTTGTAAGATAATTTTCTGTGTAAAGCGCCCTTGCGGTGAGTACTCGCGAAAACGGCGCTATATAAATTATCCGACTATTATTATTACTAACATATTCACAGAAAATACCTAATTTAACTGTGATACAATGTATTTGTATAAATGAAACTGAATCATTACAAATATGTACTTATTGTGAAATGGCACAAGGACAAAATACTTAAACCTATACCATGATTAAGATTTTTTGTGTACCAAACAGAGTAAATACAAAAGCTAGGTGAATTATTAGAGCACTGAACACTACCGTATATGGTATACTCATGTATGTGTTAGTGCTGGTTTTGATAGAATTTTATACACTGAATGCATCAGACATTGATTTGGTAACGAAATGGGTAAAACGTGCATGGGATTCAATATCACCAGAAATTATCAAGAAGTCGTTCTTGAATGCACAATTAGCAGAGCTATGGATAGATCAGAGGATGATGCAATCTATGAAGAGAAAGACGAATCAGCTTCAGATACTGATTCAACAGATGGCTACATTTACACTGATTGTACCACTGGAGAACAGTTTTATAATTTATTCCGACATTGAATGCATCAGACATCGGTTTGGTAACGAAATAGGTAAAGCACGCTTGGGATTTAATATCACCAGAAGTGATCAAAAAGTTGTTCTTGAAATCCAGAATTAGCAAAGCTGTGGATGGATCAGGAAATGATACAATTTATGAAGAGAAAGACAAACCAGTTGGAATATCTAGACACCGCTCATTAGCAGACACCTTTAGAATGGTATCTAATAAGACTGTATGAATTAGGTCTTGTAATTATGCAATCTTCAATATTACCGTTTGTCTATTTTTTTTTAATATCTCACAAACTTTTTAAAGATTTATCAATGATTCATATACGATTTTATCCTTGATCAATATCATATTTAAATTGTGTTTATTATGTTCTGATTTAAAAATTATTGAAGAGCCCCCAATTTCCCATTTAGAATTTTTCAATTTAAATCTTTAATGAATATTAAATATATGCATTAAAATTATTATTTATTTATATATTAAATGTCTCTTAAAGCTTTTGAAAAGTTTTCTAGACCAATATCACGTGTGCATGTGATATCTTAGATCAATTTTAAACATTCTTTCCATTCGTTTATGGCTAATATTCCACCTAATCTTATTTTGAAAAAAAATGATTTCATTTACACCTGCAAACAATAAAATTGTTGATAGTAAAATATTGACAGTAAGATTAAGTAAACAAAGGCGGTAAACCTATGATTAATTCACTGTGTTGTGTTATCATCACTGGCATATCAGATAAGTTATCTGCGAAAAATAATACGTCAATTTATTGTCAATGTTAGGTCTCTCAACAAAGAGCTTAATACAAAATATATTGTCATAATTACTCAAAATTAAATTTTTAACTACATATGTAACCAAAAAATATATATGTATACTCATATATACTGTTGAGTTTTGTAACATCTGAAATGCAATATTTTATGAAAACAATATATTTTGAACATGAGGCTATCTTCTGAATAAAATAATAGTTAAAGCAGTATTTTTATGTAATACATACTTGACTAACCTGAGCACCGTTGTGGCTTCGCACAATAGTCAGGAGAAGATCCCGGCCAGCAATTATTTAGGAAAATACACACAGGATATCAATAAACAATTATTATAAATTGTTAGCAAAAAGCAAAATAAGTATTCATTTCAATGTTTTTTTCTAGACATTCTTAATCCCAGATAAATGTAGCTGCTGCCTCGATGCCAACAGATGAATAGTTTGCGGCTGTGGCCACTTCTAGGGATTCAGTACGAGTTTAATGATTTACTTGAATCAAATATTTACTTCGCTTCAAAACAGGGTTTATGCTAAGATATCAAGTATAAATAAAAATTGGTGAACACCAAAGGTGATATGAACAGGATAATAAAAAATAAATGAAGTGATAGGCCAAACCCAGCAATTTATTGCAGCAAATATAATATATAACAAATTATATCAAAATGACAAAAGTATATTCTAACTTAATTAATGGCTAATCACACCCCCGCACCATTGTATTTTAGAAATACAACAGCGCGAGAATTATAACAAATATAGGGTTCAGTTTAACTCTCGTCAACGGGCAGTTTGTGTAGCTTTGTATTCTTACAAAAATACAAAAAAATTCAAATGCTTAATTAGAAAACTCATATTAAAAATGTTAATTCATTAGATAAAAATAAAACAACGAACAAAATAGATTTGCCTCCGTTAGATTCCCAGACCCTAAGCCGGTCGCGTTACTAAAGTCATAAAAATAAACTACATAATATCATCAAAACAATGGTATATTCATCAAAAAGTTCAGCAAACAAAAGATGGAGATGAAAACAGTGACAAATCCACACGGAGTGAAGCCATACTGTATGAACACTAAACATTGCAAAATAAAGTATACATTATCTCTTCTGCGTCTTGAAACTTACAGACAGAGGCTGTCCCATTAATATATACCCATTGAGAGACTGAATGGCCATAGCCGCTTGGTCATAATTTCTCATAGTGATGAAACCATAGCCTCTACTTCTATATGTCTGCCGATCCTTGATTATTCTAACTGATATAATAGCACCGAAGGGACCGAACAATTGCCATAAAGTTAATTCTTCTACATCGGGAGCTATATTATACACATATACAGACCAACTAGTGGGAACGTTGTGCTCGTGAACTCCGTGCACAGTATTGTACCAGCTATAAGCCTTGGGCGGACAGACTAGTACTCTAGAAGTGTTGTGTTGCAAGTTATTGCTTCGCTGTTTATTTGGGTTGGATTTATTAGCATACTTTACAGTCAAGGGCTGCACGAACCCGTCGGGGATCACGCCGTTCATGTGGTGTATCGCTCTCTCCGCCTCGTATTGCTGTTCAAACAGGATAAAGGCAATACCCGCGGATATGCGGGAATTCACTATTTTTCCAAATTGTACAAACAGATTATGTAGATCGTGTAGTGTCATCTCGTTGGGGAGGTTGCACACGTACAGGTTCCAGTCGGCCTCCGGTTTTGTAGGCGGTTTAGATCCGGGATTTAACAATGCGTGAGACACTTTTATCGTCTTGTTCTGCATAAGTAATCCGTTAAAGGCTTTTTTCGCTTTTAGAGCATCTTCGGGATTACTATACTCCACGAAGCCATAACCACGGTTAGAAATAAGTTTGCAACTTTCTAATTTACCCATAGTCGCAAATAGAGAGTACATCATATTTTGATTCATGATTTCAGGAATGTAATTAACAATCAACTTCGTTGGAGATTCATCCGCACAAAAATTATTAGAAGTACCATGACAATTACCGTCATGACACGGTTCCGACATTTTTAAGTGTTTTTGATCATTGACGTTTAAAAGCAGTGTTGTCAGAAAAATGCTAGGGACATGTAGGTACCCAATTACATAATTATTTCGAAAAATAAGTACTTTTTTATTTTACACAGGGGCCACTTGTACCAATATTTATTGTAAAATTATCACTGATAGGCCGGCCGCACTTTGGATACGAATTATTCGTACGACTACTTTCGTACGTATTGGAGCGCGCACATTGATTGCGTCTTGCGTTGTCACGATCAGTTACTTTGCGCATTTCTCCAATGACGTTTGTGCCAAATGAATAATCTGTATCTTATGGAAAACTCTATTATGGCAGACTTAAATAATGACTACCTATCTAATAGATTCACAAATGCTGGGGAGAATCGAAGTGCAAGGAGAGCTCATAACATCGGAGAAATATTTAAAAGCTTTTTTGTTCGAAGTACATAATTATACCTCACCTTCATTAAACCAAATTATTTAACATACAGGTATTTTTTTAGTTCTTTAGAGATTCTCCGCCATGATCTGCGCTGATGGTCACGTAGTTGAATCACTTTGGTCCTACAAACATTTGTGGAGGTGGTATAGTCTTCCGGTTTTGGATAAGAATTTGAAGCTGCAGGGGTTATCACTCCGTTTATAGAGTCGGAGATCTCTGCTGATGTAAATGATGAGGATGATGTCGATAATGATAATAATAAATGATAAAAGTCGCGGTGGCTTGACAGAATTTATTTGCAGTAAGAAATGTTGATACAAGTTACAAAGGAATCACGGTGCCTTGCGTGTTGTGGCTTCGATCTGCTGTTTCGGTCCGCTGTTTGGGATTGCGATAGCTGTTCGTAGCATTTCTCTTGTTCGCGGCCGTCGCTCCCGTTATATTGTCCTACTTTCGATTGTGCTCAGCGCTTTCAGTGAAAAGCGCTCGACCTCTGTATCGGCCTGCCGTACTCGATGTCAGCATCTGTGGTAACTCATTACACGGGTGTATGTATGTATGTATCTCGGGCCACCACAGCACCCCCCGCTAGTGGGTTAGTCGCCCTAGGCGAGTGCTCCACGTGACCATGGTGGTGGTCAGAGACGATGGTGGCAGTGGTGCTAGTTTCTCCAGCTGTAAATTCGTTCTTTTCTCGTGTGTGTGGTGTCGTGTTTACTACGGTCTCTGTATGTTCACGCGATTGTTTTACAAACGTTCGGAATGTTCATTGTTGTGTTACGTGTGTTTGAATGAACGAGTCCATTGTTCTGCTTATTCAGCTTTTATCAATGACGCCTGAACAACCGTCGAGCTTGCATGCGAAGATATATGAATGTAGACGAAGCGAAAGTTGTATGTCAGGATAGAAGAGTATGGCGCTCTATCCTCTCTGCCTACCCCCGTGGGGAAACGGCGTGATGGTAAGTAAGTAAGTAAGTATCAATGACGCTATTGTTTCTGCGCTCGTCAGCTGTGCAATGACTGCATAGTCCGTTGTTTATATTTCGCCGTTCGCGCGGCGCTGAACTTTTTCTGCTGACTTATTTTATTTTCTCGGGTCGCCGCTCTGTTGTGTAATCTGCTGACGTCTCGTTATCGGCGTTCCAGCTGTCGATGTTTTCTCTTTGCGAAATAAATTGATGGGATGTCGTATTTCTGAATATTCTTGAAAGATTGTGATTTGTGTGTTGTAGGTGGTATGTCGATGCTATTCGCACGTTGTTTGTTTTCGTCTGCGGTCTGCCTGGATATGTCACACACGTGTATGTTGGTTGTACAACTTCTTCTTCTTCTTTTCGCTATTGATGATGAATTCTCGTACGTCCCAGGCGGGTAGGCGGTTACTCCTTCCGTTGCTCTGAAACTGTAGATGAGACATGTGTTTCGCTGTTGATGCTCGCTACTCTCCGTATTCGTGGTATGGTAGAGTGTTTCCTAGGGAGTGTCGGCCAGGCTAGTCACTCCTGTGCTCGACTGATTACTCTAGGTTGCGAGTCTTGTTGATGAGATGCGTCTGTGCCGCAGATAGGTGTTTTCCTTCTGCATGTCGACGTGTGTGATTTTGGGTCCTCCGTGTCGGGTTCCGCTTAGACGAGGGTAGTCACTCCTGTTGTCCGTTGTTGTCTCCCGTGGATTAGTGCCATGAATGTGTGCGCGAAACACAGAGGTCCGTGATTCGAATCCAGATTCCAGCATTTAATTTTTCAGTTTTATTATTTGATATTTGTGTGTTTCTCTTTATTTCATTTATTTATTTCGTATTAAATATTACAGGACTCGTTTCCTTAAATAAATGAAAAATATGTTTAATTAGCACATTCATTGTATTGACATGATTATCACTACCGCAGGAGTTAATTCACATAAAATGACGCGAATCCACATTTCAAAAATAGCTTTATGACCAGTGGGCCTTTTTATAATTTGACGCCGACGGCATTGTAAATAAATAAATAGAATGTTGCGAAACAGGAAAACGCAAATACACGTTATTTTTTTTTTAATAATTGTAAATAATTTTAAATGTTTGTATATATATTTTTATGTGATAGTATATAATATGATTTAAAGAGTCCCTAGACACAAGGTCTAGTTATAATAAATTTAATTAGTTAAGTTATATTGTTATTATTAATTAATTAGGTATTCGTATTGTAAGTTTATTTGTATTGTAAGTAGATTATAAGCACTGGTTGTAAGTCTTTTGTTTTCATATAAATAATCCATTTAAGGTAAATGACATGTCAATCTTATATAAGAATAATTCTGTAATGATTATGTGTTGAATTAATATAAGTAAGGAAAATCGTTGAAATAGTGTGGAAGAAAGTGCATCTTCTACGAACAGTGTGACTAAAACGGACAATGAATTATTTAAGCCTACGAGATGTGTATCGTGTTGGATCCATCACAGAATGACTCAGGCGGAGGCGGGGCCAGGTAAGGGGTTGTCGCCAACCAATGGCTACCCTTCTGGACGCCGAGGTAACGGCGATTGACCAACCCCGAGAAGGTAGGTCGGGCAAAGGGAACCGGCAGAGATCCGCCCTGACGGCCGACGATAAAAGGCCGGACGCCGGGCGGAACAAAGAGTAAGCAGTTATCACAGACGAGTCAACAGTTATCAGAGTAGTGAGCAGTTTGTAGGTCTTCAGTGGGCAGTTAACAGTTATCACAGTGATCAGTAATCGAGAGTGAAATAAATAACTGCCGTCAGCTACCGGACAGCTGGCGGACGAACCGAAGTTTATAGAGAGTGACATACCGGCTTCGGCGATCGCGAAGCTGGAATGGTGAAGTGAACTAGATAGAGAGGTCGAGATCCGGTTGATTCGGAAGCAGCCAACCGCCAGGCGATGGATGCCGGCCCCGGCGCTAACAGTACCGCAAAGGTCCATCACCAACAAGGACGACAAATGACTTGGGGGGCGATCCAGGCCTCCAATGCGGACGACGGAGACGCGAGATGACCCAGACAGCAGCGCGGCGCCGAGGAAGCTCGGCCCGCTGACTTCCTGGCCGGAAGTATCCCGGCTCCCATAATGCTACGAGGTTTCTAGGATTAAGGTAGATAATAAGATTAGATTATAGATTATATTAGATTAAATAAGGCATTTGTGCAAATTTTACGATATAAACTAGTATTAATTATATGTAAATATGTATAAATTATATTCTTTTCATTCAAATTCTCGCCACCTTTGATCAGTGACCATCTCCAAGTAGTTTGTAGATTTGATAACACCACAGAGCGGCCAGCTACCCGGAGATCTGCCCTCTGAGAGGTGGACGATCAGAACCCACCGAGGTGTAAAATCATATCAGTATACATAATTAATTTCTGTACTTACTAATAATAAAAATTCAATAAACTTGAATGCTCCACGATAGCGACATTTCGGCGATCTCAGAAACACGATAGACGTACAACCCAGTCTGCGGACGGTGACAAACTAAATAACGGGCCAATGTGTGATCACAACCGGCCTAGCCACGCCATGATTCCTTTGATGTGTGCTCGAAAACCGACAACTTTGCCAACGCGCGCCAATGTCGGCCAACGTCCGCCAACCTGCGTCAATACCCCCTGTACATATTGGAGTTGGTCGGCATTTGGGCCAACCTCAGCCAACGTGTACAGTGTACAGCTTGTGTACAGGGCCCAAATCGCTGTTATCCGTAGAAAAACTCTACAGAAAGGAAATTTGTTGACATCAGTTGATCAGTCATAGAAGTCATAGATAAAGAGTCGACACCAGCGATCGCAGCAGATCGCAGCGATCAGTCACGATTCATCAGTTGACATCGTAGAAAGAATTGACATGAGGGAGTATCGTAATCTTAGTGATAAATTAAGGTATTTTACGGATTTCTAATGAATTGACTCGCAGTTTGCATTTGTAACATATAAAAATCATGGGTAATGCTGGAATCAACCCACCCCGCGAGAGGCTAAAGTCAGCTTCTCTAGATGCGGCACCACCATCCCCAATAAAGGAGGGAGAGGCTTTTGTTTTCGACAAGAAGATAGTACCGAAAGTCAGAAGGACATCTCTCAGGGAAGACGATAAATCAACGGACGATGACGACTCGTATTATAGTAAAAATTCTTCCAAGGACGATATGGAGTTTACCAGCGCTAGGCAGAGGCCCAGATCCAACACTGTTTCAGAAGGAACAAAGATTCCAGATAATCGTAAGGTTCTTCCAACCGTTTTTAAATGGGAAGGCGGTGGCAAGCAGGTAAATACAGTATGTATAATGTTTTTATAGAGTTCATAATTTATATTAATTATTTACATGTTTTGGAATCAGTTTAGGGATGTCTTAGTCGATTAATGCGTGCTGTTGAACCTGACTAACGTTACATTAACGCTCATGCATACGCTGCCTGGATCAGCATTGTGTCATTCACTATGGTTAAGGTTTAATAAATTAACTATATTTTTTTAATACTTATTGCTGTACTGGACTCAAAAAAGAACTTATAATTTTCAGTGCTTTCTCTTTACCGCACTGGAATAAAAGTCTTGAAAATTTTGCACAAACTATATTGAAAAATTGTATGATGACACTGTCCTTAATCATTTTGAGATAGTGCATTAATTGAATTATGAATTTGATTTCTGCGCTGAGACTTTTGGTTCTCGACCAAGAGTAGAAAATTGTCATACCAATTTCAAAAGTACAAATGAATTACTTTAATAATATCTTAAATTGTAATGAGTTTGAGTTTCAAAGTTTTGAACAAACATGGAACAAAGAATTAGTCATTTTCGTGTTACTCTATACACAAAATTAAACATTATGTACGTTTCCCCACAGGTTTACATAAGTGGAACATTCACAGGTTGGAAAACCCTCCCTATGGTAAAGTCACACGGTGATTTTGTAACTATTATAGATCTTCCCGAAGGAGAGCACCAATACAAGTTTTGTGTCGATGGGGAATGGAAGCATGATCCTGCACTAGTATGTTGTCTTCTTTCCACCCTATTTGGTTTATTACGATTAAGTATTCTTTTTTTATATATTTTCTTTCAGATTATGTTTCTATAATGTATGTTGATTATTAAAGAGTTAAGGTTGTTATTACGGTCGTTAGACATATTTAACTGTAACTGGTCGCGGATATTTTATACAAACCGTATGTTTTTCCGAGAAACGATTCTCGACGTTTTGTTGAATTCTTATTCAATGTCATCAGGAGGACGACCAATAACACACCGTCTCCAGGTGTATACAGAGTGCCACGCGATTGTGAAGCGTTCTACATAGGACAAACTAAATGCAATATTTTTTCTTAACGATTGAAGGAACATATTGGAGCAATTAAAAATAACAACTCCAATATATGGGCAATCTGCGAATATGCATCCAAAGGGAATCTCTGTCACTTCATCAGATTTGACAAGACAAAAATCTTATCTACAGAACCGCACCTTATACCCAGATTAGTGAGGGAGTCCATTGAAATATACAAACATCCCAATTTCAATAGAGATGACAGTTACAAACTATCAAGTATTTGGCGCCCTGTTCTTACGACATTGATTCAAGCCTTGAGAAATGTCGCAGTACATATTGCACACTGGCGGCCTCTATTGTAGAAGAAGTGAACACTCCACAACAAAGTGCATGTAATTTGCGCCCTCGAAAGCAGTAATCAGTCCGCCCTCTACCTCCGCGTTAAAGGTCGTCCTCCTGATGATGTTGAATAAGAATTCAACGAAACTTCGAGAATCGTTTTTCGGAAAAACATGCGGTTCGTATAAAATATCCGCAACCAGTTACAGTTAAATATGTTGATTATAATATCAGCCACGTAGTTTCGAAACCTCCTAACCATTGATTAAATGCGTTTGATAGATACTTTAATGCGACACCTTTTTGTATGATGCATATTCTCTAGAACACAGTCATAATTTACAGATAGAAGCATTGTCTTTTGAACAGTCCTTGGGTCGGTGATAATATAATATAAATTGTAAACAGTTTATCATCATTTAACAGCCACTGGCTATGGACACCTATTTAATATAACAGAAATGTGCATCATGTACTACTCTAACAAGTTTTTTCTATGATGGGTAAAGTGCAACAGCTATAGTTTCCATTTTAAATGATGAAATAGTTTTCATAAATTTATATTATTATTTATTGAATTGGCGTTAACTTTGTGGAATGACATTATAATTATATATAAATATATCACTTATGTATATACAATATATAAATATAAACCCGTTTATATAACCACCCGTTGATGACAACATCTGCAGTTGTCGAAACTAGTTGTGTATTCCTAAACTCATTAGTGGTCTTAGACAAGTGATATATTTATATATAATTTATATTATGTAAATTAGGAAAATTAGATGACACCAAACAATGTTTTATTACGATTAATTTTCCCAATTGCACATTATAAGACATTCTAAACATGGTTGTTTTTATTCAATGTTAATATTTTTGAAATATTTTGTAAAAATCATAATATTCTGGTAAGACAGCAGAAAGCATTTTCCATTTAGTGTGCCACTGTGTGGCTTCAGACAGTATTTACGTGCTTATTGTTATTGTTAGATAGTCTAGTGGCCGCTTTTACCATAAGCCATGTTTTTTAGTGTTGAAAATATAATTTATTACCGAAACCCTTCCCTCGCAGTCCAGTAACATCCCAGCGTAACATTGGCTTCTTATACCGAGGAGTTCGGGTTCGATTCCCAACAAGGTATATGACAAGGCAAATATGATTGATTTCATGATGCCCGGGTGTTCATGTGTTATGCTACACCAATGTGCCACATAAGCTGTCAGTCAACATTGAAAAGTAAAAAGGAAGAAACCAATTAATTCAAATTTAAATAATTCCGGATCTTGCTGATAAATGCATACTATACTGATTACATTATTGTTGAACAATGTAAATATATGATTAAATTCTTTATCAATTTTTCATTTCAAAAATGTCAACTTGGCCGTGAATAAATTTAAAAAAATATATATATATATATAATAATAATAGGCTTTGAGTTATCATTAATTGACCCTTCTTGAAATGGCTATTTGATGAACGCCAATAAACAATAATAAGTAAATTCTCTGAGAGACAGAAGGATGAGAAAAAAAGATAACCGTACGGAATGCTGACACTAAAATATGCGGAAACACCCGAGAGCAGCTCGTGCCCAGCGGAATAGTCAAAATGTTAACTTATTTTAAATTTTGACAAATGCTCATATTATTTGAGTCTAATTATTATTTTCCGTAAATAATTTAAGAAACTTATTAATAATTCTGCAATACTTTTCAAATCATAATGTATACTATAATATTAAATGAAAAATAATTACATGTTGGAAGCCACGTACAGTCTTTTTCTTGATTCGCATAGAATCTCGTATTGTTGAGCCTGGACTAAACATAGAAAAAGGAAATAGTGACGCACGTTAAAGGCTAAAAAGGTTGAAACCGTTGGACAAACTCATATAAAACCTTATTTTTTATGGGAGATGTCAATTGCTTTTGATAGTATAATATAATATTAGTTCAAATTGAAACAAATTTGACATAGATATACGTCTTCTACTGATTTTAAATCAAAAATAATGAGCAGCTGTAAATTGACATGTGCTCTAATGGCAGCATGCGGAGACTAATTTGAAAAATACGCAATTTGTTGACATATATCTCATGCTTTGGAATTTTTACTTTTAAATATCTAACGTGTTTTTAATTTTAAAAAAAAACTTTTAAATTATGTTTGAAGATTCAAAGTGCAGGAGTAAAAATAATATATTGTTTAAAATCATCTCTTTATATTTAAAAAAATGAGGGTAAACAACACTGTTTTATTCGACTATATTTATTTTGAATTGTTAGAACGTTTTCGGGATTTCTCCCATTGTCAATAACAACACGTTTACAACTAAATTAAAAATAATTCGAGACAGAATTTATAGGGATTGGGTGGGTGTAATGGCGGTGGAGGTTGGGGGCGGGGTTAGAATGGATAGGAGTAGGGAGGTTATGGGCGGTATCTGGATGTTAATTGTATTTTTATTATTAATTTTATTATTATGTATTTCTAAAATCTCCAAGATGTCCATTTTTCTTTCTTTATTGCATCCATATAATAATTTCGAATCAAAATTATGTCCCTCCATTCTGGCATGCTCTGCCATTTCTGAATTTAAACTAAAGTTTTTTACGGCTCTTTTATGCTCTTCAAGTCTTTCCTTTATTTTAAGAGAAAAATTTAAAAACATGAACATTTAAAAAAAAAGTTTGAAAAATCATCAAATACCTAAAAATTTCTCGTAAATTAAAAAAATGATTATTAATGTTGAACATTTCTTAATTAATTTAGTACGGTTTTTTCTTTATTTATTTTTAGCTTTAAACTCGTAAGAAAACATATTCTGCATATATAAAAAATTAATCTCGCCTAAGACACTAAAAATTCATTTTTGGCTGACGATTAATGCTTATATTTTCTTAATGAGCGTGGGGCCACGTCGGACCTGTGCGACAGACAATGACAGGGGCCAGAGTGCCATTGTCGGATATATGCGACAGGCACAAAATTAATTATTTCTCGACGGCCGCGTGCCGAATTTGAAAAGCGTGATTTTTTCCCAGTAGAGAAATCCCGTGGTGACATGTCGTTCCATTTTCAACTCAAAAACATCACGGATTATATTTTAAATCAACGATCAAAACAGAAGTTTTTCTGCCGTCAAAATCGTATAGAATAGTTGTAGATGGCGCATCGAACGCGTGTTGCGCACTTGAAATTCAAATATTCCGTCATTCAAGGTCACGCACAAAGTGCGCGGGAAATATAATTTATTTTTTTCGATTTATTTGTACACGTATACACAAATATATACGATATGTTTTGCGATATTTGTCAGTTTTTCTTGGTTTATGATTCAATTGAATGCTAACAGTGATTTATTAACAAAAATACACGCAATTTTGTTGCGTTTATTTGAAATATGTGTGTGTGTGTGAAAGTGTATTTATGTGTTATGAATGCAATGTCCCGTCGTGTGCCGTGCCGTGCAACAAAATATACAACACAGAAGAAGATTACTAGGTTAGCATCAAATAATAATAGTACTATTGTCTATAATAAACAAATAAAAATAAATTATTATTTTTCGTATAATGTTGCGCTGGCAACATTATCGGAATTGAAAAAAAAAATTTTTTTTACTTAAACGATAAAAAAAATCATTGCATTACGACAATTACGATAAAATAATATGAATGTGTGTGTTTTTTTTTAATATACGCATGTTTTCATGGTTTTTTCGTAAAAAGAAAAATCACAAAAAATTCAGAAAATCTTTGGCCTTGGTGATTTACTTTTATCTATGTTTTTTTGGCCCTCAACAAGTTAATTATACTAAATAATGTTCAGTTTATTATTTTTATATAAGAACAATGGTTCTTTCTAAGTTATTGCCCTAAAATTATAACCAATAAGAACCTGTCAAAGGAAGCAAGACTAGTGGTGCATAATGGCGTTCTAGTGCCAACTCTGATCTATGGAAGTGAAGCCTGGAATTGGCAAAAAAGGAATGAAAGTAGACTGAATGCAATGGAAATGCGATCACTAAGGCGCTTGTATGGAAAATCTTTGGTCGATAGAATGAGGAATGAACGAATTAGAAGTGAATGTAATGCTGGCTGTAGTGTGGTAGATAGAATAAAGAAAGGAGTGCTGAGTTGATTTGGTAGAACGTACAAGCAAGGAAAGGATGGTTAAGAAAATATTAAAATAAAAAAATATAAAAAAGAAAAAGAAGGCAAGTGTTGAAGGTTATAGGAATAGAAGGCGTCTGCGAAAGACCTGGCATGATCAGATTCTACAAGTATTGGAGGTGACCCTGTTAAATGCCTCAACAACCGTAGAGCATGCACGAGAAGATGTCTGAATGTAGCCGAAGCAAAAGTAATGTGCCAAGATAGAGGAATACGGTGTTCTGTCCTCTCTGCCTACCCCTGTGGAGAAACGGCGTAGTTAGTTTTCTCATTTGGATATTTTAAACAGGTCTAAAATAATGTCAGTATTTTGGTGGGCAATTGCCATGGTGTAGTTTATACATATTCATATAAGTAAGACAAGTAGAGTTCTTTTCATTTAAGAAAGACAATCAAATTAGAATGTGTAAGCCGTGTGTATTGTTAGCTGAGGAACATTGTTTTGTTTCGTGTTGTACACGTAAACACCAACACAACGAAACAATGTGTGTCGTACGCACGGCTTGGACATACTAATTTGATTGTCTTTATTAAATGGAAAGACCTAACCTTACAATTAATTGCAATTTTTCACATTTTTTTGAACTCATTTCTTGCTCTTATTTTCCGAGTATTTAGAATTGTACATAATTAGTTTTTGGTTGAATTTAATATTGTCCAGGTGTCCCTGCAAAATTATACCAGTTAGGCTTGTCTGTTTATATCTGTGCTTGCGTATTATTAAATTTCATGTTGATGTTTTCATTCCATGTTTTTAAAATTATTTTATCGTTTGGGTTATGGTTATTTCTTGAAATTTCTCTAAGCACTCAAAATTATTTTTTCTGTCAGTGTGGTATTATTGCTGCGAGGCTTAAATTATCGAGCCATGTAATTTTTTCTACTATATGAGAGGTTCCTTTTTATATACTTTCTCCATATAGAGTGATCCCTTGCAACCGTGAAAGATGCATTCTTCAAAAACGCCGCTTTGGGTAAATATTAAAAAAAATCTTTGAATATTTTGATGTTTATTCTAAATTGACGTGGCTGCAAAATAATATTTTTATTTGAAATTTAATTTGACCCTGCTTGCGAAGCAATTAATAACCTCTAGCATTTACAAATGATAAATTTAGCACCCCATTAACATTATTGGAGTCAAAATTAGATTTTTTCTTGCACATCCTCATTTCCCTCTTCACTACTCTACGATTGAATGAGGTTTTACAGGTTCTCTTCAGTCAAGTTCTCCACGCGGCATCCCAAAAGCTAACATGATATATGTAGATTAGATCCATTAATACTAATTGTGTTTCTATACTAATGCAAATCTTAGTAGAAGGGATAGAAGAATAGAGGAAGGAACCGCAAGTAAGGTTTTGAGGTTCAGGAAATGAAAAATGAATAGTAGTAAAGTTCATAATGTGTCGTAAAACGTTTTAAAAATTCTCAAGTAACAAAACTGCTTTATCCTAAAACTGCGGTTGGCAAAGCAGTTGATGAAGGTTAAAGTCCCAAAATGATTTGCCAACGAATTATGTTTGGGATTGATTTTGACAAAAGAATTTAATAATATGTCCTGTATTTAATCTTTTGCAGAAATTGATTGACAATGGAATGGGTTCCAAGAACAATTTGGTATCGGTGAAGAATACAGATTTTGAAGTTTTCCAAGCTTTAGCGACAGACAGCGAAAGTGTCCATGCCAATACACAAAGGGAGTACTCTCAGGTGATAAATATTTTATTTTTAATACGATCTAGTCACGTAAATATCTGTTCTAGGTGCTTGTCTGCATGTTAGTAAATGCCAATAAGTAGTAAAATCTTACATTATTATTATTTTATTCTCTTCTAAAATTGCCTATAACCCAGGTTGATAGTTTAGTGTCCAGGATTCCCTTTTTTTTCTGTGGTGCAAATTTTGTGTTATGTTTATCAAAATCGTATCAAAAAGTAAAATCCGCTGTAGGTAATTGAAATTTTCCAAAAGTTACATCATGAGACTTTTTGTAGTGTTTCCATCGAAATCTACATAGAGCATTAATTGAATATTGAAAAAATAATTTGTAGAAGAAATTTTTTTTTTGTTAAATTCATAAAACTGACTACACATTCGTCGAGGTACACCGAGACAGGCCGAGAACGAGTGTATAAATGGTGCCCTCATCTTGTCTCGCTCATTCTCGCCTCGCTCCGCTACCCCTTGGCCATTTGTTGCCGGCTGTATTTTTCACCCGAGTCAAAGGGCCTCGCTTGGTCAAGAGAGAGGTAGAGCGACAGCTGCGCACGTGCACACTCACTCCTTTAGTTGCCCACCGTGAGGTTGTTTTAAATAATATTACTAATTATTATTTTCGGCACTAGAACTATGATAAAACCTATAACACTTATCCTGCCTTAAACTTCATTAATAATAGCAAAATAATAATATAATCATACTGTATTCTATTGCGATGCATCGTAACCATCCACAATCTTCGTCTTCTCCACGGTCTAGTATTTTTTTGTATGGTGCATATGCCAATTTCCGAAAAAAGAAGGTAAAAAAAAACCCTTCTGTCAGAACCCCACTACCCCACCGGATGCATGGCAAAACTTGAAGGGTGTGCGGTTCCAGAATAGGCTCCTTCGTCACGCTCGGATGCATAATTAAAACATGGCCGAAGTCATCCTCGCAACTAGGGACCGCCGAAGAAAAAGATATGTCAAAAATTATGATAGCTGATAGCACAAATGCAGCGGTAGCCTCTATGTTCATCTTGGCGAGTATCCACACTTCAAAATATGAAACGAGGGTTACATGGTGAGCTCTCACCCGAGGCTCTCAGTGAGGAGTTCTCGGTGAGAACCGTGCACACACTCGCCTAGAGCCCCTTGCCTGTTCTTGCCCGAGGCGAGGGGTTCTCGGCGAGTGTATACAGCCACCATCACAGTGTGTGACCTCGACTATTTGTGATGATGTAAAATTATTAGCTGATTCTGAGTAACCATTAGCATTATTATCTGACACTTTTCAGCAGGCAATGTATTTTTAGTGTCATTTCTATAATTATTTTAGTTTTGCATGTACGAGAACAGGAATGTTAATTTGCCAATATATTTGGCACATAATTCCGCACAAATGTTGTATAGTGTGTACCTCCATATGTGTAAACAATAAATATTTTCGGGAATAAAACTATGTAGGAAAATTATTTTGCCGTGTAGAGTTTGTTCGAATTCAATCCATCTAGTGATTCATTCACCGTTGCTCTCTCCATTAATCTCTATTTTGTGCCAGGTTTCTCATTTTCCATTAACTTATTTATCTGCTCCACCTTTTAACTGTTAGTAAGTTTAACCTCGCTGTTCAACAATATGAAAACATTTATCTACGTATTGTGTCAACACACATACCCCCTATTCTCATGTTAACAAGATTGCTATAATATATAGTTATTCACGTGTGTCTCAAGTTTCTACGAGAAATTTTAAGACATATGTTAAATGTCAATATTTCTATCATTAGCAGAAATATTAGCTTCAGTCTAATATTTGGACACTGAATGAAGAAATTAGTAGATGGGTGTTTTAATCAATGTTTAAAATAATATTAGAACATACATATTTATTTTATATTAATCTACAAGTTATGTAATATATAAATTTAAAAGTTGTGTTATATGGGTCGAGACTTGATTGTTGTTATATTGCAAACCAATAAGAACAGTCCCTGTTACAGTAGAACTTCGATTATCCAAGCTGAATGTATTTTTCAATTTGCGGAATATCGTATCAAATGTAAAAAACTTTTTTAAAAAATAAAAATCATATTGTTTTTTCTTCTTCAGTATTTCAAATACAATATGTTGTTTTTAATAGCATCAAAAATAGCTGCGGCACACACTGATGCAATTGGGGTTCTATTATTTAAAAAAAAATTATATAAATGTATTTTTTTGGCACAATTTTAGGAAATACCTCAAAGCAAGCCGTGGGATAAAGTGTCTGGGCCTCCGATCCTACCTCCGCATCTGCTGCAAGTTATTTTAAATAAGGATACTCCTCTCTCAGTGAGTAACATTGTTTTACCTCCTTACCGGATCCTATTAATGTGAAGCTCGCTAAAAATGTACTCAGGTTTTCACGGCTGTTCAGAATCTTCCGTGTGCAGTTTTCTGGAATATTCTGCCGTGTATATCTCACCTCACTGGCCGTCATTTCGGATCATATTGCAGGGTCCATCATCATCATTACAACACATCACCCTTGATGATGGACCCTGCAATGGGATCCGAAACGTCGGCCAGATAGGTCAGATATATGCATCAGAAAATCCCAGAAAACTACATGCAGAAGTGAAACTTGCTGTCGCCAACCCGCCTCTGAAAGGTCCGTCTGGGGCATAGAACCAAATCATAATGCTTTTATACTCCTGACAACATATTGAATGATTATTCAATCCACAAAATATTGCTCACACTGAAAGATCCCGATTTAATGCTAGTATTTTGCTATGAAGTGGTACAAGATATGAGATGTTTTATGCAAATTGATCAATTGAAGTGTATAAAAGCAAAGGCAGCAATTTCCCACTGAGGTAAATAAAAAAAAACCTGTCATAACTCGAGAAAACTTCTCTGAAATCTTCGAAACCTTCATTTTGTTGGAAATATGTTTCTAACCTTCCCTACACGAAGTTTGAAAAAATAACACCCGCTCCAAAAGGAATACGAAAAGACCCCAAGAATATCTCCTTTAAAAATTGAAGAATTCCTATTGTTTTGGGATTTTGAATATTTTTAAGTAATTCTAAATTACTACAAAGCTCCGTCATTTGAAACACTTGGTCCATACACATTGTTGACGACGGAACTCATAATGAAAAAATGTAAATTTTAATTTTTTCCGTGGTCGCAGACAGCAAGGGAAAAAAAATGGTGCGAAAACAAATGAATAACTAATTTTGAAAAAGGAATGTCATAGTCAATGTCCTTTGAATTTGGAATTTCAAGTCGAATGCAAGATATTGAACTTCAAACATGCCTTCAGTATTAGAATAGCCAATTTCACAGCTGAGGACCTAATACGTATGTTTAAATCTGTCTCTGGATATAGATTTAGAGAAAAAATGTCCTTGAATAGAAGGTTTGTCATCCAAACCTTCCTCAGTGGAAGTCTTCGACCATTGCAGCTTCCAGATGAAAGTATTACTCCGGTAAATGCTGCCAATTCTATTTTCGTTATATACCAGATAGCAGACATTGCTACTTTTGATATTTACATAATTATAAATTGCTGTCATTGCCATAATGTTTCAGTTAAAAATCGACAACTCTCACTTTAGTACGAAACGGCCATTTTGTCACATGACACATCCTTGGGCGATGATTGGCTGAAGTGGATATGGTTGTCTTTGCTTTTAAGAGTAATAATAATTTAAATTTAGAGTAGCTTGTTGGTCTTGTGGTTAGGACACTCGCCTCGTGACCCAAAGGTCGCGGGTTCGAATCTCAGCCCAGACTAGCAAGTTAGTCCTATTTTCATAGCACAAGCGTTTAGTTTAGTTTGAAAATAGTAAGAATATTGATGTGACACATATTCCGTGTTCGCATCTCTATTTAAAAAAAAAAAAAAAAAAAAAAATAATAATAATAATAATTTGGAAACATGATTTTGGAAAGGATAGAGCTATACTTCCTATAAAATCTCGAATTCAATTCGTTCTAAATTGGTATTACTCTGTGACTGCATCCAAAGTTTATTTTGGATATTGCTGTCTTTGCTTTTATACCCTTAATTAATGTATTAAAATGCCACAAGGGGCCCCTCATCACCTGCATATGTAGGAACACTTGCATGTTTGGGAGTTAAAAATGTCTGCAAGAAAAGAAAAAAGAAAAAAAGAATGTCAGTCTAGTTGACCAAAAATTATTTTTGGATGTATGTACCACAGTCTTCTTTTTACAGTAGAACCTCACTAATTTGAAATTCAAGGGATCCATAAAAATCATTTTGAATTATGCAGAACCCCTTTAATTCGAAATTCAAAGGACAAAAAAAATGCAATGCGAAAATAGTAAAATTATGAAAATAAACTGTTAGTTTTGTGAAAATATATGTATTTTTACATATTTCAAAAAATCAACTAGTAAATTCAACATTTATTATAAAGATATGCCATTTCTATTACTAAAGTATCCAATATTGACATATTTTCTGTTCTCAGGTGCAAAAAAAATCAAAATATTTTTTCAATTCTGTCATATTTGGATGGCCATGATCGAAAATATTTAGATTATTTATGTGCTGAATGAAATAAATAAATAGATTTATGAAAGGCTTCTTCAATATTCACTTGATTATAACTTTCAATTTTGCCTTTTTTCTTACTTAAATCCACACACAACACAATTATTAGATAAAAGTAAAATTGTTCACGCATAAATAAGATAAGATATTCTTACAAAGAAAATGAATCTTTTTACCACACGCCAAAAGATAAATTTAAAAAAGTGAGAAACAATTTTAAAATCGTTCAAGAATGAGAAATTAGTGCAAACCAAAACTAGCGCGCATATTAAGACACTAAACTCAAGAAATTGTGCATAGGATTCACCAATTTTAGGGATCGCGACTTAATATATACAAATAAAGTGAATCGCACAGGTACTATGAAATACAGAAGAGAACATGAAGAAGCCGCGCGCATTGTTAGTTTTTTACAACTTGTGGAAAAAAAATCACATTATGCAACATAATAAAATGTATTAATTTAAGGCGCAAGTGTCAATAATATTTCGAATAATGTTTTTCGAATTATCAGGGTTAATCAACCATGAAATTAAGATTTTGGGATTTGTACATTTTAAAAATTTAAAATTATCGGGGTTTGATAATTTTCTCTGTATTTTTAATTGAATATTATTTTTTTACAGTGCGAGCCGACATTGCTTCCCGAACCAAACCACGTAATGTTAAATCACCTATATGCCTTATCGATTAAAGACGGCGTGATGGTTCTCTCAGCCACTCATAGATATAGGAAAAAATACGTGACAACACTACTCTACAAGCCCATATGATTAAACATTGCACTCATCTTGTTCCTTGCTTATTGTGTACAAAGTGGATGGAGCGTGTACAGATCAGCATTGTTACCATTGTTATAGTATTATTTTAAAGCTTATGTAAATCTTGGGCATTGAGTGATCCTGTCAACGGAAAATGTTTTAAGTTATTTGATACTCTTCACCTGCTTTTCTTACACCATGCAAATTTTCTACTACATGACATGCCAGCTACATTTCTACAACAACCACGTGTGATCCGTGATCACGGCTTACGACTATCTTCTTTTATTATTGCCTCGGTTCTCTTCTCCTTATTACTCGAACGACCCTTGTAATGCTCGCAGTTTTCAAGGATTAAATGTTGTTACTTTTTTCATAAACGACGTGAAAACATACCTGGCAGCTTTATAACTCGATAGAAAATTTCATATTTGAAATTGAGAAAAGTGGCAGCCCTCGTCGATTCTGTATACATACGTGTTAATAGGCTTATCAATTCTAGTGTACAAACTTCAATGTTGAATCACTTATGCCTTATCTAAGGAGGGGACATTGCATCGATTAGTTTTATACATGTTCTTGTTATAGCACCCAAAGATACAAAAGTTTCCAAGGAAGACTGCATAATGTATTATAAATTGGGCTAAAGTTATCCAGAGTAACCATGTACTTTTTATATATTTTTCTTGAAATTGTACTGCGTACATATTTCTATTCGCAAACAGGAAGCAATTTAAACATTTACTGAAATTTAAAAAGTGTGTACATATTTTAATCACTTGGCTCCTCCAAGCCGGCCAGTGGACAAGATAATTTGGATAATTCAGAATATGGTAGTGGCTATTGTTGAAATCGTCAATAGACAAAGAAGCTAAAATGTTTAACTGCATTTTGTTTTACTAAATAGAATATTGCCTAACTTGATGTAGTTTTGAAAATAATGTAAGTCACTTAGAAACAAAAATTTAAATACAATTGTGTAATTTTTGGTTTTACCGACAATAAATTCTCTGTTTTTGATGTAAGTACTAAGAATTTTTGCATTGTAAGAATCCAAGGAGTAGATATTTATAGTCAAAGTAATATTTAGTGTGTATTTTCTTAGAAATGGCCGTTGCACGAGATCGCCTATTTTATATCACTGTACCATTTTATCTCTAAAAACATACACCACTGCGTGACCTTGGTGCATCTTCGCTTACTTGTTCTCTTATAAGCACGTCATGTGCGTTCTTTGCTAGACTAATATCTCTTATTTATTACTCTGAGCTTTATGGTAGTAGCGACTGCAACCGTTAACAGTCATCGCGAGTAATAATAGTGTGTAATAATTCAGATATCTGCAAAAGCCGCTTTAAAGGAAATACACCTTCAAGTGGAAGAAGTTTTTTTATCCTTGAATTAGAGAGGTGTGGTATGGTTGGGTTTCTGGAGGTGTGGTGTATTTTTTTGTAAACAATGTAATTATTGCCATTTGTACATATTTCTGATGATCCTACTAAATTTAGTTTTGGAAATAATATTCTGCAACCAAAGTATATTCTTATTTAAAAATGAAGGATGGGCGTGAGATGTTTTGCGACATATTGTGATGCTGACAATTAAACTGTAACAATTAGATATTTTAATCATTCATTTTATTCATAAAAAAGAGTTTATTATTGATAATATTTATTGCTTTCTTTGTAGTGATGGCAACATCATAAATCTTAAAAATTGTAATGTTAAAGTTTGGAACCTGTGAAGAGTACGCTAGTGAGTTTATCGCCGCGAGTTGTTCTGTTATGTCCTTATTCTTCACAGGGCGGATGCGTGCTGCCATTTTTAGATTATTGGAAATGAAATTAAGTCTCATGTTACTGAAGGTGTGTACAAATTTTGGACAGGGGTGGTCGTATTTAAATATTACGTAGCGCCACTTCGAGCACATGACAGTATGTGTACTTAGTTGTTTCTTAAATCGTTATATAATATGTCAAAATAATTAATATGCTGAAACACATTTTTCATATTATGTAAAGGCAGATAATTTTGATATAATAAATCATTTAACACCATGTTTAAATTTATTTTTTTATTACTCGGAACTAAAAAATTAAGTAAAAATTATTTACAAATATGGAAGGCGATTTTGTATCGCCTCGGGGCAGGACTACCATTCTGTATCGAAATAGCTAACGTCGCATACCGTTAACGAGGCCAGTCACAAACAACATTACCCTAATGAGAGCAGGCGCTCTTGAAGAATTCAAAATATGACTTGAGATCAGCGTGAAAGGAAGAATGAAAGTCAACACCAATGCCGGACGGGGAATGCAAGACACAGAAATATGACTGAAGTACAGTGTGAACTTGGGAATGCCAGCCAAAGTTTTGAATATAACAGAAGACCAACGTCGATGTAGAAGTGCTATTCGGAAAGTAATGCATAGAAGAAATATTAAACAGAAAGAAGAAATTCTTCATATTCAGTATATTGAAATAGCCAACAAATTGATATACATAGGTAGGTATATGTATCTTTTTTAATTTTTAATGCTGTAACAGGCCATGAAATGAAACGAATATAGCAAAAACATCAAAAAAATACCTAGGCTTTAGAAAATCACATATATGTATGTATTTAAACCTCACCTCTATCGGCCGCGAAATGGTAACCTTAGCTGCCTGTAGGGCCTAGCATATTACATAGACTATTACGCACAAAGTGGAAATTTCGGTAATGTATACATTAACTAGTATAACTCATAGTTAGTGCAAACATATACATAATAGTCAATGTATACATTATCGAAATTTAACGCTGTCTGTAACATATGTACCATAGACTGAAAATCATGACTTTCTGTTTTATTTATTCCCCAATCTAAAGGTCCCCGTACACTATAAATATTATTGAAAGTATGCGGGGGGCGTAAGACCGATGTAGATAATACACTGGTCTTAAACGACGATGATGACAATGATTTTCCTAATTCAATTTGTGTACAAACATCAAATGACAAATTCTCTGGAAGTACCTAAAATGTAAAGAATTTTCACATGCAAAAGTTCGATCCTCTTTCATTCGCCAATCTATATAAATAAAAATGTAAATGTTCGTTTGTACAAAATCGATAATCTCTGAAAGTTCTTCAGCGATTGCTTTGAAATTTTGGCACAATGTTGCATTCAAATACGAGGACGTTTTTGTATACCTAATTTGTTTTTATATACCTACTATTTATTAAACAGGGTTATTTGGAAAACATTAATAACCTCGCGGGACTATATTCCTGCCTTGATTATGAGTCGAAAATGTTCAAGCTATTATGACCTAATATCAATAGTTAAGGAGATGCGACATCAAAGATAGCATTTTTTTTGTGACAGAAGAATTGAAACATCTTTCGGATAGGACTTTTTTTGCATGAATTTATATGCATTGTATGTAGTAAGGAACGTGTTAACAGATAATGAAAAAAAGAAGGTTAATTATTTGTCAGATTATGAAATACGTAGTTGCCATTCTTATCGATATTTGCAGTTTCCACTGCGACAAATTAGTTGTTTGCGCATGCAGGTAGTGGCAGAACTAATCGATTAAGCACAGAAGTGGTAATTTTTTATTCTACTTTCATGACACAATTGGCTCCAGAAATTCGTTAATTAATGTCCTTATTTTACAAATCTACGAGAAATTGATTTATTTGTTTGATGATTTGTACGTCGTGACTCGGGATACACGTTTGGCAGACTTAAAAGGCTAGGGATGTTTACAGAAGAAACTTACGAATTATCTCCACAATGGTACTAGCACAAAACCATATTTTAAAATTATAGTCCACAAGCATCTCCTAGGATGATTGTTTAAGTTGATAAATCACATCTTAGGAGTAATATACATACATCTGATCAAAGTAATATGAGGTACTTTAGATAATAGATCTATGTAATAGAGAGTGACGATATTAATAATATTTGGATAATTTATATAGCACCGTTTTCGCGAATACTCACCTCAAGGGCGCTTTATGTAAAGCAAGTTGTTACGCAAAACTGCTCTGGAAAAGTAGAAACATTTTGTTTTTAATTTGTATTGCGGAGAAGAGAATTCTCTACATCAGTGGTCCCAATCTTGACAGGACCGCGACCCACCAAAAATAAATTAAATTTTCGGGACCCACCTCCTGCCTCACGTTTTCTCAATTCATATTGTAACCATCCGAAAGACTGTTCGATTAAGAAAAAAAGAAAAACTTCCAAATATAATCGCGTCGACTTCAGTTTTGGTCACTTTTATTCGCAGTGAATTTGATACGTCCAATTTATTTCCCTTTTCAGTCTTAATAGAAACCATTGGCAGAAAATTCCACTTCACATGAGGTAGTGGAGGAGAGGAGGACTTTCATCGCTTCGTCAGACAAGCAGGGACAAGTGTCAGCAACTGAAAGCCACAATTTTGCTAATTGCTTGCAATTAAAAATATGTGATGTACCTTCTGATGAATCAATAAGCTCACTTGATTTTATTAACATTTCATTTGATATGTTGTCTTGAAATGGATTTTAAATCCAGTTTATCCTGTTGAACTTTTTCATCTCTTCTTCGTAACAGGCGTTAAAGTTATTTTTCAACAAAAAATTTTGAAAATTGCAGACACTACTTTTCTATAATAAATACGACACAACCCGGATGAGACGTGTTGCGTGATGTTGTGACTGCGACCCACCTAATATCCGCTCACGACCCACTGGTTTGGGGCACACTACTCTACATCATACAATTCATATTCTGTCTACAAAAAAATCAAAAATGCATTTTTGGTAGATGTCCGAGTCCTATATCCTTACACTTCTTGTACTGTTTCCACTATATATAATACGTACGCCATATATGTATTTGAACATCAATCTTGAATGTGCATGATAAAGTTATATATATACATATTATATTATATATTTTTAGGTTTCATCATGAGAATGTCTAAAGATTTTAAGTGTGTAAAGACATTGAAAGTACTTTACTGCACTTTTGTCAGAAGCAAACTCGAGTATACAACGCAAGTATGGAACCCCCAGTATATGATCTATGTAAATCGGTTGGAACAAATTCAAAAAAAATTTATTCGCTTTCTCAACTTTAAATTCAATTGCGCTTCTGACGATTATGACAGTTCATGCAAAAAATATCACATCCTACCTTTATACAGACGTCGGGAAATAGGTGATTTGATGTACCTACTAAAAATTGTATCAGGCAACGTCGACTGTCCTGAACTATTAAATAGACTAAAATTCCATGTTCCCTGTAGATCTCGTTGACACAATCCAGTCTTTCACATTGATTTTACCTCATTCAACTATCGTCGTAATTCATATTTCTTGAGGGTATGCGATGCATTCAATAAACTGATAAGATTATTGGATATTGATCTGTTCGAGTGCAGCCACACAAGATTAAGAAAAATTTTGAGTGCTGAATTTTTTTCCACGTAATAATTAAGTTTCTTTATCTTTTGTTTAAATTTTTTATTCTTTCTTTCTATATAATTAATATGCCTTAGTATATCATAAATATTTATCATTACTGACATATTTCTGTTTGTTTAAATTTTTTATTCTTTCTTTCTGTATAATTAATATGCCTTAGTATATCATAAATATTTATCATTACTGACATATTTCTGTTTGTTTAAACTTTTTATTCTTTCTTTCTATATAATTAATATGCCTTAGTATATCGTAAATGTTTATCATTACTGACATATTTCTGTTTGTTTAAATTTTTTATTCTTTCTTTCTATATAATTAATATGCCTTAATATATCATAAATATTTATCATTACTGAAATATTTCTAAATGTGGAGACCTGTAATTGGCCATCTATATTGTATCAATGTTTTCTATGCTTTTTTTTGTGCTGTTGGTCTTCCATAAACATTAAATAAATAAATAAATAAGCGGCTATTACTAGTTTTCCACAATAAGGAATAAACTAATGTACACACATATCCACAATCAGAATCAGCCAGCCCATTAGTTTTTTGAGATTGTTTTGAAAAATATTGATTTTTAAATACCTAGTGAAGTTATTTATTATAATATCTGACCTATTCTGAAAAAAAATATATTACTATTTTGCTGCCATTTACCCCTACACTCAAAATAGAGAATGTCAATATCAATGTGACCAAAATATTGGTTTTAATATTTGAACTCTTTCGATAAAGAATATTGTAAATGCGTATAAAACAAACTGAGAAGCTCATCCATGTTGCTTTGACATCAAATCAAATGATTTTTAAAGAAAATCTAGACATTGTGGACGTCAGACACTACAATCCATATATGTGTAGCAAAATATTGATGTACCTATTTTGATTTGAACTGATCCATATGCCATTACTGCACAACTGGCGGGTACTGAAGAGTGATACTGCACCATAGAACCTACGCAGGCATAGAAACTCAGGATTCAATTACTGCTTTTGTGAGTTATATTGATGTACCTCTTTTGATTTAAATTGATTTATATGCCATTACTGCACAACTGTTGGGTGCTGAAAAGCGATACTGTACCATAGAACCTACGCAGTAGCGAAGGGAAAAACTAGATTTCAAAATGAAGACTACAACACACACATTCACCAGTTTGAAGACTACAAAGTGTACTCTACATTTGTAGTAAAAACTACATTAAGTGAACTAATTGTAGTACTAATGAAGTGAAGTAATTGTAGTACTACAAAATTGTAGTATTGATGAAGTGAAGGAACTATAGTATTAATGAAGTGAACTATTGCAGTGCTACAACATTGTAGTACTAATGAAGTGAAGTAATTGTAGTATTACAAAATCGTAATGACCTGAAAGTGCTTCTTGAAAAGTGTACTACTAGAAAATTTTCAACAACTTCATTTATCTACATCAACTTCCCAAAAATTTCACATAAAAAATGTACTATTTGAAGTATGTACCCGTACTTTCGATAACTTTAAAGTATGTGTACTTTGTAGTGTTCGCTTTGAAATGAAGTGTACTATTTGAAGTATTTACTTTCAATAACTTTGAAGTGTGTGTAGTTTGTAGTGTGCACTACACTTCAGGAGGTGTGAAGTGTACACTTCATTGTAATGTAGTACTACATTGTAGTAGGGAGTACAGAGCGTACCCATCACTACTACGCAGACGACAGAAACAAAGGATTCAATTTCTGCTTCTGCGATGTAAATGAATTAAGTAATTACACAGGCATAAAAATTAATACATCCCGTCTATTTTTGAGTGTTGCAGTAGTTTAAGGGTTGTTTTAAAGCTTGATCCACACTGTCGATCTGCTCACGCTTCAGTCAAATATGTACATACTGTGATTGGAGCGGGCACATAGTGTGAATTATTATAAAATATTAATACTCATTGTTCATTGTGTATTAATATTTTGTTGGAGCAAGAGCAGACCATCAGCGGACCGATAGTGAGGATCAAGCCTAAATCTATGTCGTTTATTTTTTAGTGTTGGGTTAACAATCACATTTTAAGAATAGGTAAGAATAACAGCTTTAAAAAGTTGCTTGATTTTGAAAATTACAAGTGCTAGCTGTAGTGTGGTAAACAGAATAAAGAAAGGAGTGCTGAAATGGTTTGGTCATGTAGAATGTATGAGTGAAGAAAGGATGGTTAAGAAAATATATGGGGCGAGTGTTGAAGGCAACAGGAATGAAGGGCATCTGCGAAAGACTTGGTATGATCAGATACTAAAAGTATTGGAGGACGGCCTTGTTAAAAGCCTCAACAAGAGTAGAGCTTGCATGAGAATATGTATGAATGTAGCCAAAGCAAAAGTGGTGTGCCAAGATAGAAGACTATGGCGTTCTATACTCTCTGCCTACCTCTGCGGAGAAACGGCATGATTAGTTAGTTAATAAGTGAAAATTAACAATCCTGTTTGTATATTTGAGGGAATTCAGACAAAGCGATTTTTTATCACAAACAGAATAATCTTTAATTATTGATTGAAAATACACTTTTTTTTATTATAATGTTCTGATAATGTAACAGAAACTTTTAAAAGTAATACACACAAAATTATAACTAAAAGTACTACTATGTCGCGGAGTAAGTCATGTAACCATTCTAAAGAAATATGATTGTCTCGCAGTGCACGGCTTTCATCCAGAAAAGATTTAATAACTAACAAATTTAACTTAAAAATAAGGAATATAAAAAAAATCAACAATTTTGGTATTTCTGTATTTATTTATAAAATTATATTATTTTTACTCGTCAAAACTTTCTAAGAAAAATATTTAAAATATTACTGGTAACAAAATATTTATTATTTAAATAAGACATACCTAACATTACAATACTTCATCTCGATCCTTTTTTTGCATTTGTGAAATCAGCTGATAAGTTGAGCAAAGAAAACTTGTTCAAAAACAAACAAAACAAAAAACTTGTTCAAAAAAAGAATTCACAAATTAGTAAGTAGTCTTTTAAGTTAAATTAGTAAGTAGTCCCTTAAATATTGCATTTTGTACATTTAAAAAATATTTGGCAGAATTAATAATTTCTTCTTAAATAATAGCAAAATTACTGTGTGGGGTACCTCTTCCCATTTAAGAAAGACAATCGAATTAGTATCTTAAGTTATTGTTTTATTATGTTGGTGTCTATGGGTATAATTCGATTGTCTTTCTTAAAAAGAAAGATATCTAATATTATTATTAATAAAGAGAAAGCACTTTGTTCAAAATCACTATTTAATGTGGTATACCTCTTTCCATTTAAGAAAGACAATTGAATTATATATGTAAGTCATTGTTTCGTTGTGTTAGTGTTTATACCTATAAACACCAACACAATGAAACAATGTTTGTCTTACACATACTAATTCGATTGTCTTTCTTAAAAGGAAAGATATCTAATATTATTATTGATAAAAAGAAAACACTTTGTTCAAAATCACTATTTAATAATTAATCAAAATCATCATCAGTCCCTTCACCAGGAATTGATTAAAATATTTTACTAAAAATTTAAATTGTAAGTATAGATATAAACAAAATTTGTGCGGTGTACTCATGTATGATAGAAGTTACACTAAAAAACTAAAATAAAGACAAAATTATATATTGATGACGCTCGAAGTATCGAGTTGTAAAAATCTACACTGATCATTGTTGATTATTTTATAGTTTCATGAAAAGAATTAGAACTCACAAGTAAACAGAATCTGACAGCTGACAAGAATTCAATATGGCTTCATTATTGAGACGTCATTCCTTTTCAATAAACATGTGCATTTTAAAAAAAATGTCCAATTTCTAAAAAAGGATCTACCCACTTTCATATTTTTCGATTTTCGGCCTAAAACGGTTCTTTAACTAATTAGGAACTATTGAAAACAAATTTAATTTGCAAAAAGTTATTTATAATATTTGCTATTAACTTTTTTTTAAATTAATGATTGATAAATTAAAATGAAACAAATCACTTTGTTTTCACCACCTTATTAGATTATACAATCTACATGTTTCGAGAAAATGTAGATTGTATAATCTAATAAAGTGGTGAAAACAAAGTGATTTGTGTTTTATTTTAATAATAATGTCACTACAATGTTCAAGTCTAAATATTCTTCGAATAATGAAGTTTTTTTTAACTTCTAACTATAATCCTGTTACATATTTGTATGTAAAATTTCTAAACCCAGGATAATATGAAAAGAATGGTTCCAATTTTTGGTATACATTGTATCCTGATAAAGAGACCATTGGCCCTGAAATATGGTAATTAATAAAAAAATAAGGGTTTTAAACAAAGTTTTCTTTTTTTTATCAACGAGAATTATTATTAATAAATTATTTGTTTAGATGTGTGCGTAATTGAAGTGTCAGTTGGTAATTTAATAGCACTCCGAGAGCAAGTGTGGGGAATTTAACATTGAGTCATCAAGTAGTAGTTTCGAGTGTTACAGTTGCTGATGGTTCGCAAGAGGATTAATTGATGGATATTACGAATGCAGAATGCGCCACTTTTACAATTTTTTTAAAAATGTATTATAAATAAAAAATAAACATTTTTGCTATTTGAATTTGATTTTACTGGTATGTCATATCAAAATTAATCTGGAATGCAAAGGGTTAATATATGTGCATAATATTTTTTATTCACTCTTTTTAATATTAATTTCATACTTCTTTTAGCGTGCAAAACAAATATAAATTTGCATCACCATGATAAATCAGCGTGATTGGTGAGTCATTCCATGTGAAATCACCTAACTTAAAAATAAATGGTTGTTTAACAATTTGACACATTTATTATTTTTTTAATTTTATTTTCATCAGTGTGAAGCTCAAAACAATTTTTTTTTTATCTGCCACCATCTTGGATCTGGTTTTAATTTTCTTCACAGCAACAGGCAAAAACGAGGCTTTGCAGAGCTTTTAAAAAAAAGTTTTCCTTCCACAAAAGTGGTTTTAACTAACACAAAAAAAGACAATAGGTTTATAGAAGTGATAGAAAATATCATAATATTATAATAACTTTTTTAGTTTTTGCCCAAGGATACATGTACAGGTACTTAACCTATAAGTTTAATTTAGGGCCGTTTGTTTGAAGTTGGATTAAAGTAAGCGTTCGTCTAAAGCATAGATATTTACGAAAACAGATCGTCTAATTGGTGGAGAACGCAAAAATTTATGCTTTTAACGAACGCTTACTTTGATCCAACTTGAAACAACCGGGCCTTAGTGCTTCAGAAGTTTATACATATCGACTGTCCCTACATATACTGTCAAATCTGCAAAAATTTAATTTTCGTTCTAGTATTTTAAACCATCTGATTTACTCTATTTTTAGATAATGTTAAAAAAAGTTTAATTTTCCTTTAATATGTATGTGCATTGTTTGAAACGAAAATTGAATTTTTTTTTAAGATTGTCTGAAAATATATTGTAAATTGGATGATTTACGATAGTGAAATGAAAGAAGAATTTTTGCGTATTTGACAGTATACGTAGGGACTGTTGATATAGTCGTGGACATAAAAATGTTCGTACTTAGCATCTACCCCAAATTTTATACAAATCAGATTTTATTTCTTAGAAATCATATTTAACTGTAAATAGTTACGATTCTCGACGAATGCTAACTCAATGTCATCAGGAGGACGACCTTTACCAGCGGAGATAGAGGGCGGACTGATTACTGCTTTCGAGGCCGTAAATTATATGCACTTTGTTGTGGAATGTTCACTTCTTCTAGAGGTCGCCAGTGTGCAATATATACTAGTTACATCGGCGGACTTTACTGCGACGTCTTTCAAGGGTTGAATCAATGTCGTAAAAACAGGGCGCCAAATACTTGATAGTTTGTAACTATTGAAATTGGGATGTTTGTGTATTTCATTGAACTCCCTTACTAATCTGGGTATAAGGTGCGGTTCTGTAGATAAGATTTTTGTATTATCAAATCTGATAAAGTGACAGAGATTCCCTTTGGATGCATGTTCGCAGATTGCCGATATATTGGAGTTGTTGTTTTTAATTGCTCCAATATGTTCCAACAGTTAAATAATATTTTGCAAGTGCGAACTTTTTTGTCCGGAGGTGTGTGTGGAACCAGTAGCATGTAGTATTTATAACTTAGGCTATGCTGTTACCAACTGTACATAAAAAATAATATATTAACAGTTATTTTTACACTTTCTTTATCCATTATCCATTTCAATGCCAATAAAAAAGAATTATTTACCACCTGAAGAAATATTTCATTATAACATTTACTGCTTTTAAACGTTTATTGATAAGAAATTATTTACAGTTATGTGAAAACCATTAATAAAATGATATATTAGCCATTGCAATATTTTTTTTTATATAAATTCATTTAGGTCAGCAGCTTATTAAATGGATAGTATGACATTTGGCGACAGTGATCCAGCATAAATTGAAGGAACAGCAGTGGAATATAATTAATCACCCACCATATTCTCCTGACCCTGAGCCTTGCATAGCATTATTGAAAAAAAATAATGCATAAGAAAATTTTAATATCACAACAGATTAATTTTCATATTTGCTTTGAAGTCTGCCAGTTTTCAAACATAGTGATATACAGGTTGTCTCGTAGCTATTAGCAAAAACTTCAGGGGAGTTTCTTCATATAGTTTGCTTGCTTACCATCACGCCGTTTCTCTGTGGGGGTAGGCAGGGAGGATAGAAGTGCCACACTCTTCTGTCCTGACATACAACTCTCGCCTCATCCACATTCATACATCTTCGCATGCAAGCTCGCCGGTTGTTGAGGCTTCTAATGCGACCATCTTCCATCTATGTATCTGGTTAATCTGGCTGTGATCAGCTTTATATTCATTCCTAATATCTTCATTCTTTACTCTATCATAAATGGATTCGCCGCACATACGTTCAAGAGATACATCAGTTTCGGTACCAGAACGGTACAATAATGTACCGCTAGTTTTGCCTTGGTAGACATATTTCTATCAGACACTATTGCGTTCAAAACACCGTTAGCCATATTCCCCGCAGTCACTCTCCTCTCGATATCTTTCTCAATATTCCCTCTTCTATCGAACATACTTCCCAAGTACACAAACTCATCTACTTGTTCCAAACATTCATTACCTACTAGTATTCCACACGTTGTCTTACTTTCCTCTTTCTCGAGTACCATCACTTTTGACTTGTTTACATTCAAAATAAGGTCACTTTCCTTGCATACATCATACATCCTGCTTACTAGACTTTGTAAGTCTTGTTCGCTATTTGCCATTAATACTGCATCATCCGCGTACAGTAAACAGCATACAATCAAAATACTCATTTTCGTTCCTACATTCACACATTCCAGTTCTTTCACACAATTATACATATACAAGTTGAACAGCCATGGAGACATCACGCAACCCTGTTTAACACCTTTTGTAATATCAAACCATGGTGTGAATGATCCATTGATTCTTACACATGCAGTACTTCCTTCGTAAAGGGATGCAATTGCGTGTATATGTTTACCGTTCACCTTGTAACCAGAAAGTACCTTCCATAATCGTGTCTTCATATAGAATATTAAAAATTCTTTTATACAGTATATTCATTCGCTTTCATACAAGTCAAATAAAATGGATAAAACCTTGAAGAAATTTGAAAAATAATTTTTGTAGGGTTTTATCATTTTACTTGAAATGTAGTGAATAAATAAAAAAATTTAATATTCCATATAAATGCTGTAGTTACTGTCCAAGGTTTTACAGAAAATAATTCAAAATTTTTGGAAAAAAAATGCAAACTTTGACGCTTACCTTCTTGATATGTATTTCACCCAAAGTGTAAGGAATATTTTCTATTAAAAATTGAACGAAGAAACTCCCCTGAAGTTTTTGCTGCTAGCTATGGGACACCCTATACACAGAGTGTAACAGAGCTAGTCCACAATACTTAAAGGTTATTATGATTGCCTTGATTATGATTCGAAAATGTTGGAGCAACCATGACCATAATATCAATAGTTATGGAGTTATGCAATATCAAAGTATGCATTTTTTTTCAATATTTCTGACTTATTTTTTTACAAAACGTTGAACTATCATTACAGTAACTTATATCGATTACGAAAAATTCACTCATTTAAATAAAATAATAAAAACCTGAAAAAATTCCAATTGAAATATTTTCCAATTGGAATTTGAAGGTTTTTATCATTTCATTTGACTTGTATTAAAGGGAATGAATTTTTCATATTAGATATAAGTTACTGTAATGATAGTCCAACGTTTTGCAAAGAACAAGTCAGAAATATTAAGAAAAAATGCATACTTTGATATTGCACAACTCCATAACTGGTCATGGTTGCTCCAACATTTTCGAATCATAAACAAGGCAGGAATCCACCTGTAAAGTATTGTGGACTAATTCTGTTGCATCCTGTATACACTCGTGGAAAGGTGGAAGACTATCAAATGAAATGAGGAAAGCTAGATAATCAATTAATTGAAAAAAAAAATTCACAAACTTTTGCATCAATCATTTTTTCAAAGAATTACGATTTTTCAAACTGGTATACCAAATAAATTTTTATTTTTGATAAAAATATATTTATGTTGATGAAAAAGTACTCGGCGATTGCAGTTCACACTTCATACATCGTTTCTAAAAATTACAATCAATGAACAATAATACATATCACAAGGGTTATTGTTTATTGATTGTAATTTTTAATTTAATTAAACACAAAATCACAATATTTATGATTACATTTGTATAAGATTCTGTTTATTTTAAATAAAAATAAATTATAAAGCAAATTTGTTCAATCTTACTCCATCGGTAGTATTTTACTCAAAGACAACCGAAATACATACAATATATATAAAAGTAAGGGTGCATGCACGCGGATGAAAATCACTTAAAACTTAGAATAGAGTAGAATGTGGAGCGAGCTGTCATTTAATCATCCGTATTCTGAAAATAACAATGTCTAGATCTTTAAGATCTTTATCCCAACACTTAATAGATGATAATAATAATTAAAAATGTTCAGAGCGGATTTTGCTATTCTACGGCTCAAATACACTGTATTAAAATATGATATAAGAAAGATTGTTTCTTACAAACGTATTAATTTCTTCATCTACAGCGTCCAGATGAAATATCATGGCTAAACTTGACCGCGTCACCGCGTATTCAAACTTTCCCATCTTGACATTTGACAGATAACAATTTACATCTTTCTCCCTCCCTCTATATCTATCTCATGTAGAAACTTACAGAAACAAACACCGACGTAAAGCTATGTCTCGTTTATTATCGTCTATTAAGTGTTGGGATAAAGATCTTAAAGATCCAGACATATCTGTCAAATGTCAGGATGGGAAGATTTGAATACGCAGTGACGCCGAACACGGTTATGACAAGTTTAGCCATGATATTTCATCTGGACGCTGTGGATGAAGAAATTAATACGTTTGTAAGAAACAATCTTCCTTATATCATATTTTAATACAGTGTATTTGAGCCGTAGAATAGCAAAATCCGCTCTGGACATTTTTAATTATTATTATCGTCTATTAAGTGTTGGGATAAAGATCTTAAAGATCTAGACATTGTTATTTTCAGAATCGGGCCGAACAACATCTTTTGTATGCAGAGCAGGATGACTAACTGATACGTGCTTTCCATAACTGCTAATTCTCCGAGATGCAACGCCAAGGTCTCGTCTATGTACATGCATCCTAAAACTGCATTTAGAGAGTTATATTTGGATAACAATGTATACAAAAGTAATCCAAAAATAAGTATATGTACTTAGGTAAAAATTTTGTGTTCGGCTATAAATGCCGAATTCGAGTCCGAAAGTTTAAATATGAAGCTAGAGTGCACCATTGAAATGCCGTGCAACATAGCCTTAAGGTCCAATTGTAATTTGTTTGAAAAAATACTACTACAAAGGTAATACATATATTTTAAAATTATTCTACCTAGTAAAAAAAAACAGTATAGGTATACAGTAAAATATCACTTTGGATACAAAAATAAATGCACACATCGTCAATAACAAACATAAAATTCCTACTACATACCTATCAAACAATAACAAGACCAAAATTAAAACACAAACGAAACTCGCAAACAAAATTGCAAACCAAACTGTGCAAATCAACACCTATACAAATTATTAAAATGAAAACAGTATCTGTCAGAAAGTGCTGATTTATATGGAATCAGAAATGGTGAATGAATTTGTCTATGGAAAAATTATTCACCAAAATTAGAAATTAAATACTAAACTGCAACTTTTGTTACCCGAAATGTAAAATTTATGATTTACTGAAAGCAATGGCATTCAGTTTGCCTTCTTCTAGTGAATGTCAAAAGGAAATGATAGTTAATTTTGCAGAAAAAAATCATTACAATTATAGAATATACTTATTCGGTATTTAATAAATAATTCCTATCAAAACCTTCAAGCAATGCATTTGATCCAATATTTTTTCTATTTCAATAGTAAGCGAGCTATTGGTTGTTTAGAGCATGCAACGCAATTCGTTCCACCTCTGCTGTGACGCCCCATGTCCGTCTTTCTAAAGAAAAAAGTCAGAGTGGGCCAGATCTGGTGTGGGTATTTTATTTGATTCGAGTTTTATGTTAGATGTATGTTCTGGGGTGTTGTCCCGACATAACACCCAGCTTTTGTTCACAAACAAAGTGCGTCAATTATATACCATATTATTAAAAATATAATGCAACATAAAAAAGTGTTTATTTTAAATTTACAGACTAAAAAATATTCTGGAACAAAACGGCCCCTTTACTTCCTCAAAACTGTTGTAGTGCACTCATCAAAGCAACTCGATATTTTAGCCTTATTTGAAAGCAATATTGGAATCTTAAGATTGTTATCCCAACACTTAATAGACGAGAATAAAAATAGAAAATAAACGAGAAAAAATAAATAGATATACGTCAATGTTTGTTTCTTTCAGTTTCTACTTGAGAGAGGGGGAGAGAAAAAACATGATGGTATCCATCAAACGTCGACATTTTACATCAGGATGCTGTGGGAGACGAAATTAATAAGTGAATATGAAATAATCTTTTTTCTATAAGCTTTAAATACAGCATTAGTATTTATTTCATGTAATTTTAGTCGAAACATGAAAATTGTGAGGTTATGTTTGCGATAGGTACTTTGGTAATCCGTTTGAAGCTCTGACAGACCAGACTGCCTAGATAAGAAGGCACTGGAGAAATCAATCCCTTTTCTTAAAGCATTGCAGACATCGCACACTGTAAATAAAGGTATTTACTTTGAGAAAGACATGTGAAAATATACAAATCTCCTTATTTGAGTACGACGAACACCAATGTATATAGACGTACCACTATAAATTGGCTGCGAGGGAGGGCGTCCCTTTCGCGTAACAGAAGTTGTCAGGGTGTAAATTTATTACACAATACATAATGTACAGAATGTCCGGTGACCGGTGTCAGAGCCTTTAATAGAAATTTGGTCGGGCAACACTAAAGAAACGAAACAGTAATGGCGGCCGCTCTATCTGTCAATCTGTCAAACGGTAATATCGGTCCATTATTTGCTTTTTCAGCTTCGCAAAACTTTAATACTTCATTGGCAATTGTTCTTGCACCATCCCGGACTGTTTTGGACATAATAATTCAGTGTATATTGGTAATCAAGATGTCACAGCTCCCGAGCAAATATGAAATTGAACTGAATGACAGGGCAAAGGGTTACCGCCGGGTGCAGGCGGGGGGGTTTTAGGTCCAAAGTCGCCACAGGCCAATTTACGTTGGGCAAGCAATACCTACGTCTCGTTTATTTATTTTTTTTATTTGCATCAATTAAGTGTTGGGATAACAACCTTAAGATCCCAATATTGCTGTTTTTGGAAAACGGTCAAATATTTGGCACATTGAAAACAAAAATTTACTGCTATTCCGTGTACACACAGGGGGGTTATGAGATATAATCTTTAATTTATAAATAAAAGATTCAAATATGCTGTGGAAATTACGGCACTTCTGAATAAAAATGTGATTTAATATTTTTTTTGTAATAGTATAAGTAAATTTGTATATTTTTCATTGAAATCAGGACCACATTTTCATTCCGTCTAATACGGCACAATATCTTTTTGGATACCTTGTATAAGTTAAAATGTAATTTGTTTTAAGAGTTATACTATGTGGCTAATATTTACAGAGAGTTTTGGTTATACATTTTGGCAGCTGTGTAATTGAAAACACTAAAATAGAGTAACACTTCTAACACACTGTTATGTTATTAAGCTATTGTTTGTCTTATCATCTAACGCTAATACAGAAGAACCTCAATAATTCGAAATTTAAGGGTCCCAAAAAGAAATTCAAGGAAAAAAAAATCTCTACGAGATTGCGAGATTCACAAAAATCTAAAAACTCATGAAAAGGGGTCATAGTTGAATACGTTTACAGTTTATATTTGAATTTATTGAGATGAGTTGTCACGAAAACGGCACTATATTCAAATATTATTATTATGGATGGCTTCGTCAATTGTAGGAATTAAAAAAAAACGAAAAATAGTTTTAAACGTACGACGAATTAGCGCAAAATAAAACTATCCGCGCACATCAAGGCAGCCAACTGAAGAAAGCATATACATATATAACTCCCCAATAACTTTACTTTTTCGATGATAGAAGGGAGTGGCAGGGTAAAGCGGTTATTTTTCGAAAGTCGAAAAATAAGAACCACCCTAGCGTGCAATATAAGTTTTTTTATAACTTGTTAAAAAGAAACTAATTATTTGTCTTAAAATTAAATTAAAATTAAAATTATTGTAAAAAAAAATATTATAAATTCAAATAAAATAAAAAATTAAAAGAAAGGCAGTGAGTTAGTCCTATTTTCATAGCACAAGTGTACAGATTATTTTGAAAACAATAAGAATGTTGATGCGACGCACATTCTGTATTCGCATCTCTATTTTTTTTAAAAATTAATTTATGGTCCTATTATTTAAAATTATTAATTACCGGGGTTTTTGAATTATTGGGGTAGGTCAACTTTGAAATTATCATTTTGGGATTTCTTTGGTTTTCGAAAAATTTTGAATTATGACGAATTTCGAATTATCGGGGTTCGAATTAACTGGATTTACTGTTTCTCTTTATACATCCTAATTTATATTCAAACATCCTCAATCTCTTCTAACAAGTGCACTTGATCGGAATGGGACTTAATACTCTTGGCATGATTATCTACCGGATTCTGCGAATACAAAATAACAGATACAGACACAATTACAATAGACAAAACGGTAAACCAATTTATGAGAATACCAAATATTAAGTAGCACGCTATCGCCGTAAACACAAGTTCTAGAGCACTCGCAAATGTTTTTAAAATAGAATTCATCATCTTCAAAAAGAAGCTCGTCACTATACCTATCATGGTACTGTTGATCATTATAATAATAACATTTATTCTGAGCACGGCGCCGAATGATTGCATGTTGAAAACTTCTCCACTTTTACCCTGCAACACGATTACGACAACATTACAAATGATAGAATCTAGATACATAAATATGTTCTGAATGTAAATGTCAACAGTGAGTCCCCTGTTTTTTAACAGGTATTCGTTATAAACGCCGGCAAGAGACGAACAAAAGCACTGCACTAATATTAACATGGCACTCAAACTTAACATTTGGCTCCAAACATTGTGAGTGACACTGGTTGTGTCTCCTCCGGAATCATGACTGCTGGGAAATGTTGCCTTTGCGCTTTCACCATAGTCAATGTGTTTGATCATGCACCCGACTGTCAGTGTGAGTAATGAAATCCATTGCCGAGTACTCAAATTTTTCTTGAATATAACCTGAAGCACAAAAATAACATTGTATAATTTTGGAAGTCTATTCAGAACTGAAATGAATTTAAAATCATTACTATAACATCCATTCAATTTAACTTTTAAATGCATAATAAAATATTTCACCAAAAAAAAAACAATCTGTCCCAAGTGACACAATGTTAATTATTCAAGAGAAATAAACCTAGCATAAAAGTATTTTATTTTAATTATATAAAGTAGAGTATTGCACTTGGAGAGGAATATGTTGGAAGCTTTCCAGTTGTGGTGTTGGATAATCACAAATGAGGATGTTTTGTGTGGAAACTAATTAACTAACCATCAAGCCATTTCTCGCAGGGATAGGCAGATAGGATAGTGTCACATTATTTTGTCATAGCACACTATTTTTGCCTCATCCACATTCACGCATTTTCTTATGCACATTCTTTGATTGTTGATGCTTCTAACAGGCCCATCATTCAATATTTAGTTTATCGTCATGCCGGGTCTTTTGCAGACGCCCTCTATTTCTGCTGCCTTCAACACTTATCTCATATATTTTCTTTACCATTCTTTCCTCACTCATCAATTACACATGGCCAAACCAACTCAGTGATCCTTTCTTTACTACTGTGCCACAACCAGCATTGCATTAACTTCTAATTCATTAATTCTCTACACAATCATACAAAGATTTTTCACACATGGGCCTAAGGGAATATATTTCCACAGCATTCAGTCTACTTTCATTCTCTTTATTGCCAATTGGAATTGGTATATTAACTAATTGGATCTGGTATATTAGCTAGCACTAACTGGCTCACAAACTTAAGAGGTTGACATCTAAGTTTGAGAGCCAGTCTAGGGCTTCAGGAGTCACCCTGTGGACCTCGTCTGTTCTGCCGGGGAACGAGTGGAGCGGGCATTCGTTGATCACATGTTCGGTGGTCTGCACCGCATCGCATTCACACGTCGCCGTCTTTAGGCCCAGAGCTTACGAGGCAGTGGGAACCCAGGTTGTCTCTCAGCAGGGTCATGTATGAGATGTGCATTTCTCACATTAGACGATTTTGACTCAAGTTTCCATCTGTCCTTTGGAGTAAGAACTAACTGGAGGAACCTCTCTCCTTCTACCCAGAAAGATTTTCGGAACATTAAACGGCACACAGGGTGAGAAACGATATCACTGCGCAAAGGTATTGCGCTATTTTGCAGTGCCTTCTTGTATTCCCTCAGTGTTGCAATCTCTCGTCTGATATTTGGCGGGGTTAAATTTGTAAGTATGGAGAAACAGTAGTGGGGAGTGGATTTCAAGGTCCCGATGATGGTCCGCAGTATAACATTAAGCTGGACATTGACTATGGAGGTATGAGTGTATATAAAAGCAGCATATGAAATTAAACTTACTTGGAAAAGAAGCGCTGTTATAACTACTCGAAACTGGAGTAGCAAATAATACGTAGTGGGATCAAATGTAACCAGATTAATAAATGAGAGATTGTTGTAAAAGCAATACAGGAGAGACGGCACGAAGTACAGAGCCAGAAGAACCAAGTTACTTTTTATCACTCTAAACATGGTGATAAGTTTTTCACTGAAAATAAAAAATATAATTTTAATTTCAACATTAGAATAATTTTATAAGAAAAAAAATGAACAAACGCAATTAATTAAAAATGACATCCATTCTGACGAAATTACTAACTCAAAATCTTATTTTGCTCTTTCAAAAATATACCAGAGATTTATGTAAAAAGCAATGAGTTCAAAATAACAAACTATGTACATATTAACAAATTAACTATTTATGTGTCACAATCACTATTAATTAGTGTTTCAGCATATGAAAATATGTGTTTTTTGTCTAAAAATATTATGAACTAAAATATTTATTTATTTTATTAAATAGAAGTGATATATATTTATAGGGCTACATAATGTGTTTCAGTTTCTTATACATTAGCATGCATTTCATTATCATCTTTTCACCATGAAACTTTATTTGACTGACAGCAATTTCGATTTCAACAAATATTGATGGTTATAAATAGCAGTTATGTCATATAAAAACGACAATAAAATGAAAAATCCAAAGTAAACAATTTTTTAAAATGATCACAAAATAATTGCGTCTGAAATTCACGTAATCAAGGAATGAAATTAATACATATTTTTATATGCAGGAAACAATGATGTTAATTGTGATAATTACAATAAAACATTGAATGTATGTACTTACTTTTTGCAATAGAGTACGACTGAAGTAATCAATTTCAAAACCTCAGTCAATAAAACGACAAGCGTCGTACTGTAATTGTATCTTTTGTCTGAACTTTGCGAAGCGGTTACAATGATTCCTGGACAGAAAACAAAAGGACATTAATTTTTTACTGATTCACCGTATTCAATGTCGAACGATTTCATGACATTGGATGAACGTGAATTCATTTTTCGCTAACAAATTAAATGCAAAATATATCGGTCAGTCCATAAATAATATCACTCTCAATATGAAAAAAATTAAAAACACACCGTGCAGGATTTAATTCAAAATGTAGTATCATCGGATTTAATAATGAAAAATAAAACACACCGGTGCTTACTTTCGGAATGAACAATTGCTCTATTGGCAATTAAATAGTTTAAATATTGAAATTCATGTTTCTTTAAATTATTTATTATTAATGTACCTCGGGCATGCAGATTTTACTGAAACACCCAAGTCGCTGAATTGTTTTATTAGTTCTTTAGTTTAAAATATTAATTAAATATAGTTTAAAATTGGATAAACCTCTTAGAATGATGTAGAGAAAAATTTATTTATTGAAAAAATATAGTCATCATCGGCACTCAAACCTGGAACTTTCTATAGTTTTACCTATTAAGCTACAATGACTTTAAAGAAGTCGCTAAATTTCACCAACATATGTTTTCTAGGTGAGGCATCTATTTCTTCCCATTGGAACCAATGTTTTTCAAAAAACTTTGAAAAAAATCCGCTAGGTGGCGCCAGAAGATTTGACAACTTCTGTACGGTTGCTATCTATTGAGCTGTGACGACTGCATGTATGGTGATGACAGTATTTTTTCTGTGTTCTTTCGATGTGATTTATGTAAATTTCTTTAAAATATCAAGCCCATTTGAAAAATTATAAATTAATATTAAATATTAATGTTAAGTACTGTATTTTGCTTCCTTCGCTACATCATCTACGAACAATCTAAATTCTCATGAGCCGCATACAATTTTATCACTCATGTCAAAGTATCCATAACTTCTACTCGCAATGTTCTAGAAATCTATCTGTTAGCAAGGGTCTGTGATTAAGAAAATTCTCCGGTTTGTCAGCGAAACACATCACAAAAACACCCAAGCTACATAGATTTATTGTGACCTCTAAGTTGGATTATTAAACCTCTAAGTTGGATTACATGACCTCTAAGATTTACTGTGGAACCGAACCCAGAATCCTCTATACTACGAGGGCCGCTATGTTCACATGGAATGTACAAATACAAAACATTAAAAAATCTCATTACAGCGAAAATGTTGTGCCGTTAACTGAATTCGGTTTGTTTTGTTATTTTTTTATTATTTTGTTATTATTTTTCTACTAGTGTGACTTGACTACACTCTATTGGTATAAGCACCATATGGAGCCCGTGCATGAGCTGTGTCTCAACTCGGTTCATGTAAAAAATTGATTGAAACTGTGAGTGGCAATTTTTACATCACAGACGAAGTAGTTTCTCCAATAAACACTATTTATATCCACCAAAGTAGTTTTTTCTGTTTCCTAAACTCGTGCAAAGAAAGCATATGCTTTTCCACAGTTAAATTACACGAAACAATGCTAGCTGATGAAAAACTTTTGTGGTAGACATCACTCACTTCGAGATAAAACCAGGGACACGCAAATTTTGTACCAGCAGTCAATTACTTATGGGATGACCGATATCATGCAAAAGAAAAAAATTATAATTAAATTATTATGCCGAAATTTGTGTGAAGCTATGGAGTATATTATGAAACGAAAAAGTCAAGCGTTCTTCAAACATCATTGTTCCAATATTTTCAAATCGTTTAATTATGATTTCATTCAGTGAATTAAAATTCATGCGTTTTTTCTTAAATATTTCTATCCTCTAATATAACTTATATCCATTCAAACTCCATGGATGAGTCACGGGACAAAATGGCCGCATTCTAAAATGAGTTGATGTCGATTTTAGACCGCAATACCAATTATGTAAACAGCAAAAGCTATTAATATCCACCATTTGGTAGTAAACACAACAATGTCCATAATAATAGTTAAATATTTATTTGTACCCATTTATAAAATAACAAAATGAAGTGGCAATTGTTTTAAAAAATTTATTTCCAATAAGATGTAGGTTTCATAGATTCCAGAGAAATTTCCTTGAGCAGTGACAGGTTTTTTGTACTTATCTCAGAAACATCTCAGTGGGATATTTGTGCCTTTGCTTTTATACCCCTCATATGTAGTACTTTATCAAACTTTACTATGGATTAACTAGAACTAATCCAGGCTTTCACTGAGCGCAAGGTAATTGCAGACTGAATTTATCGTGTAAAATGAAATTTTACTGTAATTCTAAAAATGGTTTTAGAATGCAAACACAAATATTTTAATGCTGGTCGCTGCGGACCTCACCCACGTTGAGTTTTTAATTTTAACATTATTTTAATTGATAATTAGCAAATAAGAATTAAAATAATATGTTATACATACATGTATATAATATATAAAAAAAAGGCATATGTGTACGTTTAAATTGTATCATGAAGTGTAGTTATAGTAAATTTAAAAAAATGTTTTGCAACTGAAACGAATTTTTTTTTAATAAAATAACTTTTTGTTTTACACCACTTTATTGAGTTTAAACCAACTAGTTTCGACTCACAACTGAGTCTTCATCAGGGTTAACTGGTTAATATCTGAACCCTGATGAAGACTCAGTTGTGAGTCGAAACTAGTTGGTTTAAACTCAATAAAGTGGTGTAAAACAAAAAGTTATTTTATTTAAAGATATTATGTCTCACCACAATGTGTTTGCTTCGTGTGAAAAAAAAAAAATGAAACAAAATTGTTATAAAAACCTTGAGAATGGTGGCTAACAAGTCTAACAAATATGAATATTCATTTGTTGAAAATTCTGAGACACAACAATCGCAGCTTCACAAGTAAAATAATCATACGGCATGTCAGCTCTTTGAAAAAATTATTCATTCTTTGCTCCTTTTCGTTAAGTTCCTTCTCATTAGTAGGTGTAAAAATATTTTTATAGAAAATTAAAAATATAGTATGTGGGGTATGAGGGCAGCAATATCAAAAAAAAATAAAAAATATTTTTAATGCAGTCACAGAGGATTACTATTCCAGAATGTAGACTTCTTTCTATTTAAGAAAGACATTCGAATTAATATGTGTAAGTTATGCGTACGAAATACACTGTTTCGTTTTGTTGGTGTTTATACCCACGACTAACTCAACACAACTAAACAATGTGCGTTGTATGCACAGCTTACACATACTAATTTGATTGTCTTTTTTAAATGGAAAGAGGTCTACCGAATTATAGATTTTACACATCTTCAAAATCGTGTTTCCTATAAATTTATAGGCTATATTTCCCATAAAATCTCAAATTCAGTAACTAATAATCTTCGATGACTGCATTAAATTTTTTTTGGATATTGCTACCTTTGCTTTTAAACCCCACATATAATCTCAGATTGTACTGAAAAAATTGCAACATTCTTTTTTAATGCCGTTATGGGCCATGAAGCCCACTTACAGTAGTAAAAAATATCACAAAATCAGCCGGGCTTGAGAAAATCACACAGATGTATTACCACCTCATCAAGAATCAAATCCGGAACCCTCGGTTTGAGAAGTCAGTGTCATGCCCTATGGACTATGAGGGCCACCAGAAAATTTATTTATAATTTTAATTGGATTAAGTTCATCGTACTGTTTTGTAAGTAAAAAATATTTTTCTCGACTTATAAAAGCCACCAGACTTATGCTTAAATACATACACAGAAGTACTTTCGATGAAACGATTGAAACAATAATATAATGGTGTAGCGTGTTAGTCATTCTGCATTTAGCTTCTTTATTTCGTTAGTATTTATGTATGTATAATATGATTTGTATGTCTGTGGATGTATATTTAAAACAAGAAATGTATTAATATAACAGCCACTGTAGATGTTGATGAATCTATAAATCAGCCAAAATCTGAAAACAACGAGATTGTTATTTTGGCGATTGTTACCCCAACACCCAAAAATAGATAAGACGTAGATTTACGACAGTCCACCTTATTCAATGATTATCACCCCAAACTCAAAAATAGACAGGATGTATTAATTTATGCCTGTGTAATTACTTAACTAATTTAAATTGCAGAAGCAGAAATTGCATCCTATGTTTTTATGTCTACATATACGATGGTGCAATATCACTTTTCAACACCCAACGGTTGTGCGGTAATGGCATATAAACTGTTTTAAAATAAAATAGATACATCAACATTTTTTTACACATATATTGATTTTATTTTGGACCTCCACAATGTTTGAGTGTTCTTAAAAAAGACCCGTTTGTTTGACGTCGAAGCGATAATAACATACCGCAAATCAGTCACTGCAATCTGGAGTTTAGTCTAAAATATAAAGGATATTGCTAAAAAATTCCCAATCATAAAAATAGATACCTCATTAGTGACACCTGTGGTTATTTAAGAGGAATGAAAAAGCTTTGGATGCCGGTCGCGCTAATGATTATTACAACACAGGTTGTAAAATTTAAATATATACAACTTCCAAAAATTTGGTAGACGTGGTATTCTATCATGGGTGGAAATGGTGAACGTTATATTGTGTAAAGTGATCAGTTAGGCCAGCCGTACAATAGGTCGTAAGCCATATGAACACCCAAAGACTTCCATACCTACTTTCCCATAAAAAAATATAATTTCGTCTCTGTGAGACATCTATAATATATCTTAAAATATAAGATTTTGATGTATGAAGGGTCGGTGGTTCAAGCACCATTCCTGGACACCAGCAAGTTAGTCCTATTTTCATAGCGCAAGTGCTTAGTTTGAAAAAAGTAAGAATATGGATACATGTATTTCGTGTTCGCTTCTCTAAAAAAAAAAATACATAAATAAGTACTAATATCATTTTAAAAGTTGGTAGAAATCAGTTTGTTTCATACACATACTAATTTCTTCATCCAAAGAGTTCAAATACTACATTAAAGGCAATATTTTCATCACAATGATAGAAATATTGACATTTAACAAGCGTCTTAACGTTTCTCTATTTTATGAAGTAACAATCTTGTTATAATCAGAATACTTCAGAATATTTATTTGCAGTGTACGCTAAAGCATACAATGGTGCATTGCAAAACATGGACTGCCCGTTTTATTAAATAAAACTAGCGTTATCTATTCCTTTTCATATTGTGTAAAAATGTTGGCTGTTATCACTTCCTGGCATGGGACAACGATATGTGTAACTGAACTGTTTTATCTTGTAAGTTTTTATAATCATCTATTCCTTACTACATCAAGATCTGCATCGAGGTGGGTGGTGTTTTTTAAGAGATAATATAAAATTAATAATATAGATAAATTGATAAAAAATAAAACATTTTTAAGTTATATTATGATATATGATATTTATGTACGCTGATTTATGACGCTCAATAATTAATGTTACTAGATTGAGGGTGCAAAACATTTTTTCCGTTAATATTAATGATAATTTATAATTAATAAAATCTTAAATTTTAAATTATTACGGTTCACCCTCTTTTATATGTGGTCGCATTAAACCAGGCAGTAAAAAAAATATTTGAAATTAATTAAACGGTAAAAATATGTTTTATTCTAATACCATATACCAGAAGATTAAACTGTCGAAATTGCAAACTCAATCATTAGTTGCTCTTAGATTCAGCATTTACTTTTGATGCAAGCGGACGGTCAGGCGCATTATGTAAAATTGTAAATTTAAATTATGTGTGCAAAACAGTTGGTTTATTATTACATTTTTTAATTGTCTGTATTCCTAGTTTATATTCCTAATTTAGGTAATATAATAAAATAGTTTAAAAAATAATTATAGTTGAACATGAATAAAGTTAAATTATTTTATTTTGAACATGACTATCCTTGCATGATGGCATTCTGGTACCAACATTAGTATAAGGAAGTGAAACCTGGAATTGGCAAAAAAGAACTGACTTTCAATATCTGATAAACTAGATATTGTAAAATGGCCCCGATAAAAACTTCAAAATTCGAAGGATGTGCAGAAAATGTATGATAGTGGATGGGAGAACATGGCGTTCTATTGCCTCTGCCTAGCCCTTCGGTAAAACGGCGGTAAGCATTTTAAAACAAAATTTTATCTTCCTTTACACAATTAATTTGGGTAGGTATCAGCCAAATAGATAAATTATTCCATATTTAAAATGAACAAAATAAAGTAAAATTCTGAATTCCCGAAAAGCGAAGAAAATAAAATATCTAGGTTGTATATGAACCACAAAATAATATTTACTATACTTCTATTTATAAAAACTTCGGACTTAGCAGGGAAATTCTAAAACGAGTGCATTCATTATCCTAAAATGAATAAATGTATTTAATCATACCTTGATTTACAAACAACGACATGTATGCAATAAAAATTATTACACTCCATTTTGTAGGAAATAATTCCCTCCATTTAATTCCCAGCATTGCGATCGATTAAATAATTTACCTCGAAAAGAACATCACTAAGATGCAAAACATTTTGCAATGGAAAGAGGAGTGTTTTCACCGCTTTCGATAGAAAAAACAACTCGCGACCCCGGCCGTCCGTCACGAACACGACCTCACGATTTTCTGTTTTGAAATCCTTTGGATTTTTTGTACGATTATTTTATCATTTGACGTTTATTAAAATGTTGCTATATCTAATTTTTTTCACATTATAAGGCAGAATCTTAACGATCGACAGACGTTAATGATAATGGAATTAAGGCTTTCTACCTTTCCAATGCTATAACTAAGATAATTTCACATTTTCAAATATTTTTGTTTCATTTTACATGTTAACTTGTCTAGTTAATTTATACTTATTTTTAAAAATATATTTATAATTTTTGAGACACATTTTTCATTTAGGGATACATTTGATTTTCTACAGACTTTTTATAATTTGTGGACGCATAAAACTTCGGATTTACTTTTTTCACTCCAGGCTACTTATTTCGAAAACGATATTGGTATGTTTTGACGCAGAATTGACATTTTTTGTCGCAGAATTTAATATTCTTAACTTTTTTGTTTCCGTAATAAAAATATTCACCATATACCATCACCAAATATCACCATAACTTTGCGATTATATGCTTACAATCCGCATTTTATATTCGTATCAGAAACATTTGGCCGTACATATTCTGAAAAAAAAACAATATTGATATCTTAAGATTGTTATCCAACACTTATCCAACATTGTTATCCACACAACAGAAGAGAATATAAATAAAAAACAAACGAGACGTAGGTGTACGTCGGTGTTCGTCGTACTTAAATAAGAAGATATGTATATTTGCACATATCTCTCTCAAAGTAATTACCTTTATTTACGATGTCTACAATGCCTTTAGAAAAGAGATTGATTGACAGGTGGTCTGGTCTGACAGATTACCGAAGTACCTATCGCAAACGTAACCTCACAATCTTCATGTTTCGACTAAAATTACATGAAATAAGTACTAATGCTGTAATTTTGAATGTTTATAACGTTAACTTTGTAGTTGGACATAATTATTAATTTTAATTAACTAAGCAACTTTGTACTAACCTCTTAACTAGTAACTCATCTACGTCTACCGGTTTCGATATCCCTGTATCTTCATGAGGACGGACGCAAACTATCCATTATTTATTCTAGCAAACAAAAATTAATTTGTTTGCTAGAATAAGTAATGGGTAGTTTGTTTGCGTCCGTCCTGATGAAGATACAGTAGTATCGAAACAGATGTAGAGTTACTAGTAAAGTGGTTAATACAAAGTTGTTTAATTTATTAAAATTAACTAATGCTGTATTTAAAGCTTATAGAAAGAGAATATTTCATATGCACTTATTAATTAACTTCTTCTCCCACAGCGTCTTGATGCAAATTACGCAAATTTTTCATCGTTGCGTTAGAATTTATATTTTGACGTTTGACGGATAACCGTCATTACTTCTTTCTCGCTCTCTCTCTCTCTCAAGTAGAAACTGAAAGACACAAACACCGACGTATACCTACGTCTTCGTCTATTTTTTTTTTATTCTCATCTATTAGTATTGGGATTACAATCTTAAGATCCCAATATTGCTATTTTCAGAATACGACTAGTTATAGGACAGTTTTTAAATGATTTCCCTAAAAGAGTTGTTAGAATTTGACTTTTTTCCAACAAAATTTTACGATTTTTTTTTTGTAGGTGATTGTTTTCATCCTCGTTCCTTCATAATTTTAAATGTAATATGTTGCTTGAATTTACACACTTTTCAATTATGTTTTAGAAATCTTATATTTTCCACTGACTTTACGAACTTTTCGGGCTCTTGAGTCTTTTAATTCTTCAGAAAGATCACGACCATCCACCAATTTCATAAAAATTGCGCGATCCAGATTTTTCTTTGTCTTATCATTCAAGTTTTATACTCAACATTTTTCTTTATATGGCGTTTGTTGAATATATAATAAAAAAGAATAAAAATAATTATGTAAATTCTCAAACCTCACTTCCCTGTCAAGTTTTCACGGATAGGTATCTATAAAAAGGTACTTTTTTCAATAATTTATCACAGCGAGAAGTATTTTTTTACAATGGTATTATCACTATTATCTGTCAAAACGTCGGAACGTCAGTCGCCTGTGTTTATTAACGAATCGTCATAATATTATTTGTACATCGAAAATACATGTTCATTTTTTTTCGACACGTTTGCCAGGTTGTACTTTAAGTTAGAAATCTCGTTCTAAGTACCTATGGATATCTCTGATAATGGATTTGGAACACCATTCTCAACGCTGTGTAGAACCTGCCTGAGACCTAAAGGAGGCATGAAGAACTTGTATGAGTCGTCCATGATTGACCTGTTGATGTATTGTGCTTCTGTAAAGGTCAGGATCAACTTGTATTTTTAAATTTATTTTTATTTATTCAGCCTCCGATTTTTTTTTACTTGTGTGGTGGAATGGCTAGGATGCTTTCATTCGTCAAAATGCTAAAATGTCTCGAGGTGGTTCAGCGCGTTATACAGTAAATATATTAAGCCATCATGTTTACTTGCTGATAACTTTATTTAAAAAAAACATAATTATTTGTCGGGAGCAAATATTTTTATTCGCCTCAAAGCCAAAACCTCCCCTAAAAACACGAAAATTAAAATAAATTAATACTAATAAAAATATTTCAAAACCTCCCCTAAAAACACGAAAATTAAAATAAATTAATACTAATAAAAATATTTTTTATTAGTATTAATTTATTATAGCGGGCTCAGAAAATACCTTTTAGGTTTAAACATATATCCAAGGGCTGTCATCTGTCTAAATTTGTATGTACATAACACCACGGAAAACTTTTAATTAAAAAAAATTTAAATTTAACAAAATATTCCAAATATAGTATGTTGAAAATTTTAACTCTACAGATAATAATAACATAATAATAATAATAATAATAATAATAATAGATAATAATACATATATTTAATTATTTGTTAAATATAAGATAAGTTAGTAATAAATAGAAAAATAGATGATAAATATAAGAAGAAAAATAAAGATAAAAAAATAAAACATAAGAAAAATATAAGAATCAAATTATTCGTTAAATATTTTGGAGGAAACAGGCAGCAATATCCAAAAAAATAAAAAATGTTTTGAATGCACTCATCGAGGATTGCTAATTTAAAATATACTGGATTCTAGAGATTATGCATCTAATCCTCGAAGACAGCATTTTTACATATACTTTTGAATTGCATTACACAATTGAAGTCTCGTAGACTTTCTCATAAAACTAATAACGCACATAATAAAATGACCACTCTCAGCAAAAACGGGCACTAAAGTGAAGAAACGTGGGGTTCTTAGGGTACCTAATTAGCAAATTGCCCGTTCTGGATGTAGACTGCTTTCCTGGACTGTAATCACCCGTTCTACTTTTTGTAATTGAGAGGTAAATCGAACTGGATAAAATGATGGAATGATTAGAAACAAAGGATTGGCCTACCTTTTTTCCCATGCAGTTGGACGCCTTTGTACACAGCCTCGACTTCTATAGTCGAGAAGGAGGCTGTTCGCAACTAATAATAGTAATAAATAGCCCACTTCGATTTGGCCTTAGTAACTGCTTTAACAGTGACGTACTTAGAACAACGGCATATAAACCGACTGTATTCCGACCGCTAGCACACTTATCAGGTAACTGATTCTGGCCCTGTCCAGGGACTCTGCCCGCGGGCGCCTTTCTCCGTAGGGCCAGAGGAGGACGGCACGGATTAGAGAGATGGACATATGTTAGGGTTCTCAACTTGCATTTGAGTTGCATCAAACCAGGCGCTAACATATGATATGCGTCAACAAGTTTTATTGATGCTTCATGAAAATTTTTGTACCTAACTTTTGTTGCGCTGAGTGTATATCCAAATATTAAAATCAAATAATACAGATTTTATCTTGATTAATCAACTTATTAATAATATTCTTTGCTTGCCATTTTCTGCAGGTGGTGCACGGTGACGGGCTGCCGAGCAATATTTGTCAGCAATGTTTACGGCAAGTCCACAAGCTGAGTTCCTTCAAGAAACTTTGTGAAAAATCCGACTCTACCCTGAGAAGATACGTACTTTATGGATGCTTACCACCAGAGGTTTACATTTTTCTAAATCCTTTTCTTCAATCCTTTTATTAAAACATCTCAATAACCGTAGTTTAATTGCTAACTTTACAAATATGTGTCTTAAAAATATGTAAGTGGGGTGAATGATGCTCTGCCTGACTGTAAACTTTGCCCGTCTCAACACAGAGCTCTCCAGTGAGACAGGCATAGTAAAATCAAACATTACCAATGTATATAAGTAAAGCAATGAAATAAATGAAAAATGACCTTAGCGTAGTTAATAGAATTAAAAAAGGATCATTCAGATGGTTTGTACATGGTACAAAAGATATATGATGCGAGCATTGACGGCGCCAGAAAGAGAGGGCGACCATGGAAGACGTGGCGTGACCAGATTAACCAGATACTTGAAGATGGTCTTGTTACGAACCTCAGCAATCGCTGAACTTGCATGCAAAGATGTATGAATGTGGATGAGGCGAGAGTTGTGTCGGAACAGAAAAGAGTGGCGCTGATTCACTCTACCTATTCCCCCAGGAAACGGTGTATGGTAAATAAGCCTTAAAATTTTCTGATTGATATCTAATTAATCAATAATTGATGAAGAATGTCTGGAGCATTTTTTTTACTCATTTCATTATTTTGATTGATGTAAAATGTTGCTATTAGAATAAAAAGTAATTTAATTTTTTTAATTTAGGATGTTCTTCGTTCCGATGACACAACACTTATTGATATTGTGGACGAACCAGTGGGTCCACCTGATAACTCTACTATGGTATGTACTGACATCAATACTTGGAGAGTCGTATTGTGCGAATCAAACTCTATTAAGGATTTAAAATATGTTTTATTTGAACTTTGTAATACACACACTATATGAGTTATTAATTACTGCAACACACCACTACATCACAAGAACAACTTCACAAAATAAAATACAAATGCCTCTTATGAAGACTTCATTTGGACAAAGACACTTCCTGTATATAGCACCGAAACTTTTCAACCTCCTGGACTCTAAGACAAAACAAATTCCATCACAAAATCTCTTCAAAAAAAATTGGATGAATGGATGAGAGAACACATGGAAGAGTTTTTACGGTGCCTATATAACATATTGATCTGAAATCAATTTTCATTGTAACTTTATTCCTTATTCCTAACTTTTAGTGTTTTCCAACATTGCATATCTTTTTTGACTCTATCATATATTAATTTATGCTTTTTATGTTTTTATATTGTTGTCTTTTATAATGTCTATCTTGCATTATTATTTTTTCTTTCTCCTTTTTTCTTCTATATAAATTGCAGAAAATACTTTAAAATGTGAGGCAAACAGGCCTAGCCTAAGTGGTATATCATCAAATTATATTCTGAATATATTTTGTGTGAACAAATAATAAAAAATAAAATAAAAATTACTACATAGTTTTGAGAAGAGCAGTAACTCTCATCCGTTATTATCTTCAGTTATTATCTATAACTGATGATGAGAGGGTCTGCTCCTTTTGAAACTATAGTAGTGATTAATAATGATTAATAACTCATATTGTGTGTGTATTACAAAGTTAAAATAGAACATATTTTAAATTATATTGTTGCACCATAAAGTATCTGCCCAATCTTTCAATCTATTAAGAATTATTTGGGAGTTCTGTTTCGATCAGGTCTTAAAGCGAATTGATCTGTAAATGAATTTTTCATTGTGCTTGAATGTGCTAAATCACTTGCCATCTTCTTCACATCATAGTCGTTTCATTCATCATTTCATTCATTTTCATCTCAAGGTCTTCAGCCTTCTTTGCTTCTTACCACTTCCTTAGTGCTGCTCTTTCTTTTGGTCCATATCCTATGCTGTGGGGTACCGTCACAATTTTATTTTATTCTAATGAAAAATTTCATCATTTGTGCACAGTTTGCGATAGATTGACATAGTGAACACTGCATAACGTATGCAAAATTAAATTAAATTCAACATTAATTTAGTTCGAGGGCCCCTCTCTTGGCACTAGAGGTGAAAAATGCTACACATCTTATATGTTAAGTGGCTCTTTAACGCTAATGATAACGGGACGCACGGATGATGATTCATTCACCGAAGGCGTGTTGGTAGGCATGTAATAATGGATATTTGCGAAGGTTTGATACATGTACACAGACGAATCTTGTATCGAAGCTCATTATGTATACAGAGTTGAATTCATTCTCCATTGTATTATTTTGTACGTAGATCACCAAATTTCACCAAGTCAAGAAAGCAAATTCTCATCCGTGTACACCATTAAGGTTCGTCTAATATCGCATTACCGCGGTAATTCTAAGATAAGATAGTAAACCAAAAATAGAGACAGTATTATGTAAAATTAATTAGCATTCGCATAATTAACAGCACTTTGTGATGTTCAGTTCTTAAAGTTTCATTAACGTTGCATCCGGCATTCATCGTTAGAATATTTGGCTCTGCTTTTGGTGTCTACGGCAAACAATGAGCAATAATATCAAAGCCGATGACAGGGTGGTCTCATTACCATTTTTTCATATATAATTTAAATGATGTTCAACGCAAACCATTGATTTCAGGATGTTTCATTAAATTTATTTAATGACCAAGACTCTGACCTCATAAAGATCCAACACTTCACTACGTTATCAGGACACATCTCAGAAGATGACGATGCCTCAGGTATACATGTACATATTTAAAAAATATCAAATTTTAAATCTATTTCTTTGCAATTTTTTTTTCTTTGATCCTCTCCGTAGGCTGCACAGAGTGTCCTGAACTGGGTTTGGAGCCGGAGTGTAATCTCATCGAGAATGCTTTGGCGGAAATGAAAGAAGATATGAGGGTGTTAGACCTACCTAATGAAAATGAAACATCAACAGTGTGGTTACAACAGGCAGATTCCATAGTGCTAGAGAACCAAGTCTTGGATGTTTATAGTATGATAAATTGCAATTCAATTCCATCCATCACGGAGCCCGAAATAGGTAAATGTTTTTTTTTATATACATAATTCAAATAAATCACCTGTATGATAATTTTTTTTAATTCCCATTAGTAAAAAACGTCATTATAGTAATGGCGCAGGCACATGGTTGAAACTTATCTCGAAAGTAAAAAAAAGTAGAACATGAGTCTTAAGAGTCTGTAGATCTGCAGAAGGCTTATTATAGAGTTATAAGAGAAAGGTTATGAAAGGTACTCTCTGGTTACAACAACAGGTGAACATTTAACTTATACACGCAGTTGCATTCCTTTACGAGGGAAGTACTGCGTGTGTAAGAATCAATGGATCATTCACACCATGGTTCGATATAAAAAAATGTGTCAATCAGGGTTGTGTGATGTCTCCATGGCTGTTCAACTTGTATATGGATAATTGGTGAAAGAACTGGAATGTGTGAATCTAGGAGCGAAAATGAGTAATTTGATTGTATGCTGTTTCCTGTATGCGGATGATGCAGTATTAATGGCAAATAGCGAACAAGACTTATAGAGTCTAGTAAGCAGGATGTATGATGTATGCAAGGAGAGTGACTTTATTATGGATGTAAGTTGAAATTAAATTTGTAGGGAAAACAAATATTCCATTGTTTTGCAAAGCCTCTACTTAAAACAATGTATCCATTAATCAAGGCTGGGATGGATAGGATATCTAGGGTTTTTTCCGTCGGGAGTAAGTATGCAAAATTTGGGTCCAATCCGTGAAGCGGTGTAGATTTGTACAGAAAATATATCTGAGGGAGGGGATGGGTTGGAGGGGGAAGGGGAAATGTCGCATTTATTAGCCGACTGGTCCTAAAGAATAAGTTTGCAAATTTTGAGTCCGAACGATCAAACGGTACAGATTTGCATCGAAAATATGTCAGGAGGAGGGGAAGGGGTAAAAGAATAGGGAGAAATGTCGCCTATGTTACCCGCTGGGTCCCAAAGAATAAGTTTCCAAATTTTGAATTTGATCAGTCGAATTTCGTCAGATTTGCATCTGAAATCAGGAGGAGGGGAAGGTATAGAAGAATAGGGGGAAAATATCGCCTATTTTACCCGTCGGGTCCTAAGGAATAAGTTTTTTTTAAATTTTGACTCCGATTGGTCAAACAGTACAGATTTGCATCTGAAATATATCAAAAGGAGGGGAAGGTGTAGAAGAATAGGCGGGAAATGTTGCTTATGTTACCCGGTGGATCCTAAAGAATAAACTTCCAAATTTTTAGTGCGATCGGTCAAACGGTACAGATTTGCATCTAAAATATATCATTGGGGGGGGGGGAAAGAGTAAAATAATAGGGGGGAAATATCGCCTGTGTTACCCACCGGGTCCTAAAGCATAAGTATACAAAATTTGAATCGAATCGGACAAACGGTGTGGATTTGTATAGAGAACAGACAGACAGACATTGAGTTTTATAGGTATAGATTAATTAAACTAAAATTACCGCGTACCACCTGGTAACAAATTATAATTCCGTGGGATGTGTCTACTTACCGCTCCGCTTACACCTTGCAAAAATTCATGTTCTTAACTCCTCAATCTGTGAGTGTGGACAAGAGGAGGAGGATTTGAACCACTTGTTTTTCAATTGCATTTTAAATGTCGGTACTCAGTCCCTACTCCAGGATCTTGCAGATCTTAATGTCCCTTTCCCCTACAAATATCCAGCTCTTGCTTACAGACTGCCGACGGGAAGTATTGAAAGTGTTACTACGATTTTTAGAGAGTAATTGCATTGAGCTGTAATGTTTATGTCGATGACCTATTGACTAGTTTTTGGCAATAACATCCTTTTATTGGGTGACAAGCCATTAAATTTAAAAAATATATATATATATATATATATATGTATACATACCTAAAAACATTTATATTTTTTTCATGATGGATGTCTTCAAACTCCAGCGGTTACAGAAAATATTGAAAAATCATTTTCATGTGAAGAGTGTAAAGAAGCGTTCACATCGGCAGCTGATCTTAACTTGCACATGAGCATTCACTCGCCCAACGGGACCTTCCAGTGCAATGCATGCAACAAGCAGTTTTCTCGTAAGTATCCAACTTAGTAACTCCCTTTCTGGAAATTTAATATGCTTAATGCAGTTTTCATGTGAAACTATCCTTACACGGTGTGATAAACTTAATTTACAATATTTTAAGGGTAGATAGACACATTACATTTTAAAATTAGGGTCTAAAATATATTTACAAAGGTTGAAGAATTTTATTAAGGCCCGGTTACGCCATCTAAAGTAAAGATAAAAAAAGTTACTCGAGTAATGTGACATTTGTCCATATAGGTACTTGTCATTTGAATTTTGTCGCTGTCGTTGTCGTATTGAAATTTGTAAACATTAAAATATGAATCTTTTAATTTCGCGTTATTTTAGTGATGGTTTGACGTTTGTTTGGTTTGTTTCATAGAATAGAGTGGTTTGTTTGAACTGGTTTTGAACCATAAAAGTACCTATTGGTCAGTGGTAAAAAAACTGAAATAAATCAAATTCCGTAGACATATGCGGTATTTGAGGTTTATTCCGCTTGACACCCTATTAGCCTTATTATTGGTTTGACAGTGTTAAAAAAGACGTTTCTGCAACCCGAAATCGAGTTTACTCTCAGCTGATGGTAAAGAAAGTTAGTCGGGCTAATTTTACTCAAGTAAAATTTACTTCAGATGGCGCTACCGGGCCTAAGGCGATCTTCTTGCAAAGTGAGCAAATTTCACAATTTTTTCTCATATCTTCTTGTGCGTTTTTTATCACATTTTTGTATAAAAAATATATCATATTAAAATTTACTCATCAGTTTCTATATATTTTAAATACGAATATCTTGTTAAAATGACACAATCTAAATTATTTAATCATTTAATAAATAACCAAACCTACAATGTTTTAAAAATAAATAAAATTACTTCATCTTGTGGGCCTTTTATGACTGAGATGGCCTTGTGAGGTGTCTTTTTTTCTCAATAATATTACATAGTAAACGATTATCCTAAACCTATTAAAATTATTGCAAATTTTTTTAGTTTGTGTACTTACAATTTATGTTCGAAAAAATGCTGTTTTTTTTAAATATAATATTTTTTTGTTTTTTTTTTCAATTTTACTGTTTTCAATGATTTAATCTAAACGCAACGTATTTAAGACACAATACAGTGCCTTGATTAAATAGGCTGTAATCTGAAAATTTAAATAAGTTTTGATTTTTTTTTTTGTTTTTATTTTTAAATAACAATATTTATTCTTTTAATTATTGAAGTAAAAAAGTTTTCAATCATGTAAAAAGTGTCGAAAAAACCACACAAAAAATAAAATATTTTTTAAAAACAGTATTTACTATGCAATATTATTGGGAAAAAAGACATCTCACGAGGCTATTTAGTCATAAAAAGCCCACAAAGAGCTGCAATTTTCTTCATTTTTAAAACATTGTAGGTTTGGTTATTTATTAAATGATTAAATAATTTAGTTTGTGTCATTTTAAAAAGATATTCATATTTAAAATATATGGAACCCGGTGAATAAATTTAATATACTATCTTTTTCATACAAAAATGTGATGAAAAACGCAAGAGAAGATACGAGAAAAAATTTTGAAATTTGCTCACTTTACAAGACAATCTAGAATTTTCAAAAAATCTTTTTATTTTTCAAAAATATTCTTTGAAAATTTCAAGTTGATCCGATGAATTGTTTAAAAGATTAAGTGGTCACGGTTTCATTTGTTGCAGAGAAAGCGATATTAAAACGTCACATAAAAACTCACATGTCATGGAAAGCTCACGAGTGCCAGCTTTGTAGCAAAAAATTTTCCGAGCTCGGCAAATTGAATAAGCACATGAAAAGGTCTGTAAACTTAACAATACTTTCAAATTTAATTATCCTTCATAGACATGATTTTAAAAACTTAGGATAGGATGCCATAAAATGTATGTTCAATACACTTGTCTTATTAACCCCCGTAAATAAAATTGATCAAAACTTTAGCCATTCAGTGAAAAAGGAGAAAAGGTTTCTATGCCTGACTTGCGGCAAGGGCTACCAGGACTCCAACTACCTGGCCATCCACATGAGAAAGCACACCGGAGAGAAACCTTTCCCCTGCAAGGAGTGTGATAAGTCCTTCTCCGACCCGCGCCTGCTATCCTCACATGCCAGGATCCACACGCAAGAGAAGCCACATCAATGCAACATCTGTGCTAAAAGGTATTTCGAAAGAATTAAAGCGTGCCTTCTACAGTTTCACATTTTATTTCCACATTGTGAGTCTATAATACTAACGCTTAGTAACTAGTGTAAAAACTTGAAACTGTAGTAAAATTATCTTTCCAATAAAGTCAATACCATGGCCATTACCACGATTTTCATAATTCATAATTTCATAAAGTTCTATACCTCCGTTTATGGATAAAAATACATCCTATATGTCTGCAATAAAAAAAACCCGGCTAGGTACACCTGTTTCCATTTAAGATAAACAATCAAATTATTGTGTGAAATCCGTGCGTACGGCTCACATTGTTTTGTTGGTATTTACGGGTATAAACACCAACACAACGAAACAATGTGCCTTATATGCACGGCTTACACATACTAATTTGATTGTCTTTCTTAAATGGAAAGAGGTCTGACATCGTGTATGTATTATGTAAAGTGTATGATGTTTACTTGATTGTTTATTTATCTAGCTTTGCCCACTCCTCCACGCTGACGACTCACCTTCGCACTCATACTGGGGAAAAGCCCTACGGCTGCAAAGAATGTGGAAAAACCTTCATCCAGGTAAGTCATTCCATTACACATTGTCACAAAGTCACGGCGGTGGGAAACAAACGAAATACTCAAAATGAATTAAAGTTTTATTTAACACAAAAAGCCACAGATCACAAACTTAACTGAAGCATTATTTTGTAATTTGGACTAATTATCATTATTGAGAGACTTCGAAACGTCTCTTAACACGCTGAACGCTATTGAAAACTTCTGGAACGTCCGGTAGGTACTCTCGCAATTTATTTCGTTGGCATATAACACACACAGGATTGCCATTGGTTCACTTATCGTTTTATTTCTGGCTTTCACAAACATCAAAACAGACTGACAGTTATGTCGTCTTCTGTATAGAGAATGTTATTTCGCAAAAGTTCTGGTATGATTTTGTGTATTCTAGATCCTTCTAATAATTTATAATTTGTTCTAAACATTCCGAGTGTCGAGAAATACTTAACTATGTGCAGTTCTTCTTGTTTCTACAGTCTCGTGGAAATATCATATGAAGCACTGCACTCTTATAACCTGATCTACAACTGTCACCTCATTCACATTCACACATCTTCTCATGCAAGCAAAGAAGCTAGTTCTGCTAACAATCGATTGTTGAGATTGTTAGCAGAACTATTGCCTGCCCAACATAAATTGGCGTGCGGCAAGATTGGAACTAAAACCCGCCCCGCCCGCACCCGGCGGTAACCCCTCGCCCTGTAATTCAGTACAATTTTGCATTTGCTCGGGAGCTGTGACATCTTGATTACCAATATACACTGAATTATTATGTACAAGACAGATAGAGCGGTCGCCGCGGAGCGCGCTGTTACCCGACCAAATTTATATTGAAGGCTCTGACACTGGTCACCGGACATTCAGTACATTATGTATTGTGTAATAAATTTACAACCTGGCAACTTCTGTTTCGCGACAGGGGCGCCCTGCCTCGCACGCCAAGTTATAGTGGTGGCACTTTAGCTTCCAGTATGTATCTAGTTTATCTAGTCGCCATCTATTTCTGGTGCAATCAACACTCACATCACAAATCACTCCTCTCCACACCACTGTTCTCTCATTGTTCAACATGACTAAACCACCTAACAGACACTTTTTTAACCCTATTCACTATGTTCAATTTAAATGCACTTGGATTATGACCAGAAAACTTCTAAACCACCCTATGTTAAGTCATCTACATGTACACGGGACCTAACATTTTATGGACATGACAACTTTGTTCACATTAGATTTCGGCCAGCCTGATCCACCATCTTGTTTCAAAATGGTGGCTGTTAAAATAGTTAAAAATTTAGAACGTATTGGACATGGAAAAAAAACACTATTATAAACCAAGACAATGTATACCTGAATCCCACTGTTAATGCTGGAAGGGATTTTTTAAAATATATGTATAAAGTATTAAATCCTTCTAAACATAGTCGTTTACCATTTATATGAACTGTTAATGAATATTTTCTAAAATGTTTGCAGTCTTCCAACCTGTCCCTGCACATGCGCACCCACACCGGGGAAAAGCCGTACGTGTGCGGTGTGTGCAAAAGTAGCTTCGCCTCCTCCTCCACGTTGACGTACCACGCTCGCCGTCACACAGGCGAGCGGCCCTATCAATGCACTGTTTGTGGAAAATATTTTGCAAGGTATTATAATGTATTTTTGACCGTGTCCAAAAATTGGCATAGATATCTGTACAATTTTTTTTAAGAGTCAATGGTACATCAAAGTGAAACAACTCTGATGGGCCAGCCATCTGATAAGGATGGGAGATGACCATCTGCCTAAGAGGCTTTATAATAATTCCATTGGCAGTCCGAAATTAGACAAATCTGACACATCCAAGGGTTGTGAGTTTGAGAGGAATTGCAGTAGACAGACCGGAACAGCCAATACTCCCCTAATGGGCTATAGTACCAATCGCTTATAACATGATAACATTCTTGGCCAACGTTGCAGTTCCCATCGCGGAGTCCATCATCCGGGCAATGTGATTAAAAAGTGGGCTTTCGAAACGGTATAATAACAAACATCAACACTCACGTGTCGCATCAGTAACACCAGCCCTGATGATGGACCCTAAATTGGGATCCAAAAGCCAGAAAGATAGTGTAAACATGGCAGAACTGCCCAGAAAACTATAACTAGAAAATTCTGGATGACCGTGAAAACCTGTGTACAGGTACACTATTAATCATTTGGAAAAACCACGACACCTATAAGATTGAAGAAAGAGAAAAAAGGATCACTGTGTCAAAGAGTTAAAGTTATTATTACGGTCGTTGGACATATTTATGTGTTAAATAAAATGCATATTTTATGCGAACCATATTTTTTTCCTGTGAAGCTCTATTCAGCGAAAAGTCGAGATTTACTTCTCAGTAAAAGAACACTGTGTCAATATGAAAACATAGATGAATATAAAAATTTGTCCTTAAAGTATAATTTTCATTTAAACTTTGTATGTACTACACACACCATTTATTTATTACTACTATGGCTTCGATAGGAGCAGTCACTCTCATCATTAGGTGTAGTTGATAAACTATAAGTGTAGTTATTAACTATACCTGATGATGAGAGGGACAGCTCCTCTTGAAACTATAGTAGTAATAAATAATCCAAATATTGTGTGTAAAGTATAAAGTTTAAATAAAAATTATATTAAAATTAAAATGTGTGCCACAAAGTGACTGCTAAATCCATTCAATGATATAAAAATGTATGTTTTTGGGTTTTGGTTGAGCATTGAGCATAATAACTCACTATTTTTTGTAACTTCCAGGTCTGAAGATGTAACGCTCCATATGAGGATACACACAGGTGACAAACCCTTCAAATGTCCACTGTGCGACAAACGATTCACAACTTCTAGTCACAAGTAAGATTCCCAATAAGTATTTTATATCAATCTTGACTCTTCATTTTATTTAAATTCTTTCTCCTGTTTTGTTAATCTACATAACCTGTAAATCATAATTGCAATATTTTGGTATCTGAATTAACTTTTCGCTGAAACTCATCCTCCCTCTAATTTCACTCTCCCATTCCTTCCCAGGTTCGTTATTCCGTCTAGGGAACTCCTACCCGGATGCACTGTTCCATCTTCTCCTTTCCTTTGAATCTATTTAGCATGCATAACCCGATGCAACACAAATTACACTCTTAACATATTGACTGCTGTTTTCAGCGTGGCAACTTTATAAATACAAAGCCACAGATAAATTCTGATTTTGATTACATGTGCACAAATCGTACCTATTCCCTTCTTCTATTACTAGATAGCTATGCGATGTTTATAAAAGATAATGAAAATATATTATAGATGTCTCATAGAGACGAAGCTATTTTTAATATGGAAAAGTAGGTATGGAAGTCTTTTTGGGGGTTCATAGGGCTGGCTTAAGTGATCACTTTACATAATATCCACCCATGATATAAAGTTGAAACCTTCAACATTAATTTACGTAAAGTGGACGACTTTATATTATGTGTTTAATATTTGGAATACTGCATGGGTGATGTTAAAAAATCGATTACGAATGTATGCGAAGGAAGCGTATAAATAAAAGCACACATATTCTCTTATGTGTGCATTAAACCCTCTCCATACATATATGTGCCATAGATGTGTACAAATTATCCATGTAACATGTTTATATGTATGTCTCATTCATGTGTTCAATTAGATTGAATTGAATTTTATCATTTTTACAGAAATCAACACATGGATACACATTCCCAGAAACAAAATAAGGACTGTACCATTTGTGGCAAGGACTGTACCATTAAATGTCACGGCAAAAAGCATTCCAACTCTAAAATAATTACCGACTCGAAGATTCAGGCGGTAACTAGGTAAGGAAAAGTTAGGTGAGGCGTGTCCGGCCTGAATTGTTTGCGAAGAAAACCTGGATGTTGTATTAGTACAATTGTTGTGAAGAACTTTTTTGCCCAAAATCGAAGAAAGAAGAAATATTGAAAAAATAACGCAAACTCTGATGTCACGTATCTCCGTAACGAATATTTTCTATTCAAAATTGAATTAAGAAGACTCCCCCAAAGTTTCTGCTACTAGTTACGAGACAACTTGTTGTATTACATATTTTGAGAAGTTTATCATAATTTCATGACTCAGTGGTCGGGACTAATAAGAATGAAAGATGTTGAATGTAACAATGTCATGAATGTCGTAAAACAAGTATTAAGTGTCGGGTGATATAAACAACTACAGGTCGTTTGACTAAAGCTGGCATGTACACATATTTCCCGCCCTCTCACTCGCGCAAGCGTACGGGGTGACGTTGCACTGCATATGGATCTCGAAAAATCTCTGTCTCTCTCGCACGCGGTCAAGCTTATGAGCGTGACAGAGACTGTTATTGTTTTGTTTTTACTACTTAGGAACTATTAGGAAATAATACGAAATACAGGCTGATGTTTTGTTTTATTCCCTGTTTGGTTTGAACCCGTCGGTTTTTTATTGAATTAATTGTAGAATTTATTATCATACGTGCTGCGGTAATCGGCACATATTCTCTAATATCTCAGTAAATTCTGTCTTACGATTCCAGTAAATTGTCATGTGCAAGACGTAGTCTTTTATAAATGACAATACTGACTTGGCGTAATAATTTTAAAACTAAATTAAATAAAACTCAGGACGGCATTTGCCGGGTGGCCGGCGAGTCTATTACTCTTGACATGTTCAGTGACGTTTGGAGAAAGATGCGACAACATGAGGAAAAATATATGGAACTCATCATCAGATTCTTCTAGTGATGAAGATTTAAGCAGCGTAGAAGAATTGATTTGCGATTCTGATTTGAAACAATGATGTAACAAAATAAATATTATATTTCTTACAATATCCCATCCTTTTTTATTTTATACACGACCCATTGACTCAAAGATTTAAAAAACGGTGGTTTAATATAACAACCCTTTGATAAAAGTAGATTATGTGGCAATTAAAACATTCATTCATCTGCATTAATTCATATTCTGAATTCTGAATTAAGCAATGATGCTATTTCCTGTATCTTGACAGATATTGTGTAACATTGTGAGTGACGCCGTGCCGTTTTTTTGACGTTTTATGTTTGACAGGTTTGAAATTAATTTAAATCTTTGAAATATTTATTATTTATCACATATTCTTTATCATTGTTTTTTATTTAGTTTTGTTTTACCAGCTTCGAGGAAACTTTACTGGTCGTACTCACGAATATTTTTTTTGATATTATATAAAAAAAAAAAAAAATTGTACTGTATGTTTCCAAAATAAAATAAATAAATAAATTAATTAATTAATGAATTCAATCAATTAGAAAGCTCATTATTCATAATTGTGAATAACTTAAGGTTTGTTTACGCGATAGAGCATTCTGAGTGATTGAATTAACTAATTTCAAACATGTCGAACATTTAAAAAATCAAAATTGGCGGTGATACAATGTTGTACATACCTGTCAAGATTGGGATAAAGATTTGACATCTTAATATTGCTATTTTCAGAATAGCACAGTTTGTTATACTAAGTGCCTTTAAAAAAATTGCATTTTTAATTGGTTAAAATAATATAAAACGATTTTTTTTATACATGCTATATAATAAAATTGCATTGGCGGGAAATCTGTGTACGTGCCAGCTTTAGATAACGGAGCTGTAGATGGAAGTCAGCAAAGATACAGTCATTTTAAACATCATAATCGATACCAGGACCATGGTCTCAGTGAATGGAAAATTACCGCATTCCTAGGACCATTTTATGAGCGAAAGCTCCCATATCGGTCCTACTCATACATCGCCAGGTTGACAATTTTTTTACTAATGGCTCTTTCCGTGCGGCGTCGTGGGGCCCATGGGATCTTGACCTCAAGCAACTTTCGCCATACCACCATTTTAATCATCTGAAATTGACAGTCGACCTCAGTGAAGATCTCTGCTCAACCAAGGAAAGACCTCACTCAGGGCCGTGCCAATGGTGAGGACTGATCTAATGAGGACAATACCGCCCCAATTAGATTAGCGCCAGTTCATAAATTGTAAGTTAATACAGTAGAATCCCGTTTATCCGGATAGAGAAAAGAATCTCCCGGATAGTCAAATTTACATCAACTTTGCAATTATTTTATTAAAATTTGTAATAATCCTTGAATGTGTACAGTACTTTTGAATTATCAAATTAAATTAAAGTAAAAACAATAAAATACCAACTCTGTTTCATTTATTTATATAACAAACCAGCTAAGTATGTATCAGGCAGACAACTTCTAGAACCATTAAAAACTTTAATCCTGTAATTAATCTATAGAGATGTGCCGAGGAATCATCAAGTACATGTAAGGAAGAGAGGTGACATTGTTTTGCGACACACCCTTTGACCGATATAAGTCAAATTTTGCGTAGTTACACTTAAGGAGCCTGGTAAAACATAGATGCTCTTCCTCTTGGCAATCCACCTTCCCCCTGATATAAGTATGTTTTGAATGGAATATCAGCCATTCTAAAAATTGCGTGGTTACTATTTAGGACACTTGGAAAAACCTAGGCACCCACCCCCTCAACTCTGGCCAGACCCCTTTCTACTTGATATATGAATTTGTATTATGTTAAACACCGTCTCTATTTTGTCCAGTTGCACTCTAGTATCCTGGGGAAAATATAGTAATTGCATCCTAAACCTTTCACCTTCTCCATGCCAGAACCAAATGCCAATACATATACAGGTGTTTCAGACCTAGTCTCCAATACTTTACGGGGTTATATATTTTAAGAATATGAGTTGAAAATGTTTTTAACACTTTCTGTTCTAACTGAAAAATCCTCATATTTTCATTATATTTTAAATTAATGTTGCAACAGGCTGGGCAGGCCAATTACTATAGTAAAACATCACAAAAATACCCTGGCTCGAGATAAATAAATATCTGCAAATGCTTTGAAAAATTACAACATACATCAAATAGTCACAACAGGATATTTCATGGCAAAATAAAATGGCGAGTATTGTATGGTTTTATTGATTTATTCCTTTATACAACACTAATTCTGAAAACAGCTCAGTTTTTATTAACTGTACTTACATTGTGCACAGAAAACTTAATTTTCATTAGTGTGTATTTACATTGTATACAGAAAACTTCATAAAATAAAATTTTCAAATACAATTATTTAAAAAAAAAAAAGATTTTAACATTATAAAAATATATCTTTCATTCTTTTCTTTCACAAGTCTTATTAATCAAGACGTTCGAGCCCCAAATGTGCTGTATTAGACATGTGTTAGATTGCATGCAAACTGCATATGCAGTTTTGCAAGATTTTTATGTAAAAAAAATATTTATATACATATATTAATAATAAAATAAAGTGTAATATAAAAACACAACCATTTTTTCTTGGTAAGTGAGTCGTATTATTACAAAACACGGGAATGAAACTTGAAACGAGATAAACCATGTTTATAATTGACTGATTGGCGTTCGATTGCGATGATGATTGGTAACTGTTATTATTTATAATTCAGCGAGCACTTACTGGTATTCTAGAATCTAAACCTTTTTTTTTCCGCACTATTCTGCCATTTGTATCTCACCTCCCTGGTCGTAGTTTAGGGTCCGATTGCAGGGTGTCAGGGTTGATTTCACAGATTTGATGTGTAAGTATCGACTTGCAATACTGTGTTGAAAGCATTGTTTGTCATTGTTGGTGTTACGTTAAGTACTGGCTTGCAATTGCGTGTTGTGTGTCAAAAGCAGGGGTGTCTGTTTATATGTGTTTCATGGCAATACAATATCGATGACAGGATGTTGCGTTGTGTGTCCATTTATCCACTGCTGTATTACTTACTATGTGCGCGAAATCTTTGAATCAACAAATTTTTTGGGAAGTCAGATATCAAGAATTTTTCATTTTTAGACCACAATCTTTATTGATGTTTATAAATTTTGAGTGCCTACTCGACCAGATATGTGTGATGTCTCTTGGGCAACCGTAAGATCTTCAGTTCAAACACAAAATGGTGGCCAGTACCCGGAAACTGCTCAGTCAATGTTAACTTCCCCATTTGGATGAGTTGCAAGCCAGTTCATACTTATCTACCCCTCTGGAGATTGTGTGTGTTGCAAATATTATTTACACTTTGTAGCATTTGAATTTGGCAATCAATCCGATAAACACCTCCCGATTTTTGGGATCTCGATTGTTCATTGATCTTAGCAATTCCTTTACTTTGGGGCTTGCTCCAAAATGTGCTCTAATGTCTCATTTTTAGCAATTCTGGATGTTCCATTATATACAGAACCAACAAAGGGGATAACTTTAAACCCGCTTCTATATGCTTTTTGAGGGCGGAAGGGCTCTTATGTAACCATTACATCCACTGAAGGTGACCTCACGGGTGAGGGATTTAGCATACTTTGTTACAACGCTTAAAGAACTAAAAATTAAAGTGGTGATGTATTAGATAGTTTTGATGAATTTGGAAGTTTTGGCATTTTTACCCCTCGTTCTCCAGTGATTATAAACTTTCTAAGGGAAAAATTTAAACAAATAGTTCTGAACAGTTTTCCTCTGTAGATTTGGGAAAAATACCTCGATGACATATTTGCAATCTGGTACATACAAAATAGATTTATTTTCGATTTTCGATTCGACATAAGATTTTCTTAGGCACAAGGTTTAAGCCATGTATTCACTAGGGGACAAATTGTCCCTCAACAGCACACGCGGCATAGAGTCTACGTGACGTTGCAACGTCGTGCACTGTTCCACGACGTCGCGCACAACATAGCGAGGCATTTCTACGTGCCGTGGCAACGTTGCCATGCGCACGGTATCCAAGCGAGCTCACTGCAACATTACGCGGAGCGTCAGTACCACGTGGTATGTTTACAAATGAATACGCATGCGTTGTATCTGTCAAGATGACAATGCGGGAAAACGAAATAGTTCTTGAACTCATCGAGCTATATCGATGGAAGATCGCATAGAATGTCCGTCCTTCTTTCTCTTTGCAGTAAATAATTTCGCATTCTCCTCTTTTTTCTCCTCTTACGTTTCGATAAACTCATTAACATAAACAGATACGCAGCTGTAATCATAACCTCATAGGGCGACATTTCCGCGACTTGTGGAAAACAATAATTATTTGCAAAAAGGACCATGTTTTTAATAATATTCAATTTACTACAGTAAAACCTCATTAATTTGAAATTGCGACCCAAAAAAACATTTCGAATTGCGCGGAACCCCGTTTTCGCCAAATGAGATACCGCAGCTGTCATCGATAACCTCATCGGGTGACATTTCCGCGACAAAATACGCGAGTTCCGGTGTGTACACGTCAAATGACTGCGTCATTGTCCCCGAAACATGAGCGTAGATGTTGATGCGACATGCCGAGCGGAATGTTTCGCGATTTGTCCCCTAGTGAATACATGGCTTTAAGATCATTATGGAGGTAGCTAATGATAATAAGCTTTCTTCCCGATAATAAAATGTACTTGATATGGAAGCTAAAAAACAAATGGAAGAAATGACATAAAATCTATAGAAATTAGACTCAAACGAACCATTACTTAAACACAAAAACCCACTATCGTCGTCCACTTGCTATGAAAGCAAACTGGATGTCAAGGATAAGTTAGGCAACAAATGCCTCAGAAAGCTGAGTTGAAAGAATTCAAATTTTTTGCTTTAGTAAAACCGAGTCAGTTAAAATTGCTTTATCTCTCAAAAAATGAGGCATTAAAACAAACCCCAAAGTAAAGGAACTGCTAATGCTAACCGCCTCAGAAATGGGCAGTATTGCTACAAAGTGTACACAAGACAAACAAAGTATACAATGTTCTTAAATCCTTGCAATCTCAGCCATCTAGGAAAATCAGCATTAACTATGCGCTTTCTGGATTCCGGCCATCCCTTGGCTTTTGTGGCGAAAATACTGAAAAATCTAAGAATCATTATGCATGTGTTGTCAAGGTGGCTTTCCAAATTATGAACACCTGATGAACGTCAATATGGATGATGAACTAAAACTGAAAATGTCTTGGTATCCGACGATACAAAATCAGTTGAAATATCTTGAAATTCTACATAGAAAATTCTTAACGCCTGTGAACAGCCGAAAATTGAAAAATCTGATATTTCGGTTCTAATGTACCAGTGAATACTCGCCAAATTATAATTAATTACAGTTTCCAATCATTATTTTAATCAAATACCAATCACACCGCCACATGTATGGTTTATTTCACAAAATTAAACATTATTTACTTTGTATAATTGTATAATCGCAAAAGGAAAGCACCTAAAATTAAATCAGGATTGGATGTATGTACGTATATTATTTATACATATAGTCTTGTAATATGCAATCATTAAGAAAAGAAATGTCTCCCTATAATTTTATTATTTAAAAATTAGATGTAAATTTAAAAAAAAATTAATACAGATGTATAGATTACCTATACATGTACTTAGTTAAGAACAATGCTTGGTCACGAGCACATTGAGTGAACAAAGAGGTATAGATAGTAGAAGTCAAGGAAGTACAAATAAGGTTCTATAACGTATATCGTCGGAGTCATTATTTTACGATGCTTTGCACCTAAATGTTATTTGAACACCTTTTACATGAAAAAATATGGAAATTTCACTAAGTTGGAATGAAATTTTTTAATAGGTGCCTCTTAGTGATGAGATAAATTGTGATTGTGTGATTGTTTGTAACTGTGATTTAAAGGTCAGAGGTTTAGTTTAGAGGTTTCTAATTGCTCACCGAATAATCACAGTTACCAACCAATGTTACAATCGAACAGCAATCACACAATCGTGCTCACCATTACAATTGCCTATCAGTAAAATATAAAATGATGCAAATTAAATAGATTGCAATTGCAAATGTTTATTTTTTAAAGAAGTTTTCTTCTCCTGGCTTGGACTTTTACCCGTATAATTCTGCTTTCTTAAAAACTTATGAAATTGTCTTGTAAGTAAGAAATATAAAAATAAAAATGACTGAAGTAAAAATATTAATACTTTTTTTTGGATTTAAACATTCCAAAATCTCTCCTCGTAACGCGACAGATCTATGCTCTTTTTCAAAAATTCACATTTCTCAGCTTCGATAGTGCAAAACCTTTGAAATTTCTCAACAAAATGTTGTGGAGCCGCTTTAGTCAGGTTATGAGACAGATCAAAGGGATCCTGAATGCACATGGCCGAGTCATGTCTGAACACTTCCTTGTAGGGGTGGTCCATGACGTATTTGCTTACTCTGCTCATCTTCCTTTCATCTTCCGACACTTGGCTCACCATATGCTTATATCTCGACATCTCTGGTGGCAACTCAGCACCGTTGTTTTCAAACTGACTCTTCAAAACTATTTTACCCATGAGCGGACATACGATCTGGAATCAAACATTTTATTGAAATCATAAGATTAGACATTGTATTGTAATCATGGAATCAGACTTTATATTGTATAAATTATAAACTGCCGCAGTTATGATTTTCATACTTCAAGTTGTATTTAATTTAAATATCGAGTATGTACCACAGTCATTGCCGAACTGTCCATAAGGGTAAGGTGTCGAATAGCGCATGACGGCACCAAAGACTGTCGTCAAAATTGACCAGCATGAAAATACATTGAAACCATATTTTTGTTAAATATGCAGATGTGAAATTACACTACTCATGACAATGCTGGCCCTTACTTAAACGATAAACAAGGAGCATTTAAAATTCTATTCTGGTCTTATCCTGCATTTCAATTAGTCGGTGTGATTTGTTTTACGCAGCATAAAACGTCTTTTACGTATTTCTATTTTTATAATATCAATTTCAAATTTATTTAGTCCATCTCCACTGTGCTATCTTAATAACTAGTCATCCATGTCAATAGTAGTTTATGTTACAAAATCAATACATATTTAGTTTCATATTCAATTTAGGTACAAATTTTCAATTTGTAATTATTATTGCGTCATGGCGGCAAAGCTACCTGTACCTTTCAATAAAAATAATGGTGATGTTACAGAGTGTGGGAATTACAGGGGTATCCAGTTAACCTCCCATGCCCTAAAACTTTGGGAATATATACTAAATAAACAGGATCTCGCCACAATCAATTTGACTTCACTCCATTAAAATCACCCACAGACGCAATACAGGCAGTGTGGATAGTAATGAAAAAATATTGTCTAAGCAGGGGAGATCTACACTTCGACCGAGTACCAAGAGACTGTGTGACAACCTATGAAAGCCCAGGAACTATGTGAACATTACGTAGACCTTATTCAGGATATGTATAATAATATCCGCACAAATTCAGCCTCAAATTCTTGGCCAGTCTATGCCAAGGATTTGAGGCTGAGGTGGGAATTCACCAAGGTTCAGTGCTTAACCCGTTACTATTCAACTTAATGTAGTAATGGACTACATCACCAAAGATATCCAAACAAAGCTATCCTGGAGCCTTCTGTATGCTGATGACATTGTGCTTATTGCCTAAACTAGGAATGTAGTTTCAGCACCTCCACTATATATTTGCTATATATTGCTCATTACAATCGAGAGTGATTGCACGGGAGTATGCGTAAATCAACATCATTTTACAGTTCTGTTCATAATAGCAGAGATCTCCTTGTACCCGAGTTCGTTATGACCAACATTATACAGTAAAGCCGAACTCGGTTATAACGAACGCGACGGGACCAACTAAATTTGCTCCTTATAGCCGGGACTCCTTATATCCGGGATTCACTTTTTTCACAATTTTTTTGACTGTATGATGTTATTTTCAAAAGCAGCTAAATAAACATCCTTATCCTTATCCTTATCTTTCCAGAGTGATGAAACTGTAGAAGACGATTGTGAAAACTTTTTACAGACTTTTTGACGCTGATAATTACGACTTTTTCGCGAACCTAGAGACTGAACATGTTTCCGATAGAACAATTTGGATTTAACTGATTAGGCTTTTAAATGCTAATACAGTAAACTGCATAAAATAAACTGTCACCATAAACATTTTGGAAACCCCCAATAATCGGAGTTATATCACCAGTATTCTCGACCTTCAAACTATTGCTAACAAGTAAACTATTGCTTGCCTGCGCACATGGGATTTTCAGACACAAGTTTGTGTACATCATAAAATGAACCCTAATTAAGTGCGAGCCGCTTTAAAAGCAAAGTGAAAAAGTTCATTGTTATGAGTACGTATTTGTCTTTTTTCTGTAACCCAAGCAAATATGTTTGCAGAGTTTCTAAAACTTGCTCCGTATATCCGGGAATCGCGCTCCTTGTAGCCGAGACCGATTGTATGGGAATATGCGCAAATCAAAATGAATTCAGTTTTTCTCATTATAGCTGGGATCTCCTTATATCCGAGTTCGTGATAACCGAGTTCGACTGAACATATATCTTTTTTCTATTTTGGCTCTAAATAAAGTTGTTAAGAAGGTGGACAAATTGTTTTGTTTACATGTTAGCATTTCCATGTCGGTAACACAGTCGGTCAGTGTAGACGTAGTTTAGTATTGAAGTTCTTACCTGAGTTTCAAAATTAAAAATTTTGCTGTAATAGTTAAAGAATCCGTGCAGGAGATCAATAAAATTGGGCGGTGTGTCGAGTTGTTTCAGAGCCGACGGTCTTTTCGAGAAGTGGCACTCCCAACCTAAAAAATGCAATTTATAATTGTAAAATAAATGTATGTAATGTTTACTAATTCATAAGACAGTTGGCACCTTTGTTGCTTGCCCAACGTAAATTGGCGTGCGGCGACTGTGGAACTAAAACCCGCCCCGCCCGCACCCGGCGGTAACCCCTCGCCCTGTCATTCAGTTCAATCTCGTATTTGCTCGGGAGCTGTGACATCTTGATTACCAATATACACTGAATTATTATGTCCAAAACATCCTAAACAGTCCGGGATGGTGCAAGAACAATTGCCAATGAAGTATTAAAGTTTTGCGAAGCTGAAACAGCAAATAAAGGAACGATATTATCGTTTGACAGGTTGACAGATTAAGATTAAGGTTGATAGATCAATATCATTGAAAGATTTGGCAGATACTTCGTGGTGCAACATTATAATTTCAAATATGTTTTAATATACTTTGTAATACACACACAATATGAGTTATTAATTTACAACTATAGTTTCGAGAGGAGCAGTCCCTCTCATCATCAGGTATAGATAATAACTTATTTATTAATAAGTTATTATCTATACCTGATGATGAGAGGGACTGCTCCTCTCGAAACTATAGTTGTAAATTAATAACTCATATTGTGTGTGTATTACAAAGTATATTAAAACATATTTGAAATTGATAGATCAAGTTGACAGAGCGACCGCCATCACTCACATTACTGGTTCGTTTCTTTAGTGTTGCCTGACCAAATTTCTATTAAATACTTTGACACCGGTCACCGGACATTCTGTATATTATGTATTGTGTAATAAATTTACACCCTGGTAACGGACGCCCTCCCTCGCACGCCAATTTATACTGATACGTCTATAGTAGGGTTTATCTTTTTGGTCCTCGGAGATGTTGATTCTAATATCCAGCTTTATGAAAACTACCATCTACCCAAAGGTAAAATGTATTGTTGTTAATACTTATTACCTTTATATATATATTATTTCTTTTTTTTTTAACAAATAGACCGTCAACAGGTCGTAATGACCCTGAAAGATAGTCCTAGAATGACATTAGAGTACAAAGTATGTACATTTTGAATATGACATGATTACACAATACAGATCTGCGCTCCCTAGACACGTATGCAAATTTGGCCTATTTTACCTGCGTTTATGAGTTTTTAAAGCTTATCGTTGGTTGTATCTTAAGTTCTTGAATGAATGAACGAGTTCTATTTGTCAAGTAACCTCATTTGCCGCGCAAGCCAGACAAAAAATTATTCCAAATGTCATCTTCGAACCGCTCATTAATTGTACTATTTATCTGTTTAAAAAAGTGTTTTTTTTTAAATAAAAAAGTGTTAAAGTTAAGTATTTTTATATTCTTTGATATATGTATTTAGAACGAAAATATTGAAATACTATATCTTTAGTGTTATTGCTTCCACGGTTTTATTCGATAAACATGTGCGTACATTTCTGACTTATTTTCATAATTAATAAGTAAGAATAAGTAATTATTGAGAAACCAGAAACTGCAACATTTTAGTGATTATTGTTGATTTTCACATGAATATAACCATCACAAAAAAGTGTCTAAAAAACAGCAATCGTGCGCGAAATTGCGCGGCAGACAGGGTACATTCCGCGTTACGTACGGTCGGCATCCGACCGGTTAATGATAAAATAAATATGTAATGTCTTTATGATTAAGTAAATTAGAAATAATTTTTAGAATAAAATAAAGACCGTCGCAAATCAATAAATACAATTTAGAAAAGAGTTCTAGATTGACAAGTTTCACGAGCGCGCAGGTTTTAAGGGCAACACTGTGTATCTATAAGTAGTGGATCACGGCAGAATATGATTTTGTCTATAATGACATGTTTTACATGCTCAGTGACAATGCTATTTCGCTTTTGAACTGAACCTGTGTTATAAAGAATACATCAAGGTTGCCGTCTCTGGATGATATCTTGTTATCATCAGTCACTACAATAATTTATATGGGATATTAAAAATTCATTCGCTTTAATACAAGTTAAGGCGATCGTCTAGCAGAATGAGCAAATTTCACCATTTTTTCTCATATCTTCTCTTTCGTTTTTTATCACATTTTTGTAGGAACATATCTAATTTAAAAAATTCATTCATCAGGTTACATATATTTTAAACACGAATATCTTATTAAAATGTCATAAACTAAATTAAATAATTGATTAATAAATTACCAAACCTTCGATGTTTTAAAAATGAAGAAAATTGCTCCACTTTATGGGCCTTTTATAACTGAACGGCGTGTTGAGATGTCTTTTTTTATTCAATAATATTATAAAGTAAACGTTTATCTTAAATTTGTTATAATTATTGCAAAATCTGTTAATACATTTAATTTATGTTTTAAAAAATACTGTTTTTTAAAAATATTTTTTTTTTGTGGGTCTTTTTCAACTCTTTTTACATGGTTGACAACTTTTTTACTTCAATAGTCAAAAGAATAGATATTATAATTTTACAATAAAAATAAAAATAAATAAAAATCTTTGTCGATATTCCTGATTTTAGATATTTAATCAAGACGCAATGTATTTATGACACAATACGCAGTACCTTGATTAAATAGCTAAAATCTGAAATCGAGAATAATTTTTTGATTTTTTTTGTATTAATTTTAAAATAAAAATGTCTATTCCTTTAATTTATTAAAGAAAAAAGTTATAAACTATTTTAAAAGGATCGAAAAAAAACACAAAAAATAAAAATAATTTAAAAAACAGTATTTTTTAAAACACAAATTGCACGTAAACGTATTAACAGATTTTTCTATAATTGTAACAAATTTAAGATAATCGTTAACTTTGTAATATTATTGAATAAAAAAGACATCTCACACGCCGTTCAGTCATAAAAGGCCCACAAAGTGGAGCAATTTTCTTCATTTTTAAAACATCGAAGGTTTGGTAATTTATTAATCAATTATTTAATTTAGTTTATGACATTTTAATAAGATATTCGTATTTAAAATATATGTAACCTGATGAATAAATTTTTTAAATTAGATATGTTCCTACAAAAATGTGATAAAAAACGAAAGAGAAGATATGAGAAAAAATGGTGAAATTTGCTCATTCTGCTAGACGATCGCCTTAAGTAAAATGACAAAAACCTTACAAAAAAATATTTTTCAAATATCTGCGAGGTTTTAATATTTTTGGTCGGTTCAGATACAAATCAAAATCAATCAAAATACTATACAAGTTAATTTACCTGCTACAATTTTAGGTTCGCCACAGTAATAAGACCTCAAGGTGGCAATGGAAGGCAAAAATCTCCGAACTTGCAGGTAAAATATGACCATAATTGACAGGGTGAAGCTCTTGATCTGCGAAACCAGTCCTGAATTATTGAGCCATTTCTTCAGAATCAGTATCAGGGGCTTGGTGACGGGGGCCACGTCCATGAAGTGGGCCAGCAGCTGTGTGTTCTCGCAGCCCAGGCCGTGGCGCACGGACACGTCGCACTGGAGTTTGGTGGGGTAGTGGAAGGCCTTCACAATGGGTGTCCGTGCACTCGGTATTGCCCAGACGTGTTTCCACACTTTCCCATGCTTGCGCATTCCTTTTGCCAAATCAGCAACAAAATCTGATTGGCTGTGAGCATCTTGATACTGATATCCAATGTACATTCCACCTAAAGATATTCAATATATTGATATATAATATAAATATAAAATATATTTTATGTTTCCTGTTTTAATGTGTGTATAAGCCAAAGGTAAAATAACATAATAATTGTAATATTTAGAAATTTTCGTGATTAACTTTGTGGAAGTTCATTGTAAATAACTATGAATAGAACACAATGTTGTTTACTTCACACAATGACAGTTTAATTAAACAAATTAATTAAAACGTTTTCGATGCTTACTGCATCATTTTCATGAACATTTTAAAGGGATAAAAAATTTCAATATTAATTCAGAGATGGCAGACCATGTGAGGTCAGAGGGACATCACTTCAAGTGTGATAACGTGGAGGTGTTGCATGTATGCAAAAAAGGAAAGAAATTAGACATCTTGGAAAATATAGAAATTCATCTAAATAATGATAAGGCCTTAAACATACAAACACCACTTATTACATCCCCCCTTCTAGCCATACTAGCCCCTCCCAGCAACCACTTTCACTTTCTGCCTGCCCCTCCCCCGCTCCCGACAACTCCCGCCCCATGTAGTAGATAAAATATCTTCTAGTCTTAAGTTAGTTGAAGATGATGCAGTAAGCATCGAAAACGTTTTAATTAATTTGTTTAATTAAACTGTCATTGTGTGAAGTAAACAACGTTTTGTTCTTATTCGTAGTTATTTATAATAATTATATTCAAGGAGAGAAATCAGTGGGGAAATTTCAATTTTAAGAGGCTATTATACTTGATGATTTGCGTGATTCAAAATGTTACCATTAAATCGGCGCTGGTGGCAGCGCCACTAGTGGATTTTTTCAGTCACTAAAAATATTTTTGCTATGCTAATTTTTACATAAATTTATAATCTGTAATATGAGGAATCAAGGAATTACCAGTATCAAGGAAGATATCCAAATCACTGTCATGTCCAGCCAGTCCGAGGACCCGAGAACCCAGAGCATAAGCTCTGAACCACTTATTAATAGATTGCAAGTCCTCCAAGCACCACACAATTCTAGCGCGTTCGCCTAAAACCTGTTGAAACCATAAATGTAAGGATCTGATACAAACAATATTAGAGAAAATTATATAAATAAAATAGGAACATTAAAAATTATAATTTTAATAATGCATCATTCAAGAATGTATATTTAAAATATTTGCTTTGAACATAAAATATTGCTTGATAAATTTAAATAAGTGAGAGATTTAAAGTATATTATACTGCACACAACAAAACAATATCTCGTAAGCCACTTGCTACAAATTTTATAGGGGAGGCAAAAAACTGTGAAATACCTATTCTTTACAATATATAGAATACGAGGAATTGCTTTAATGGAATAAGAGACACAAATAATTGTTTTTAAGGTACAAACTTTTGTCAGATTACATATTCACATATTTTAAAGACAAATACATAAAAAAAACTTGATTTTGACAAAAGTATTGTGGCGAGGTATTGTTTTGTCATGAGTGATATGTACTTTACAAAATGACTTGATTTTAAATGATAAAATTAAATATTAAAAATAAAATTTGATGATTCGATAAGTTTGAATTTATGTAATGCGTTGCTTCAGTATGGTATACTAGGTAAAATGGCGCATTGACATTACATCTTAAGATTGGAATTATAATAGTGCATGTCCACGGAGTGCGACGTATGCAGAAATATACATATTTGTTGAAAAAATGAATGGAAATAAAACATGGCTGCGGAAGACTTCGCATGATCGAGTGTGGTTAAGAAGGCTAACTCTATTTTGTATTTGGTGAGAAGATCATTCCAACATCTGACGGTACCACTTTTCACAACTATTTATAAGACATATGTGAGACCTCTCCTCGATTATGCCTCTCAGATCTGGAATCCATATTTTGCTAAAGATATAGTTTTACTGTAAAATGTTCAGAGACGAGCCACAAAATTGCCCTTGGGTCTTAAAAACCTGGAATATGCGGAAAGGCTGAGAGTATTGAAACTGCCCACTCTTCAGGAGCGACGAGCAAGAGGTGATCTCATCGAGACATTCAAGATTCTATCGGGCTACTACAATATGTAATCCTTATATGACAGATATGTTTGCATTAAACACTAATGTGGGCCTTTGAGGATATCACCTGAAGTTGAACAAGTCTCGGTTCTCGTGTAACCCAAGAAAGCATGCATTAAGCAATAGAGTGGTCAATATGTGGAACAGTTTGCCTGAGGGCGTTGTGTCTGCAGCCAGTGTCAACCAATTTAAGAATATGCTGAATATTCAAATGAGAGACAGTGATATGGGCCTATCAGCTTAAGCTGCCTGCCCATTATCAATAATAATAATAATAATGACCAGATAAATCAGATACTGGAAGATGGTCCCGTTAGAAGATTCAACAATTGACAAGCTTGCATGAGAAGATACATGAATGTGGATGAGGTGAGAGTTGTGTGTCAGGACAGGAGGGTGTGGTGTTCCATCCTCTCTGTGGAGAAACGGCATGATGGTAATGGTCAATGAATACCCAAACTTTTCCTAATTACCTGTTAGGATAAATATTGGATAAACAATCAATGTGGATTGAATAATTGTCATGGACACGCATCCTTAGATTTGTACATGATCCTCTCCCAGGCGTAACGCTCGAAATGATTAACCTATGTAATCATGCCATATCACGGAGGAAAGATAGAAGAAAAAGACATCAAGGTATTGTCGTAAATTAATGGGAAAAATCATAATCATTTTAAAACAGTAAATCGGATTGTTGTTAATAGCACCAGAAAAGGGTAAACGTACCTATTTTACACAAATTATTGTGAATTTAATGAAAGTACCTCTTTTGATTCCTTCATCAGAATGTAAGTTTCCATCATCACTGAATCAATGGAGCAAAACATATTAGCCGCTGCATTTGGATACTTCAGCTTCTTCTTGGGTTTTTCATTATTTTTTTTATTCTGCCTGGAAAGTACAAAATCAATGTATGGAATAAAACAGGATGTTTACAAATAGATACCATTATTTCTATGTTTGTGATAAAAATAAACATTACTTTTTCTTTACCAATTGCAATCTTTAACCCTTTCCACTCAAAAGTTTTTTGGTATGTTATTACTCATTTCTCGATAAAATTCCTTAACTTACTGGTATTTAATTGTACTAATATGATTCTGGTTAAATTATATTTAAAACTAAAAAACACGATACATATATACAAAATATTGAGAAATAAGACTTCATTTTATTGCCGCCATAGCGGCGGCACTCGAGTAATACGGCAAACATTGAATGCCGCTTCTATGGCGGCACTTGAGTGCTAAGGGTTAATACTTTCCAAATAGGGTCAATATGAATATTTGAAATATTTTGTACGAGTGTACTAACTCAAATACATACCTTTATTCTGACAAGGTAATGTTTTCTCAATTTTTCCCCCAATACATACATTATATTATAACATCAGATATATAAATTGCATAAAAAGCGGAGTGTTTTAATCTCTAAATTAGAGGAAACCTTAGTGGTAAGGAAAAATGATGAAAAGAAGAAGAAGAGAATATCACTGACACAGACGAGATTAAACTCGGATCATTTGAAATGAAGTGTCGGGCCAAGTTGATTTTTTTATTTTGAATACTGAACACCACGGATAATAAATCGTACAGAGATATCTGCCAACCATGACATGAAGTTAATAATTAAAAGGATTGGATATGAAGTGATGAGATAAATTGTGATTGTCAACTGAACTGTCATTGTGAATTGTGTTAAAAATGTTCTCAGGTTTTCACGGTCGTTCAGATGTGTAGTTTTCTGGGATATTCTGACCTGTATATCTGATTTCTCTGGCTGACATTTCGGATCCTATTGCAGGGTCCATCATCAGGGCTGATGTGATGAGTATATGTTGATGTTAACTTTAGGTATTGGCTTGCAATGCCGTACCGAAATCAGGGTGTGTCCTAGTTTGCGTTAGGTTAAATACAGACGCAATATTGTATCAAAAGCAGAGTGTGTATGTGTTAATGTATTGTGTGGTAATACTGTGTCAGAGACAGGTATTGGAGACAGGTAAGTCAATAGTTTTTTGTGATGTTATGTCACTGTTCCATCTACTGCCAGATAATTATCTGTGCAAAGTTGTCGATTCAAATAATTCTGCAGTGCCGGATAGTTTTTAATCTAGGACCATCATCCCTATTAATATTCACTGGGTGTTTATGTATATATCTCAAGTGCCTCCTAGACCAGGCATGCGTGATGACTCTTGGGTTTTCCTAAGATCTTCGGCTCAATGTAAAATGGTGGCCAAAATACAGAAAGTACTCAGCCAATGCCGATTTTCCTGAATGGCCGAGTTTGCACGCTCTTTTATACTCATCAACCTTTTTTTAAATTGTGCGCGCTGTATGTCCCATTACACTTTGTCACGATTTTGGCAGTCGATTCTATAAACACCGGTCTCAAGGGGATCTCGATCCTTCGCTGGTCTTGAGAGGTCCTTAACCTTGAAGTGTGCCGAATACTGTCTTAATCTCCCGTTTTTTGAGCGCTTTGGCAATTTTGTCAGTGGCATTACGAATATGAAGCAAGAAAGCAATTCCTTTGAACTCAGCTTCTGTGTGTTTCTCGGAACGGTCAGATTTGGCTCTGTACCTTATCGGCTGTCTCCGGTATCCAATAGTTTCCAGTGGATTGCTCGGTGTACCGGCACGGTATCACCACACAATACATTAGCACATACACACACTGATTTCAACACGGTATTGCAAGCTAGTACTTAACCTAATGCAAACTAGGACACACCCTGATTTCGATAGGTATTGCAAGCCAATACTCGACTTTAGCATCAACACATACTCATGACATCAGTCCTGATAATGAACCCTGCAATGGGATCCGAAACGTCAGCCAGAGGGGTCAGATAATTACAGCAGAATATCCTACACGATGCGAACACGGAATATGTGTCACATCAATATTCTTATTATTTTAAAACTAAGCTAAACGCTTGTACTGTGAAAATCGGACTAACCTATGGTCTGGGGTGAGGTTCGAACTCGTGACCTTTGGATCACGAGGCGAGAGTCCTAACCACAAGACCAACAAGCAACTCTATTGCGATTCGGCAATTGATCACCAGTACACGAGAAACTAAACTTCTAGCTGCTAAATAACAGCTACATATCATTGTTACAATTGAACACCATTCATTGGGTGATGAATAAAGTGCAATTTCGCCTACATCAGGCGGTTATAATAATCATAGTGTAAACAAATAATATAACAATAAGTAAGAAGAAACCTTTACAATTAATTGTGAATAATTTTTTTTTGTTATTCAGTTTTACTTACGGAATAATTGCATTGTGATTCATATGATTTGGTTTTCGAGAATCAATCATTACATTGGGTTCTGCGTACACCTTAGCCATTTGTCCTGCAAGAAATAATAATTTTATTACATTTTATTTTAAGGAGACAGGCACCAACATAGGCACTTTCAAGTTATAATTTTTAACAAAAAAACATATAGTCAAAAATTAAAACAATTTTTAACCACCGTAAGATTGAGATGAATAATAATAATTACCACTAAAATTATGAATATTTCCATTTCCTCTTGTTGAACTGGGTGGACTGCCATCCTCCGGATGATTGATTGCATGGTTCGTTTGTACTGCTTTGTCACTGCTGGTTGAAGGAGTAGATGCAGACAGCCAAGGATCCCAGGACGAGCGAAGACTTGAGATAATTTCATCGCATAAGTCATCTATGTAATGTTGGTCAGGATTCATCGTGGTTGGGTTTGCACTAGTCTAAAAAAAGAAGGAGGCACTCATTAACTTACATAGTACACGTCGAAATGTACAATTATCATGTATCTTGTCTTCTTTTAGTGATTATCCGTTCAATAGATATTGGCGTTTATTACTTTGTTAACCGCAATCAGCAATAGCTCTCAGGGTTCAGGGTTCCAGTAATTTTTGCCAGCATTATTAGGTACAAGGTCTGATGCTTCTCTGGATATCTCATTATATATCCGAGATATTGTATTACAGATAAGTTTACAGACATAGGATGTCGTGTAAGATATAATAAATATAGTTGATTAAGTCACAACGCATGACGCAATACAACGACAATGACATGACGGACAGTACGAATAAAATACTATTGGCTGACGTAGCAAGTGCTTGTAAATGATGTGTCGGGGACTTCCCATTTTGAATCTTCTTACATAAAGTTTTTTTACAGCTCATTTTAAGTTCTTCTAGATTTGAAGCATTTTTTAATGGCATTATTTTTTTTAAAAGAATTCAATAGAACATAAAGCATATATAAAAATAATGAAAACGAAATCCATTTTACATAGTTGATAACTTTATAATTTTAAAGAATTAAAATAATGGAAATTATATTTTTAAGTTATATGTGTGAAAAAAATCAAAAAATCGTGAAAAAAAAAGTTGTTGAAAATTCCTGATTTCAGCTATTTAATCAAGACGCAGTATACAGTATAACTTCGTTAATTCGAAATTCAAGGGACCCAAAAAATATATTTCGAATTATAGGGCCCCCGTTAATTCGAAATTTTATGTACAAAAAAAAAATCGCGGCGCGATTATGAAATTCGCCAAAAATCGTAAAGCTCTTGAAAAACCGTTAATTTCGTTAAATTTATGTTTATATTTAAAGAAATCACTTTGAAAACGCAATATTTATTATGTTAATGCAAAGATCGCGGCATTTTGACATATTTGCTGTTCTCACTTGTGAAATAACTTTTGATTCCGCCTTTTTTCCGGCTCAAACCAACAATGCACGGTTACTAGAAATACAATTGTCAATAAATACGTGAAACAATAAGATAAGTCACTAATAACATCTTACAAAGAAAATTAAACATTTTAATAACACAAACACAGTGATTAGAAAAAAATCGAACTAAAGACAAATTTAAAAACATGAAAAACAATTTAAAACGTGTTGAAGTATGAAGATTAGTGCAAATGCAGCAAACTAAACTATCCGCGCATATCAAGGCAGCCAACTGAAGAAAGCACACACAGGATTCCCCAATTTTAGGGATCGCGACTAGTGATGGGACGATAAATACGTCGACGAAACGAGACCGTCCATTTCCGTCCATCGACGAGTCGATCAACTAGTTGAATTCGTCAACTAATTGACGCGTCAACTTCGTTATTGTCTGTGATGCGGACGTTCTACGGGACGATGTGTCTACGGCTCGACGCTGCTCGACGGTTCGACCGTTGGCTATTTTTATTACGTTACTTTTTAAAATTTAAAGAAGTTCAAAGAAATTTAGTTTCGGGGAAAGTAAAACCGCTAAAATTAAGTTTTACCATCCATTTTCAGGTAGATTTAAGAAGTCGAGATTGATCGAATAAAATATTGATCTTAGAAAAATATCTAGCCGGCCTTTTCGACTGTTAATTAATAATAGTTTCATCGTATAAAATAAAAATATCAAAGTTTGTTAACCCATAGATAACCTAGAAATTTTGCAGCCCTTTCAAAAATAACTGAGTAGATAAAAGCTGATATTTTTTTCAAACGATTGTAGTTGTTTCATTAAATTCCTAATTCTATGAGATAAATTTAAATTATCCGAAGGTGTACTTTTTCCAATGATGTATCTGTACAGAAAAAAATAAAGTGTAAAATAATAAAACAGAATTGTTTTATTTTATACTGCGTAAAATTGGGAATTCACCGAAAGGTCGCACAATGCAAGTAAAAAAGAATATAGCAATATTATTTTGTGGTGACATAATTATAATTTATATAAATTATAATTATGTCACCACAAAATAATTTTTCTATAAAAAAAATAATAGCTTATGATTAAGCCTGTCTCACCCTACGCGCGCATTCGAATTTCGAAGATGAGAGAAAAATCAAAATTACGAACGAAGGATTCTTCGTTTAGCCGTCTACAGTCGTCTACGTCTACGAATTCAACTAGTCCATGCGGTAAACCGTTGACGCGTCGATGAAACGTCAACGGTTGATTTAAACAAGTCCGTCCATTCAACGCCCATCCCTAATCGCGACACAATATGTATAGAAAAGGGACATTCCATAAGGTACCGTGAATTGATTGCAAAATACGCCAAGAATCGTAAAACTCACGAAAAAGCCATTTTGTGAAAAATGTCTGTTTTTCATATTTCAAGAAATCAATTCGAAAACGCAATGTTTATTATGCTAATACAAAGATCGCGACATTTCTAAGTACCCGATATTGACATATTTGTTGTTCTCACTTGCGAAAAAACTAGAAATATTTTTTCAATTTCGTCAAATTTAAAAAAAAAATCGAATTACGCGAACTAAAATGTATTGATTTGCGGCGCAAGGGGCTAAAAAATATTTCGAATTACGAATTACCGGGGTTTTCGAATTATCGGGTATAACCCTGCAGTGGTCGCGTGGACTACATATGTAGTCCACTAAATAAAAAATTTCTCCAAAATGGTAAGCATTAGTTTCACGTGCCGCTAGGTACTTTTAAACTGATCTCGTTTGGACGTGTAACAGTAGGTCCGCAAAGATCCTGGACTACATACGTAGTCCACGCGACCAATCACGTAAGTATTTTTCAAGTATGTAAGTTTTTTGTTTGCATTTATTTTATGTTAAAATTGACATAAACGCCTTATTTTAACGTGGTTTTATTAAGTTCTGTTTTTGTTAATTGATGTAACTTTATATTTTTAGAATAATCATGGGCGATCGACATGCTGCACAGATTGAGGCGTGGTTGAACGAAGTTGACGAGAACGAAGATTATCAAGCTGAGTCAAGCTCTGACGACGAAGTTGACCATTTGGAAGAGCAGAATCATGAATCTAAATCAGAGCAGGAACAAGAAATCGGAGGTGAGGGGTCAGATGGAAGTTCTGAAGATGATGAGCCACCTCAACGAAGACGGCGTACTGACTTTTATACCGGAGTCGACGACACATTTTGGTCAAAAACAATTCCTCTTATTATAACAGGACAAAAAACGGAGCTGACCAGGTTGATAAAATGTGTTCTATATACAACGTTTCGAGAAACTTTAGAAGATGACCTCTAACGGTGTTCTTTGACTTGCTAAATTTGAGTGCACTCAACGCATTATGCATTTACTCAGCAAACAAAAACTATGGAAGCGTTTGCCGTCGTGATGTGGCTTGGATGAAACCATTGGCAAAGAAGAGAGTTGGAAAAAAATCGTTGCCAAGGTCCCTAACAATAAAGATAAAAGACTTTCTATGTGTTATGGACGCAGAAAAACAACCACCAACCTCGAGTAATATAGTGTGCCACTGTCATGATTGTGGAAGAGCGCGCAATAAAAACACCAGAAAGTCTTGTACAGCGTGCAAAAAGTTAATTTGTGGGGATCATTCGAAAATAGTGTGTCTTTCCTGCGCTGAAAATATTATAAACCTGTGATTTTTGTGCCAATTTTGGAGGATTTTTATTTATATTTTATTAATTATGAAACAGAGGTTGTGATTAAGTTTTGTTTATTGTATCTAATTAAGAAAACTGAACTGATTATATTTTCATAAGTAAAATAAAGATATTATGCTTAATTTTTATTTTATTTCAATTTAAAAATGGACTACATTCGTAGTCCGCGCGACTTCTGCTGTCTCATTCACGACCACTGTAGGGTTAATTTACTATGAAATTCATAATTTGGGACTTACAAGTTTTAAAAATTTCGAATTATGACGAAATTCGAATTATCGGGGTTCGAATTAACGGGGTTTTACTGTATTGTATATTATAAATACAAAGGCAGCAACATCCCGCTGAAATGTTTCTGAGATAAATACAAAAAACTGTCACTGCTCAAGGATATTGTTCTGGAATCTATGAAATCTACTGCTTATTGGAAATAAGTTTTTAAAAACAATTGCCACCCCAGTTTTCCTTTTATAAACGTATATAAAAAAATATTTAACTTTTAAATAAGGATATTGCTGTATTTGTTACCAAATAGTGGACATTGTTGTTTTTTATTTATATAAATTGACATTTAAAAAATTGACAACTCTCATTTTAGTATGAAGTGGATATTACTGTCTTTGCTTTTAATAATGCTTTCGAAACATGATTTTGAAAGGGATAGATATATATTTCCTATAAAAACACAAATTCAGTGCATTCTAAATTAGTAATCCTCTGTGAATGCATTCAAAATATGTTTTTTAATTTATTGGATATTCTGCCTTTGCTTTTATACCCCTCACATGTATTAGATACAAGTGCAAACTAAAATTGTTAGTTACAATACTTAACATTGGAGGGGTTGACGTATAGCACTGTGTTAAGAAGCATGCGCTACGAATGACGTGTTAACTTACCAGGGACTTTCAGCTTGAGTCCATGTGATTCTTTTAGTATTTTTACTAAAGAAAGTTTGTTAATGTTATATATTTTTTTCATAGGAAAGGAATTGTTCATTGAGAATATCGTCCTGAAAGACAAACCGTTAACTGGTCGGGTGCCAGAGCGCAGATCTGCACTCCCTAGACGCATATGCGAATTCGGCCTATTTTACCTGCGTTTATGGGTTTTTAAAGCTTTTTCTTTGCTGTATCTTAAGTTTTTGAATGAATGAACGAGTTCTATTTGTCAAGTAACCTCATTTTCCACGCAAACCGGACAAAAAATCATTCCAAATGTTGTCTTCGAAACGCGCATTAATTGTGTTATTTATCTGTTAAAAAAAGTGTTATTTTTAAATAAAAAAGTGTTAAAATGAAGTATTTTTATATTCTTTGATATATTTAGAATGAAAATATTGAAATACAACATCTTTAGTGTTATTATGTACTTCCATGGTTTTATTCGATAAACATGTGCGTACATTTCTGACAGTAAATTTCGTTACTTATTTTCATAATTAATGAATAAGTAATTATTGAAGTCTGTATATTGAGAAACCAGAAACTGCAACTTCTAAGCGATTATTGTTGATTTTTACATGAATATAACCATCACAAAAAAAGTGTCTAAAAAACAGCAATCGTGTGCGAAATTGGGCGGCAACCGACCAGTTAAAGCACCATTCTATCTGGAGATAATGAAACAGTTACGAGAGCAAGTTGACTGTCTTGAATTGTTTATGAATGAAGGCTGGATAGTCCAGCACATACAGCCTTTATTGGGAAAGGCTTATTTACAAAAGCGAATTTGCCCGATATTACCTTCTCTGACTTATCTATTCTCAAAGACATGAAGAATCGTAATTGGGGATCGGCGACAACAGAGGTGGAATGGATTATTATGAGCGCTCATAATGAACTTTAAATAAACTTTCCTGCAATGGAAAAAATGTTGGACCACGTGCATTGCTTTAGGAGAGACAATTTTGAAGGGCAGACAATAAAAAAGTAAATCTGCTTATAACTGTAATTTATATTTGTCTTCAAATTTTATTGACTTTTTCCATATTTCAATATACGCTAAACCGAACAGATGTTATAATGAATGAGGTTTTAGAACCAATTACATTTGTTCTAAAACAGTCCACTGTGGTCCCGCAAAAGTCTTACAGAGACTTAAAGAAGTACTTTTGTTTCATTGATTTAAATAGGTGTAAAGATTGAATAAGAAACTAATAAAATTGAGAGAAAAAATGCCAGCTGATACAAAGTACAGGGCAGTGGCGGCTTTGATTCTGCTACTTTGATTACACAAATAGCGGCGATGCCTCACAAAAGGCTGCAAGCGGTGGCCCCGCCTCAATTTAAAAAAATTATATTTACGTATTTTAATAATATCGAAGGACATTATAAGTCCACACATATTGTATTATTAGTGTAATAATAAGAAAGATAAGCCAATGGACAGATCTCATTAAAGGGTTATTTTGCAAAAACAGAAGCTTTTCAAAGGACCATTTCTGCCTTATACCTAAAAGATCTAAAAATTATCTTAGGGAAAAGCTCTTGGTGATATCAGATATGCAGATAAAAGGAGATAAATTATATTGTAAAATTTTTCCAGTACCAAATGAAACTATTGCAAAAACACAGGGTGTTCTACTATTTATATGCAATACATTATACCCGTTTACCAAAATAACATAATGATATTTCTACTCAGGTAAAACTTTAACCTTGTATTGGTAACGTAACTTGGTATAATATATGGCGCAATACTTAATACCGCCATTATGTAATTCCCACCTCCCCCGTTCAAACAAAACAAATTCTGTATATAAATACATAAATGATCCGAAGAACTCCCATCTTTTTTTATTTTACTCTTATTGATACAATATTTATTATTATAAAATGATAAAGCAATATTACTGATATTAAACATTGTCCATGTTTGAAGGAGGCCATTTTGCAATCGCCCACCACCGCTAAAATATTAATGCGGTATCAAAGAAATAATGCCTTTATTTTTATTCAAATGGTGATCTGTTTTGAAATTCGAGTTCAATATAACAACAAATAATAATAAAGTAAAAACAAAATAAATTTTAAATAATCTAGCCATGCACAATGTATTTAAACAAAGGAATTCTTCTTACCGGTGGTTTCACATTACAAGATAACGTGGCAGATCGTCCGTAGCCTTCCGGAGGTGAAGAAAAAAGGACCGACTGCAGAAAAATATGCATTCATTTGCATGTGTAGCACTTTCACCAACTGAAAATTTTAGATAGGTACTTAAGCGTTTGTTTTAATTACTTACAATGTCGCACTGAATCAGCGATACTCTTAATCCGGATGATGTCAACACCGTACAACAATATTTCAACTTGAGATACAAGTCTCCATAAGGTATTGGGACTATGACATTCTAGAGGATAAATAAATTTAAAAAAACAAGATTATAGAAAAAATTATATCTTTTATTTATACATCGTAATTATATATGTACAAAAAATTATTATACAATTATAAATAAATTTCAAATCGAATGAACAAATAAAGGAGGCCAATAATAGCTAAACAATACGTTGAATTTATAAAATAATGGAAAAAAGAATATCTCGAGAAATAATAAATGACTTAAATTTAAGTAAGAATATTTATAAAAGAGATACAAAGATTTAAGGAAAACTATACATCAAGGTGCCAAAAAAAATTTAATTAAGTAATTTATACAACCATTTCAATTGTACGAATAAGATAAAAGAAATAAAAAATTATTAACTATATAAGAAGTTTATAAATAAACTATTGAAAAATGATACAAATTTTAAATATTTCCCTACCGACCGACTCTTGATACCTGGAATTCTTATTTTCTAAATGCACAAATCTGTTAAAAGGCTTCACATTATAAGTAATCTCTGTTTTAAATTATTTTTATGTTAATATATTGGCCACGGGTGTTACTATAAATCAATTTGCATTGTGCAGGCCATACGTCACACTGAGTGCAGTCTCCAAACGAACACGTTAGTATGGAGGTAGACAGTTTTCTTTCGATAGCGGATCAATTTAATACATATTCAAAAAGAAATTTCTGACAAATAAATATTATATCATTTGGTCATGGTCTGGTTGGAATTTGAATAGGTCTGATGCAAGGATGGATGAATAAATATTAGGCTGTCTCACAAGTGTGCATTTTTCAAAAAATATTTGTGCTAAATGAATTCAGCTTTGAAATGTAACAATATTTTAAATGTTTTGAACCCCAATGGCATAGGCATAAAACAATTCGAAGAAGAAAAAGCTTTTATTTATTGTGAAACAGCTAGGGACAGAATAAAACTAAGAGCAAAATGTGGTTCTGGTAATTTTGGCATCAAAGATTTACTGAGGGCACGGAAGTCTCAAAGAAAGTAGTAGGGCCGTTGCAAATAACACAAAGATGGCTGTACAACAGTTTGCGCAAAAACTGAAAATGCTCCCAGCTGCAAAGAGTTCTAAGACATTTGTAGCAATTAGAAATGTGTCAAAATGGAAAATTAAAAATATGTCAAACATATGCCTCGGAGACCTGGACATTAACTAAGCATGACGAAAAAAGACTAGACACATTTGAAAGAAAAATCTTACGCCGAATACACCGACCTATTAATGACGGTCAAACATGGTGAAAAAGATACAACACCAAGCTCTATGACCTTTACCAAGATGTCAGCGTAGTAAAGTTCATTCAGATTAACAGATTGCGCTGGCTGGGACATCTACACCGTATGGATAATCTGGAGCCCCCAAAAAGGGTGTTGTTTAATGACCCATTGGGTAGAAGAAGTATCGGAAGACCAAAACTGCGATGGTTAGATGGCGTCGTTGCGGACTGCCGGGCCCTGGGGCAGCAAAACTGGAAAATGGCAGCCAGCGACAGAGTAGCATGGAGGACTTTCTTGGAGGCAGCTAGGACCCACCGAGGGTTGTAATGCTGAAGATGGATGGATGTCAAAATGGCAGATTTGTTGCTCACAAATCATTTGAGGTAAATTTAGTGAAGCTGCTTTCGGAGAAGTCTGAATATATTTGAAAAGTTTTATAATGAGGGGACTCTTTGTATGAACATGTAACAATCATAAAACACAATGTAGCACAACTGAGATTAATTTTCCTTCTGTGGTGTTATTTTTTTTTAAATAGTGATGCGAACACAGAATACGAGTCGCAACAATATTCTTACTATTTTCAAAATAAGCTAAATGCTCGTGCTATAAAAAAAATCTTTCTGATGGAGCAGGCAGAGAAGGCGTTTATGTCAAGAGAATGGACCAGACAAGACTTCCCAGAGCCATGATGCGCGAGATTCCAGAGGAGCATCAACCGCCAGGGAGACCACCAAAGAGATGGCGGAAAAGCGAAGACCAGGACTGATATCCGTTAAAACAGATCGTAGACCTACTAGAAGAGGAAATAGAAGTTGTAACATGGAATTTCTCAAATAACTTGAATTGCAACTTCACCAATTATGTGAATTTATAATTTATTTGCGAAAGATTTCAAATCTCTATGGGAAGAATTGTATTGGGGCTACAATTCTCTCCTTAGATTTGAGAAATTGGACCCAGAATCTAAAATATGTTTAATTTTAGAACTATAGTTAGCCAAATATTTATTGCACAAATTTTGCACCTCTAATTTATTATTACAATACCAGATCAACCTCAACATATATTTTTTTGATTATGACCGAGGGCTAAACACAACACTGTGCTATTGCAATAACTGTCTACTAGTAAATTACGCAATTTTTTATTGCACATAAGCAAACATAAGAACTACATAATACATATGAATAAATAATAATGAACTAATACATTGGCATGGATCAAGGTGGCAAAAACATCCGACACTTTGATAGTGTCCGGGCACTTAAGTCGCTAGCGCATAAGGTTACATACAAGGTTGCATAAGTCAATAAAGCACAAATTATTTGTAAAGGACAAACAAAATACAACAATACAGAATATGACATTTTGCTCATGTGATGATTATACACTATATTGTACATACTTATCAAAAAAAAAACACGCCTCTCCGAGAGTTGTATATCCGAAACGAAAGGACTAAGAGCGTCTCATTAGGAGGGCTGCAATACTAAAAAACAAATGATTTTGTACCTAGTTTAAAACGAGTGAGCAAGATTGCAAATCATATATTACATTCAACAGCGTAGCTACGCGGTCTGAGTTCCCCAAAATGTATCAATATTATTCCCAATATTTTTTTTAATCAACCACCAACCGCATTACAGCAAGAATTAGAATCATAAAATTAGAAAAATCATTTTTCACATGTACATGAAAACATTAGCAATAAGAACCCTGCTAATACGTTGAGGTAAGGATCAGACCGTCACCACAAAGCGAAAATCACCATACGGTGAGCGAGGAGCTTTTCATGTACATAAACGAAAACGTATAAGTGTACATAGCACCTATAAGTGAGCCTACACTAAGGCCATAAAATAAGCTGAAAATAAACTCTGCACTACTATAATATTTGTAGTAGTACATAGTATATACTGTAGTCCCCTGAGAACATAGTACATAATAATGTTCTTAATCATTTTCATGAGTGTGAATATTATAGGAGAGAAGACAACAGACAATTTTTATTACTATTTAATTAATGTAACTGCTTAGCATAAGGTCACATGGTAAAAGCAAATGTCTCGAATTCAAAAGACATGAGTTTGATATTTGACTTTTTTTTTTGGGTCCCTTGAATTTCAAATTAACGAGGTATTATGTACGAGCATCACAGTAAAAGCTGGCGTAGCTAAATTACTCACACATATCCATTTCTATTCATGTCAAAAGACACCGTTAATTCAAAATCCAAGGTATCAAAAAAAAAGTTAAGTTGTGAAGCGATTGTGAAATTCGCAAAATCGTAAAACTCATGAAAAAAACTTAATTTTGTGAAAAATTTGAGTACTTTTGCATATATTAAAAGAAATCATTTTGAAAATGAGATACATTTTTCCCATTTGGTCACGCGAAATAGTATTTGAGAATATTAATGATTGATAACTAAGTGCATTGTATTATATCTGATGACCACTATTGGTACCAATGACTGATAATGGCGGCCCTCGTAGCCCAGCAGGCATGACTCTGGCTTCTCACGCCGAGGGTTCCGGGTTCGATTCCCGGTGAGTTCACAATTAATCTGTGCGATTTAATCAAGCCTGGGTGTTTTGCGATGTTTTTCACTTCTGTAATTGGGCCTCCTGGCCTGTTGAAACATAAAATAAATAAATATGTCTGTATCGATTGTTGCCCATCGAATTGAAAAAATCGGTTGACAACGCATCGGTTATTAACGCAAATCTCAAATAACGGTTAGTGTGCCACCGGTTAAAATACCATCACCACTTTACACTTCGGGTGAAATATCAGTTACGCAGATCAACATCAAACTTTGCATTTTTTTTAGTGATGCAACGAATACTACTTTCACGAATACAAATATCAAACCTACTATTTGGCGAATACAAATAATTCAAAAAGGTAATAAATAATACACCACTGTTCTTTTTTTACTAAGAGATTTCATAATTAAAATTTACCTCCGCAAATTTTTGTTCAAAAAGCACAACTTTTGTAACTTCTCAGGTGTTAGGCGATTTCTTTTATCCGTTTGTACATTCCCAGCGGCCGAAAATAATCTTTCTGAGTACACAGCTTTAGTGAAAAAAAAAATACTTCTTGGCCAGTTTTTTCAGCTTAGGGAAATATATATCTTAAAGCCAGAAAAGCAATGCGTCAGCAGAAGGTGAGATATTGGGTTGTTTTAGATATTTCTTAATGTTTGTTATTATTTTTATTTTAATATTTTATTTTCCATTTAAAAGACCATTGTTCATTTACTTTATTGTCAAATTATTGTGACGGCAAAATTTTTAAACTTAATTCCAATTTATTTTTTTTTGGCTAAGGTAACACAATGATTTTTAACGCCTATACTGGTATAAATAATAAATAAGTAAATAATTTTTATTTTCACAATTAATTATAAACTTTAGAGCGAGTCCCCGAACAAAACAAAATAAACTCGTCTCAATGGGCCGACATTCTTTTGGAACAAGTTCACTAACAAGTCATGTACACAAACTGACATCTTTATTCTTTATAACAAAAACAAACAAATAAAGTTATTTGTTCGAAGAATATTTTTTCTTCTGAAAGAAGGCTTGAACTTTGTGGTGACATTATTATTAGTTATATTTAACTTAAACTTACCAGATTTCTTATCGAAATGTTTCCGAATATCACGGATTTAATTTGAAATTATTTTATAAGAGTTAACCCTTTTACACACAACGGAAATAAAATGGAACGAACAATACGTATTACAAAACAAAAACTACATGAAATGAGCATCTAACCTTATTAATAAACCAACGAAACTAGATGAAAGAATTCATGTTATGCTGTGAAACAAGTAAAAATTGACAACTTGAGAACTCAACAAATACATTCATTCAATGTTAGGGGAATCCCTGATAATAGAGGGAGTGGGTATATTCGGATACACGGTGCACAGCCAAACCGTAAGTTGCGTCAGCTATAAATAGTTTGTTTTTAATATTCGTGATGATATTCGGCGAATATGAATATTCGTATTTGTTGCATCACTAATATTTTCTGCAAAGCATTATAGTATCACTACAATAATTTATACACAATACTAAAAATTCATTGATATACAAGTAAAATAAAGTATCAAAAACTTTATGAAAAAAAAAAAAATTTTCAAATTTCTGTAAATCAGACTTGTATGAGAGCGAGTGAGTTTTCAATATTCTACAAAAATTACTTTCTTAACTGTTCCAGGCCAGCGTCACGTATACATGACGGAGTGCCTCCTGAATGTAAAACTTGGGCACAGAAGGGTTAGTAACTTAACGTTTTACAAAAGGTAAACCTGAAATATAGAGGAAAAAAAAATGCAAAATTTGGTGTCGCTTATCTCCGTAACTGTTGACATTTTATCCAAAGTGTAAAGAATATTTTCTATTAAAAATTTAATGAAGAAGACTCCCCTAAAGCTTTTGCTACTAGCTACGAAGTACCCTGTAAGTTTGAAAGTAGATCTCTTTCCATTTAAGAAAGACAATCGAATTAGTATGTGTAACACCGGCCGCACACTGGATGCGTTTTCGTACGAAATTGAGTAGTACGAATACGCAAGATATTCCTGACCTTCGAAGTAGTATTGAACATCGCACACTATATACGATTTAGTAGTGCGTGTATGCACGTATAGATGCGAAGTCCGACACAATCCGGATTTGTTCGGAAATTTTTATGATTTCGTACAATGGATATTGAAAATTTGTGTGTACGTGACCATCAGTGCAGATCATGGCGGAGAATCTCTAAAGAACTAAAAATATCTGTAAGTTAAATAATTTGGTTTAATGAAGGTGAGGTATAATAATTATGTACTTCGAACAAAAAAACTTTTAAATATTTCTCTGAAGTTATGAGCTCTCGTTGCACTTCGATTCTCCCCGGCATTTGTGAATCTATTAGAAAGATAGTCATGAAATTTGTCATTATTTAAGTCCGGCATAATATGATGGAATTTACCAAATTCATCCCTTATAGTACATTATATTTCGTTCACCCATTTGGTTCTACGATGCCGACGACGCCGTAGCAGCTTACGAGTAAGAAGAGAGTTTTCCAGAAGATACAGATTATTTATTTGGCACAAACGTCATTGGAGAAATGCAAAAAGTAACTGATCGTGATCAACGCAAGACGCAATCAATATGTGCGCTCAATATGTACGTAATAATTCATATCCAAAGTGCGGCTGGCCTAAACCGTGCGTACTATGCACACTGCTTTGCTGAGTTGGTGTTTACGGGTATAAAAACCAACACAACTAAATAATGGAATCATATACCATAGTAATCAATGTAAAATATGATAATATGTTCCATGTTAAAAAAAATACTCTAAATACGAAGTTCTCGTTAATAGTATCGCCTTGCATTTGGTTCTCGTTGATGAGAAGCAACATTGTTGAGAATACGTGGTCGTTGCGCAGATATTCTTGTCGCTCCCTTTGAAGCATACATCTCCTTAATCTCGCACTTGGTTCTTTGGACAATGCATTCACATGCCACGCTCATGCCTCGTTCTCACTTCTCTTTCTTGTATCTTTTATTCTTCTTACATCTTTTAAAATTGATCCACCTACTCTGGAATGCTAATATATCCAGGGGCAGATTTATAGTCGCGCAAATTGAAAAAAGTTAAAAAAAAATAAACAAAAAATTACTCTATTGCTCCTAAATATTATAATCGTGAATTTGCAAACTTGTTATTACTGATAGTTTAACCTAAAACATCATCTCTACATTTGTATTGCTGTTGTATATCTAATATCTGTTCACATTTTTTTTTTTAAATAGCGATGTGAACACGGAATACATGTTACATCAATATCCTTTTTTAATTAAGCTAAAGGCATGTGCTTGAAAATAAGACCTTGCCGGTGACCTGGAATGGGGCTCGGACCAGCGATCATGTAAGTAAGCGAGAGTCATAACCACTACACCAACAAGCTACTTATGTATTATGTACAAGAAGGAGAGCATGAGGTGGAATCTCTATATGTCGCACTAAACAAAGCCAGTATTGTGCAGAGACTAAAGGATAACGTTTAGCAGAGACTCAAGGACCGGGACCAGAGATTAAAGGATGCTCAGTCGTGAGCGCATTGACTCAGAGAGAAACGTCTAGCAAGGTAAATCGCACTATGAATCTGCCCCAAATACATATATCCAATACACATCAGATAGTCATAGGCTATTTTATTTTCCATTTTTGGCCCGAATTTCACAGTCAATGGAGTTTTTTTTTTAAATGTCAACACTGTAGAGGACAACATCTCATTCTACCCATGAGCGGACAGTATAAAAGAATATAGGAATGAGGGAAAGAGTTTAGTTAACTTGACTGTTGTGAACTTGGTCAATAAAAATAGCAAAACTATTTCATACTGAAAGGTGGGCTTGACCGGGGTGACATAATCCACTCGGGGTTGCAGATTAGTTATTATTTACAAAACCATAAAACACAAGTCATGGAAACCTTGCATAAAAATAAAATATCGACCAGACCATCAACGCACATCGAAATAATATAATCCAAGTAAGCAGTCTTTGAGGGCGTTGATAATGTATAAATGAAGTGTTTACCAAAATGATTCATGATTTGCATCGCACTTATACATATATGGAGAAATTATCAAGAAATGATGGTGATTTTGATCTATACAATAAATATTTTGTAGGTATCTCTTCAAATAGTTATGATTGTATTATTTGGTAGACATTTTATACATATATATAAAATATATAAAAATACACAATATTTCACTTTCAGCAGCTTTGTAAATAACATGGATTAAATCTAAATCGAGAATAGAAATGAAAAAAAAAAACATTAACTATTATTACATAACAAAATATCTAGACAATTGAGGCAAAATTTTTGAATTGGAAGCGAAATCCAATAGGACTATTTTACTAGCATTTTTGTCTTTTCAAATATAATACTAAATTTAAAAATACACTATATAAATAATTTGTTCACTATTAATTCCCAAACAAATAGTATTTATTCATGACGTTAAATGCAGAAATTCATATAGTTGGAAAACCAAATCCAAATATAAAAAGATAATACCTTCCGGCACTGGTAGCAAGAAGCGGAGAGGTTTCATCCGTGTGTATTAAAATATTTTATTTTAACTGTTTTTCTCTAAGACAGAGGTATTTTGAGTTTTTGTAATTTTGAAAAAAAATGAAGGACCAGGCTTACTTTAACTTACACTAAATTAAACTTTGTAATGCATACACATAAGTCAAATTTTCAGAAAATATTGGCCGCTAACAGATTAATTTTTTGCGCTTATCTAGTATTAAAAATATAATTTATGTTAGCGTCCCACTTCCATACGAAAATTGCGTAAAGGATAATACAGAGCTGAGCACGGAGGAAGCTGTTTTTTCACAGGTTACTGACCTCTACTGCCAAATTTGACATAACAAGAGATTAAAGTCTCATCCCAACAGTGATCAAATAAGAAAAAAAATTATAAAGTGTAGTTTGTTTGGGAATTTATGTGACAACTAAGGATAAAGTTTTTTTTTTTTGCATTTTGTTTAACTATGAAAAATGAAGGGATTAATCATCTTATTTTTCCTCACATTCATACCCACCATTTGGGGTCAGCAGTTCGAACATGAAGGAAAACAGAGATGATAATATTTGTAAATAATAATTTTTTATAATAAAATAGTGGAAGTTTCACGAGAAATTTAAAATGGAGACATACAAATTTCAGTAAATACATATAGGATTTCCATACATTAAATACAAAATTGTTTTTTTGAAGTATAAATTCACTACAGTGTCACGGATCACTTAATTATTTTACCATGAAAGATAGAGCAACCGTAATTTAGTCCAGCACGGTTTGCGGTCATTGGATAAAACAATTCTACACCCCTTCAAAGTTATATTAAATGTATACATACACTTGTGACACATATTGCAGGAGATATTGTCAAAATATTATGTTCTTTCACTCTCCTATGGATATTACAGGTACACTGGTAGCCTATATGTATCGGAGGAACTAAATCTGCCACTCTTATCACCTGTCTCAACTGTTATCGGGTCCTATCGTGGCTCCGGATTTAAACACCTGCACGGCAGTTTTTTTTTAGCCACTAGATAGCATAACAGTTTCAATATACATAAGACAACACAATGACGTGTTTAAATAAAGAATTTACGAAGTACGTGGTATCAAAAAAAGTATTTTCTCCAACAGGCAATGTTCACTTTGCACTGACAAGATTTTTCACTATTCCCACAATGCTCAGGAGCAGTGGATGTTTTTTCACAAAGGATAGGATACAGTGGAGGGTTATTATAAGATAGTGGGGGCTTCCTGGTCCGTGTCCTCGGCGCTGTGGGAGGGGGCGGGCGAGTGCAGGGGGGAGGGGGCTGGCAGCTCCGAGAACACCTCGCGCCCTACAGCCAGCGGGTCCGGCGGAGCGGGAGGTGCGGGAGCCTCCTCCTGCTCTTCCAGAAAGCGGTCCATGTAGTCAGTGTGCCCCGGGTGGAGTGTGTACTTTTTTTTCTCCAACCGAGCTTTGTTGGCGAACATGTCATGACGTTCGGTCTTCTTCCAAATATAATAAAATTGGACTAGTTCACCCACGGAGCGAGTGCGCACCTTGTGCTGCTGTATCAAGTGAAAATCCTTGCCGTGAGCTTTAAGGCCGTTCTCAAAATTACGGCACTCTTCCTCAGACCACAGAGCGAGGGGCGGCGGAGGCGCCGGGGAAGGCGCGGGTGCGCGAGAGATGCGGCGGCGGCGGAGCGCCTCCTCCACGTTGTGCCCGCACTGCTGGAGCAAGAACAAGGCCTGCTCGTCGTCCCGAAGCTGGGGCCCAGTGGGGATGGAAGCCAGCCCCGTGGCGGTGGGGGACAGCGCCCTCACTTGCGCCATGTACTCCTCGGCCTGTGCCTCTTCGATGGCGCTCGGGTTCCACAACAGTTTGTCTTCATTCTCGTAAGGAAGAACATCGTCATAACTGCATAGTCCTTCAGGAATCCAGGCCTGGTAGTCGCTGCCAACCATGATGGTTTTCTTCCAGTCCTCTTCCTCGGGGCTGTAGTCGTAGTCGTCCTCCTCCTCGGAGGGGGGGCGGGACACGGAGCGCAAGAAGCGAGGGGGCTCCGTGATGCCGGGCTCGGTGTACAGTTGGCGCAAGGCCGAAGGGTCGGGCTTGTCTTCTTCCCTATCCCGCTCGGGAGTGGCGGCGGCCGCGGGCTGGGGCCGCATGTCCTGGCGCTGGTCGAGACCGTAGAGAGCCAGCAGTTCTTCCAGGGGCATGTCCCCTTCCTTGCGCAGGTTGGAGAGCTCGGCCCTCGGGTCCTGCTGTTCTCCGGCCGCTAGAGCTTCCTCTTCGTCTAATGTTCTCTCGTCGTCGAAATCATTGACCATCATCTCGACAGTCGGCTCGAAGAGAGATTTGTCGTTCGACACGTCCATGCTGACATCGTGATCGTTTGTGGAATTCACGACGGCACAATCTGACATAGTGAGCGTGACGGCTGACGGCAGGCGCTAGGCCGGTGCAGGGTTGCTCATGAGGACCGCGGGAGCTACGGTAGATTCCGGATTTTGTGACGATGGAGAATAATCACCACGAATTATTCGGTTGAAAGTCTTTCCATGTCGCAAATAAACAATATTTTAAGACAAAAACTGACTTTGAAACAATAAAGCGGGGCAAAATATTATTCTGCGTGACAAGCGGCCGACTCGCTCCCTCTAAAATATAGAAACTGAGTCGGTAAAACAGCGATCATTTGAATCGGGCGAGATCATGTTTGTTATCATAACCAAAAATTGGTTAAAAATATATAAAAACGTAAGCAATTTGGCCAATAGCTAACACGAATCAACGGAATTTGTAAATCAAATTATAAAATTAAAGAATGGAGTACAAAATAACAACTGTATTTTTTTCCTGTTATATGCATTTATAAGATGACAGATTGTGAGAGAAATTCAGAAAATCAAATAATTCAAGAGAAACTTACTTACAAATCAAAATTTGTTTCAATATTAATGTATAATTTCGTTTACACCCAAAATCACTGATATTTGGTTAACTAAAATATTGTTATTGTTCAAAATAATAAAAATACAGCTGAATGACATCAACCCTGACAGGAAAAGCACAATCTATTGAAAAATATTATTACCGGAAAATAGTCGGTATTTGAACCATTATTGTTAATTTTATGCAGATTAAATTACAAGTAGTTATTTCAATAGATGTCGCAATTTTTATTTATCTACCCAAATGTGTGCATCAGTAGACTCCCGTTTATCCGGGATGGATGGTGAAAAAGAATTCCGGATAATCGAATTTCCAGTTAATCCAAAAGCATTGATAAATATTGTCTAACGTTCCAAAAAGAGTCTAGAAGGTTTCAGAACATTCGATAAAATTCTGGAAAGTTCTGGAAGAAGAACATTTTAGAAGATTCCCAAAAGTTCTATAACTATAAGGTTCCAAACTGAGTGGCTGAGTATTTCGGTGAGTCTAGAAGGTTCCAGAACGTTCGATAAAGCTCTTGAAAGTTCTGGAATGAGAACGTTCTACAAGTTTCCCGAATGCTCTCGAACATTCCAAACAGTGTGGCGTAATGTGTCTGAGTCTAGAAGGTTTCAGAATGTTCGATAAAGCTCAAAAAATTGTTGGAAAGACAACGTTCCTGAAGATTCCCGAAAGTTCTACGTTCTAGGGTTTCAAATTAAGTGACAGAGTTTATCGGTGAATCTAGAATAGCCATACTCAACCTGCGACCCGCGGGTCGTATGTGGCCCACCAAGATTTTTTGTGCGGCCCGAAACTTTTCGAAACGTTCGAGAATGCTCTAGAAAATTCTGGAAGCTTTCAGAAAAATCTATATTGTTCCAAACTGAGTGGCGGAGTGTGTCGGTTAGTCTAAGAGGTTCCAGAAAGTTTTAGAAGGTTCGAGAATGCTCCAGAAAGTTCTGGACGGAGAAATTTCTAGAAGCTTTCAGAAAGATCTATACGGTTTCAAACTGAGTGGCGGAGTATTTTGGTAGTCTAGAGGTTCCAGAATATAATGTCGTCGATAACTAATGCACAAGCGAGACGTATTTAACGCCGAAGCAATACACCCCAATGTATTGCTAAAAAACAGTGCAGCTACGGTGCGCTAAAATATCTGTTGATATTTTGGCAAGGTAAATATGAAAGCAATTAATCACATATGTCGAAACCAATAAAAAGAGACGTCAACGTAATTTTATGCTCACCGAATTATTTTCCCTAGCGAAGCCGGGCCATCCAGCTAGTCTTCAATACAATTATATGCAAATTTCAATGGCCGGAGCCACGGAACGAGCGTGGTTTCATTGCGGAACGCCGCTACATTTCTTTCCATACAATATGTGCTTATCAAACACATTTGCTTTACCGATTATATGCGACGGAAAAGATACGACGGAAGATCTGCACCGCGTGGCACCGGTCGCACACATACTAATTCGATTGTCTTTCTTAAATGAAGAACTCTACGCGGGATTATACTTGAATGTCAAGAATATTAAAGACGAAACATCAAAAAAAGAAGAAGAAGAAAGAACACATATGGATAAAGTCCGTCTAACTTATGTGAAGAATGGCCAAATTTGGAACTAACGACGCCATATTGGATTATCTACAGCTGACAGACCTTTGACAGACTTTGTTTACAGAGGGGTTCACGACTGTTTCGATAGTTTTTTAAGAAAATTTTAGATTGTCACCATGCCAAAAACCATTAAAAGCGGTGTTCGGGAAATAATCTTGAAAATGCACACGTTTTTTGAAGAGGAACAACGTCTAAAAGCCCCAATTATACCGTTTGATTTTGTTCATAGACTTATTGCCGCCACTTCAGGTTAGTGCTGCCATGCAGTTATAATGATTTTCCCATACTTAGTTTTTTATTTTACTATTATACAATTTCTTCAGGTATTTCTGAATCGGCAATTTACAAAATAGTTAAAGAAGGTAAAGTGGCCGTGGAAATGGGCATTAAAATATCTACACCCGGAAAAAAAGAACAAGGATAAGTGGAAAAATTGAATTAGAAGCCGTAAGATGAGAAAAGTTTTAGAACATATTTTATTCGATAATTTTTTACATATAATTTTTATTATTTATACTTTTTATTACATAATTCATTAACGAGTTCATTTGTATAAACATCTTTTTTCAAAAATAAACTTTTTTATTTATGCACATTAAAGACTGGTTGCATCAACTTACTTTATAGCAATAGTTCATTTAAAGCATAGATTTTTACGAGAGCGAGTTGTTTGATCGGTGGAAAATGAAAAATATCTATGCTTTGAACGAAAGATTACTATAAACCAAGTTGATACAGCGGCCCTAAACCGATTGATATCCTTAGGTGTTACTGAGTTAAACATGGTGGTCATGATCATTAGGTATGAGACACCGAATAAAACCGGCGCCACACTGCGCGGATCTTCCGCCGCGTCTATTCTGTCGTGGAACATCGCTACATTTCTTTCCATACAATATGCGCTTATTAAACACACTACGCGGATGATCGGTCGATCTATTTGCTTTGCCGATTTGGCGCAACGAAAAAAACGCGGCGGAAGATATGCGTAATGTGGTGCCGGCCTAAAAGAATTATTATTGTTTGTTTTTTTTCCTGAAAATTGTATTTTTCTTTGATTTTGAAAAAACGCCATTTTGTGACGTTGTGTATTTTACGAATTTATATTTTGATAAATTTATTTGTACGTTAGTTTACATTTTTTGTTTTTTATCGTGTCGTATACTGCTTAATAACTAATTTAAGAAAAAACGAATTTGCAAAAAATTCCCTACAAATGAGATAATTTTTAGACTATCGGCAGTACCACAACGATTGGGACGCCCTCCTTTATTCTCCAGATAAGTTGGACGGACTATACTCGCATAGACGACGTTAATTTTTGTGTAAATGCAGCATTATCTTATCTATGAATGCAGCACATTTTTCGTAATGTTGGCACACTAAAAAAACTACAGGGCGGTTCAAGCTTGTCAAGTGGAGCCGCGTCAAATCAAAAAATCTACCCAAATCTACCTTCAAGGAGATCCGCTGTGATTGTTTTGTACAATGTGTTAATTATGTCAAAGCCAAATGTGAAATTTCGTGTGTGTATAATAGCATTGTTTTTATGTATTACACAAGTTAGTGGCGAACACATAAAGGGTACTTTTAAGACGAATGAATTCTTCAAATTCCTCACGAAGTTTGGGTTTCAGAAGACCGATATCCATTCTCAAAAAGAATCATACGGTTATATATTTGGGAATATAACATCTGAATATGATTTTCCGACACCTGTCACATTTGCCGTGCTCGAACGTGCTCATTTTCTAGAGTACTACGGGAATCGAAATGTTGCTGACAAGGAGAAAGCATGCAAACATATGTTTCGACAGTTGAATCTGACAGCTTATCATCCTAAATGCAATGACAAGGGACAGGATTACTTGAGGACAATACCTTGTAAACGTGGCCATCTGTGTGTGGACGAAGATACACCATGGAACGTCGTGAAGGGAAATCAATTCACATATGTTATTCAAAATCTTGGACAACCCAGGTAACCATATTTTCAATAAACAGGTTTTAATCATACTCTGAAAAATACTGAAAATAATCATTTAACTGATATTTCAGATTATGTTATTGTTTCTTTTTGACTATTACATTTTTTTTACCAAGAATTTATCAATGAGCATAAAATTATCATAATTTAAATTGTACTCTTCATTTTTTAATCTGGTTTATTTTCTATTGTTAAGAATTTCTTTCAACTGATATTTTTTAATCCACTTAAGATATGATTATGACTGCCTCTTAATATTCCTGTATATAATTTCAAAGCTGTGAAAATTTTTTGTGAAAAATAAATTTGTCATGCAATATTTAGTTATTATCTTCACTATAATATCACAAACTAATTTATCTTCAAATATAGGTGTTTCAAAAACATTGTTGTGAAATATCAACAAAAATAAGACATTGCTTATTTTTGTTGATATTTCAGAATCCTTTGCATTGTCCATTGAATTACTTTATTATTATTACATTTAATTACACTAAATTAATTTAAATTTTGACTAAACATATTTAGTGTGTTTATATAAAATAATGATTATTAGCACTAATTGTATTGACTTTGTTTTGGACCAGATCCAAGGTTCACAGCTTAGATAATAGTAGAATATTATCAGTATTTGTGATAGGATGAAAATGTTCATCACCAACCCATAATTAATGTTTGATAAATTACTTAGTAAAATTGAAGATTTAAAGTTTATATTACGGTTGTTCGACATACCGTGTGTAGAGATTAGATTCTCAACGTTTAGCTGGATTAATAAATATCACAGCGTCTTCAGAAGTGCGCCCGCGGGGGTCAAGGCAGTACGTCCTTGACCTCTGCGGTCAGAAGGCACAGTCCTGAAGAAGTTGTGATATGACTTCAGCCAAACATGGAAAATCAAATCTCTTACGGTTCGTATAAAGTATTATCCATATTATTGTCCCAAATAATTAGTAAAAATTATTTTTGTGAATAATAAGCAATCAAAAATTAAAAGAATATTAATTTCAAAATCTTTTTAACTTTTATCTAAATTATATATAAATTCGCATGCTGGGCCTAGCAGCAAGCAATCACCGAAAGCTGAATACAGATGCCAATGACTGCGCGGCGGCCACCACAGTCGCCCGCAGGGCATAGCAGCAGGCAATGTGCAGGAGCCAATTCCAGGCACTAATGGCCGCGCAGCGGACAGTAGCCTAGCAGTTAACTGCTAGTATTATTATTAACATCGAATAGAATATGTTTTTTATTAGGTTTTCCAAGTAAATGTGTCACAAAACTGCTTTAAAAATTAAAAAGTGTATTTGAGAGGTTCATTGTGTAACAGTGTACTTAGTCTCTTTGAAGACACCAACGAGGAAGAAGAAACAAGTAGGAAAAAAAGAAAAATACTTTTTTTTTTCTGGCACAATATTTTGTATTTTATTTTTTCAGCTTTTGGTACGTATCAATAGTGGCGTGCTATCGAAATGCCACAACATGTGAATGGCAACACTACAATGAGACACGTCTAGCAGAACTCAACAACGGGCCAAGATATAATGGCTCTCATAAGACTGGGTCGTCCTTCAAGGAACCGCTTGAAATAAATTTTGACTTTTGGGTCGTTAACGGAAACCCAAATCTCTCTCTGTACAACACGTTGTTGTTTCAGTTCTCGTTTGACAGGCAAAATACCGTGGAGTTGTATTTACTCTTCTGGGTGTGTTACATCATACTCGTGCCATTGCAAATTTATGCCGCCAGGTATGTGCTATTTTTTTCATTAAGTAAAATGTGTACAATTAAAATGATTGTGTAAACACACAAAAATTATTCTTATGATCCAGATATTTAAAGCCACGTATTCACTAGGGGACAAATTGTCGCTCAACATCACGCACGGCGTAGAGTATACGTGACGCTGCAATGTCGCACGCAACATAGCGCAGCATTTCTATGTGCCGCGGCAATGTTGCCATGCGCACGGTACCCGAGCGAGCACACGGGGACATCGTACCGCGCGTCAGTACCACATGGCAGTTGACAAGCTGAGATGCATGCTCTACAGTTACATATATGCTATATGATGTGATGTAAAACAGTGTTCCGTAATATTGTCTTGCTTGGCTGTGGAAGACCCGATCATTTGTAATAAATTTTCAAAATCAGTTGTCCAAAGTCCATCCTTTTTTTCCTTTGCAGTAAATGCTTTCGAACCGACCACCCTTTTCTGCTCTTACGTTTCGATAAACTCGTTAGAATAAATAGATATGCAGCACTAATCATCATGACCCTTTTGGGCGACATTTCCGCGACAAGTGATATGTGAGTCCCGGTGTGTACACGTCAAATAAAGCCATGTATTCACTAGGGGACAAATCGCGAAACATTCCGCTCGGCATGTCGCATCAACATCTACGCTCATGTTTCGGGGACAATGACGCGGTCATTTGACGTGTACACACCGGGACTCGCATATCTTGTCGCGGAAATGTCATGAGGTTACGATGACAGCTGCGGTATCTCATTTGGCGAAAACGGGGTTCCGCGCAATTCGAAATGTTTTTTTGGGTCGCAATTTCAAATAAACGAGGTTTTACTGTAGTAAATTGAATATTATTAAAAACAAGGTCCTTTTTGCAAATAATTATTGTTTTCCAGACGTCGCGGAAATATATCGCCCTATGAGGTTATGATGATAGCCGCGTATCTGTTTATGTTAATGAGTTTATCGAAAAGTAAGAGGAGAAAAAAGAGGAGAATGCGAAATTATTTACTGCAAAGAGAAAGAAGGACGGACATTCTATGCGATCTTCGATCGATACAGCTCGATGAGTTCAAAAACGATTTCGTTTCCCCGCATTGTCATCTTGACAGATACAGCGCATGCGTATTCACTTGTAAACATACCACGTGGTACTGACGCTCCGCGGAATGTTGCAGTGAGCTCGCTTGGGTACCGTGCGCATGGCAACGTTGCCACGGCACGTAGAAATGCCGCGCTATGTTGTAGGCGACGTCGCGGAACAGTGCACGACGTTGCAACGTCACGTAGGCTCTATGCCGCGCGTGCTGTAGAGGGACAATTTGTCCCCTAGTGAATACATGGCTTGATCGCGTCATTGTCCCCGAAACATGAGCATAGATGTAGATGCGACATGCCGCGCAGAATGTTGCGCTATTTGTCCCCTAGTGAATACATGGCTTAATATTCAGAAGTAAAATTTGACCATGTTAAATTTAAAATTAACGAGGTGCTCTTTAATTATGTTCATTAGTATTTTTAATATTTTATTCTGTTGTAATAGGAAGTGATTTAAATGTACAAGGTTGGTTGATCTTATTATAGCAAGAGGAGAGTGTATCCATTTTTTACTAACAAACATTGATTGTAATATTTGACGTAACTCTTTAGTAATCTTTTAAAAATCCATATTACAATTGATCCAAAAGTAATGCATATATGTGTACAATACAATAATAAAATCATATTAAATGTTATACATTTAATATGTAGAAATATTATATACATTATTTAATAGTGTTTAAAGAGAAAAGAAATCAATATAGGTACAAACATATTTTCATAAATCAATTTTTATTTGTTGTGATCAAGTAACAGTAAAGAAATTATTAAATTATGCCAGTATCTTTAAATGAGCCTGTGTATACATATATTTTATTTACAATATTAAAAAGCATTCATCTTTTGCCTGTTGTTAAAAAGTATACAAGTAACCTCTTACCTGGTGTGATGTCCATCAAAGATGTTCCACATCTAAAATTATTGTAACCTATTCAATGTCTGTTTATGTCTGCAATTGTTTATTGAAAGTTTTTGTATAAAATTTAAATTATCATTCAACAAGCGTGAATGTGTATGTGGATGAACGTACGGTCAAAATATGCAACATATTTTGAAATGTTATCAATTTTTTTCCGCTCCGATTTAGCTATAATTTGGTTAATGCGACTTCAGTTTTTGGAGAGTATTGAACAACAACCGCTTTGTCAATATTCTTTTGGACAGTGCATCAACTAAATCAATCTGTTTCGATAAATATCAATCTCGGTTATATATAAATATGTATAGCACTTGTGTAAGACCTCTTGTGAGTTTAGGACTACACAACTATTTTCGACAACTACAGTTGTTGTCATCAATGGGTGATTATATAAACTAAAGCATAAGAATAAAATTAATTATCTAAGGTACTGATAGAGGTGGGTGGAGTTATGTTTGGAGGGAGGCGGATAGCTGGGGGTGGGGTTTGAGTTAACGGGAATAAAGTAAGGAGCGGTGAAGAATTTTGAAATATTATGTTATTGATTAGAGTTTTATTACAATTTAAATTTTTTTGTATTTATAATTTTCGAGATTGTTCATTATTTGGCCTTTATATTTAACAGGGTGTAATAGTTTAAGTGTATGGGAATGGAAAGAGTGATTAGTGTTAATAATGTGGTTAGAAAATTCTGAAAAATAATTACTAACAAGACCGCTCTATCAGTATCTTAGATAATTAATTTTACTCTTATGCTTTAGTTTATATAATCACCCGTTGTAGTCATCACACAACTGTAGTTGTCGAAACTAGTCGTGTAGTCCTAAACTCACAAGTGGTCTTAGACAAGTGCCATATTTATATATAATTATAATATGTCATTCCACAAAGTTAGCGCCAATTCAATAAATAATCAATTTCGGTTGTTTCATCAAATATTAATTTACTGTCAACCTTACATTACAGAAGCCAGCGACATCCTGTGACCAGACTTTTCACCTGCAGTCTACTTTTGGAGTTCATTGCTCTCTGTTTTATTGTGGTCCACACGGTGAAGTTTGCTTTTGACGGCATTGGATTTGCTAATTTGGAAGTAGCAGGAGATATCCTAGACATCCTCAGCAGGGTAATTGGTTGATATTGATTCAACTTCTATCATTTTTTTTTTAATAGAGATGCGAACACGGAATACGTGTCACATCAATATTCTTACTATTTTCAAACTAAGCTAAATGCTTGTGCTATAAAAATAGGACTAACTTGCTTGTCTGGAGTGAGGTTCGAACCCATAACCTTTGGATCTGAAGTGCATCACTTCAGAATGTTTATTTTCAGTACACTTGGTAGCGGCACTCGTGCTCTATCGATTGCGATGTTTACATGTAAAATTGGCCTACGTGTCGCAGAGCAGCATACAAAAATATAAAAAAAAACAGCAAAAATCCTTCTAAAACGAACGCCATTCCATGGACACACAACTTGGAACAAAAATTTCCTATAGACCTGATGTGCACCATGTGTAGGAGGTTGTCGCACCTCGCTGTGATTTTTTTAACCGAATTATTAAAAAAACAAAAAATTTCGATTTTGGGTGGATATCAAAGAGGGGGGGTAAAAAAAATTGAAAAATGGGTAAAAGATGGCACCTCTAACTGTTATTCGAATGTGATACTCGATTTTTGAATTTCATTCAAACTATGCAAATAGTCGCAGAAACATCGCGCTCGGTAAAAAAGACCAAGAAAGAGGTTTTATTTTTGTCGCGCCGCGAGAAAGAAACAGATGCAAAATTCCAACATGCAAAAGAAAGACTGCCGGATTTTGCATCTTTTGAACCATTCATATTTGATTTTTTCTTAAACGCCATGTTTAATTGCAAATGAAAATAAAATTTCATTTTTGAAAAGGGCCCAGTGGGAGGGGGGTAGAGGGGAGGTCCCGAAAAATAAAATAAAAAATCAGGTCCCAAAGATGGTTTTGGGAAAAGTTTTCATTTTCAGGATCGGACGAAAACTCCCAATTATTAACTTTGCAAAGTGTTTTTTCAGATTAAAACGAAAAATGTTGAAATTCGACTCGATTCTGAGGAGGAGAGACGTCCCGCGACGAATGTATTTCTCAAAGACGTCGGTGGGGTGCGTCTGTTTGGGGAACTTGAAATTTTTGGAATCGAGTTCTCGGTTTTTCGCGAAAAACGAAAACAACCACAATAACCGTGCATACTGACAAAGTTGCCAAAATGCGTTGTCATCGACGTCGAGTCGATGTGCAAAATTTCAGTGTGATTGGATGACGGGAATTGTGTTAATTTTCACATTTCATTTCCACACACACGTACGTATGGCAGTGAAACTAATGTAAAGATTTTAAAAAATAAAATAGAGATGCGATCCTGGAATGTGTGTTGCATCAATACTCTCACTATTTTCAAAATAAGCTAAACGTTTGTGCTATGAAAATAGGACTGATTGGTGAATGTTTATATAATGATTACTCATGCGTCGTACATATGCGCCTTGCATTGGGATGTATTATTGAAGGTGGATGCAAAATTGATGCATCGGAAAACCTACTGAAATCCTCTGCAAATAATGTCCTTGTCATATCTACTTGCAGTCTGTCTTTTTATTTTGCCGTTGACTTCACTTATCGTGAAATTTCTCAACTTGCACGAGCATCTGTTGCTTTATCACAGCAAACCAAAGACTGACAGAACCGTCCTACAAAAAGATACTGTCCTGCAAAGAAAATACAATCTTTCTTCTGTATGTAATATAAGTAATTTGGCAATGAATTATCGCGGCAACATGTAAATTTTTAAGTTTATAATTTTTTGTTCACATTTCCTATAATTTCTTTTTTCCCGAGCAGAATAAGAAAAGAAAAATAAAATGTGATAATTTATCATAAAACATTTTTTTAAATTTTTTAAAATTAGTAAAACAATTAATTTTTAAAGTTAGTAGTACTAGTAGACAAGATTATTAAAGTTAGTAAAAAGAGACATAATCTTCATTCGGCTCTATGTCGGTATCTTGACAGTTACTGTATAATATAACACCATTAATTTTGACATTATCAAGTTTGACGGATTTGGAATTAATGAATTCAACCAAGAGAAAGCTCTAAAACATAAACTCTAAAACATAGTTGATTTGGGTGTTAATGTGCGTGTATTCGCGAAGGAATCAGTGTGATTGTGCACCTCTGCCAAAATGCACAATCAGTTTGATGCATGTAGAGTGAACGCTGAAGGCGTGTGTGTTGCGTGAAGGTGTATGACAAGGCTGAGCCTCATTTCCCGCTCAGCCTTGATGAATAGAAATATAATAGCTCAGGATGAATAGAATGAAGTACTCGATAGAATTAACTCGATGGTTTATTGAAGTCACAAAACTTTACATGTTGGAGAGTGCGTTATACAACAATATACGAAGCGCGAGTTTGAACGTGGCGTCGCGAGCGCCGTTCGATGAGAGAATGGGTTTAGTACTTTGTCGGCGCCTCGGGCTTCTCGTTGGGCGGTATCCCTCGAGCGCGATTGGTCCGTTTGACACGCTCGAGGGGCTAGAGTCCAGGCAGGTCTGGCTCCACCACACCAATGTTAAGTTATTCATAATTTGCGAATAACTTAATGTTTGAGTTTCCAGATGTTTTACGAATCTAGTGGTTTATTCCAGACACCCCTCCGGCAATTTCCAGTTTACCGTTAAATGTCCAGATTGCTGAGAAATCCTCGACTACATGCTATTCTTTCGCTTCCACACTCATGCGACAAAATTGTATTACTGAAGATCTCGGCACTTGTAGATTCAATATTTAAATTTAGTGTTTCACTCATTTATCGCCGGATTTATCTGTACTTGGACTTATTATTACTTACATTCAGTACAAATCAAGACTTAATTTCTGAGCAGCATTGAATTGGCATTAGAATCGCTGTCAGGCGAAACAAATACTGAAAGTTATGCTTGTATGCTCAAGTGTTGCGAAATAACATTAGTACTAATTATTGCAGACCCTGTTTATGCTGTTACTACTCCTGCTGGCCAAGGGCTGGGCCGTCACCAGGCTAGAGTTGACATGGAAGCCGGTGGTATTTGGTATATGGCTGTGCTACGGAGTAATTCATATACTCTTGTATATATGGAACATGGTAAGTCATATTTCTTGTTTGACATTCGCGACTACAGAATTGTGTTCATATTTACAAGGTACTTCTACATAAAGAGAAACAGATCCAAAATGTTCAAGAAATGTGTCGATTCGCACTGGAAATACAATTGGCACAATATTGAAAAATGCCAAATCATTTGTATAATATCCCATTGACCTTCTTTCCGTGAGTTACAGTCGAGTCCATTTCTATTGTTAGAAATTAGATATATAATTAGAACACGCAAAGCTACAGGTATAGACGTACCAGTATAAATTGGCGTGCGAGGGAGGGCGTCCCTGTTGCGTAACAGAAGTTGCCAGGGTATAAATTTATTACACAATACATAATGTACAGAATGTCCGGTGACCAGTGTCAGAGCCTTTAGTAGAAATTTGGTCGGGCAACACTAAAGAAACAAACCAGTGATGGCGGCCGCTCTATCTGTCAAACGGTAATATCGGTCCATTATTTGCTTTTTCAGCTTCGCAAAACTTTAATACTTCATTGGCAATTGTTCTTGCACCATCCCGGACTGTTTTAGATATAATAATTCAGTGTATATTGGTAATCAAGATGTCACAGCTCCCGAGCAAATACGAAATTGAACTGAATGACAGGGCGAGGGGTTACCGCCGGGTGTGGGCGGGGCAGGTTTTAGCTCCTAAGTTGCCGCACGCCAATTTATGTTGGGCAAGCAATAGGAAATTATTTAAATTATGTCCTGTGTATGTCTTTCACACCCATACTAGGAAGGGTTTTAAACAAAATGTAAAAAAATACGTTCTAACATGGCCTAATTCCATACAAGTTTAACAACAGTGCTACAGAATTATTTGTTAGATTAAAATGGATTTAGTAAGTTCCTCTAAAAGAAAAGCAATCTAAATTTGCTTGTCAGCGTTTGACAGCTCATAATGTTGTTTTGAATTAAAAATCGAGTTTATGAGCTACTGTTTACATACTAAGCTAACTAAAATGAGTGACTATATTAAATGGAATGATTATAAAACGTGTTTGATAAGGTAGTCGTTTGTAAAATATAGTAATAGTTTTTTGAACACATATTGCCTTTGTGTAGATCGTAGTTTTCAGATATTAGAATTGCCGGATGTTAGAATTGAAATTTACGGCAATCAAAGATGATCAATAACTAGTGCTCAACTACGCTTGAATATTTTTGTGTAACAATTGGATTATAAATTCTGATAAAAATGAACAATAGGTTGACTGTAAATTCTGTATTGTTCAATATTTTCTACTGAAAAGTGGCCAGTACACAAGATGTTTCATAATTATTTATTTTTTAGAGTATTCACAAGCTCACAGTGCAATAAATCAAAGTAACAATCTTGAAATATTCTACTGGAGCTCAATTATGAACGACTTCTGCATTCCATTTTCCGCAAATAATAGACAACTTACACTTCGCCCACCATCAACACCTAATACAAATAGGTTAGCTGAAGTAAATCGCGTCCACACAACTAATTTCGGTGATCGTGCTTTTGCGATGGTTGGACCAAAGTTATGGAACAAACTACCTAATAAACTGAGACAAACAGACAGCTTACCACAGTTCAAAAAACAACTTGAGATCCATTTATTTAGACAATCCTATAAAAACCTATAGAATCTGACCACAATAACGCTAGCTAATGTTTTCCACTCCTATTGTGCACTCCGCGAAAACACCTAATTCTTTCAGGCACTCCCAACTATTATAGTATTCAATTTTAATTCCATTTCTTGCATGCCACCTAGTGAATAAGTAATAGTAAATAAGTTTTTTTTCTTTTTTAGCAGTAAGTTGTTTTGTAAGATAATATTTTTTCTGTGTAAAGCGCCCTTGAGGTGAGTATTCGCGAAAACGGCGCTATATAAGTAATCCAAATATTATTATTATTATCAATGTAATTTCAGATCTTAAACGCTAATCTAACCATTAACTTGTATTTGGGCAAATCTTCTTCATTTGATTAGAATAGAATATATGGTGTACACTTTGGGTGAAATTTTAACAGTTGAGGAGACAAACAACATCAAAGTTTGCATTTTTTTTTTCAATATTTCTGGCTTATGTTTTGAATTATCATGACTGTAACACGCACAGTATGGCGCCAGCCAAAGTCCCTTAGAAAGATAAACTGAGGTTTTATTGCATTTAAGTTTATCTTTGAAAAAGTACATTAAAGTGAAGTGCAGTATTTGTTGAATCTTATCATTAAGTAGTACTCTGGGATTTTTCCATTTACTCGAGAATAACTTTGCCGTTTGTCAGTCGATTCAATAATGCAAAAAGTTATTTGTTTACACTATTTGAAATAATTTGCACTTCTCGTGACACTGCCGTGTTTATTTTAGAATTGTTTGCTTATTTAATTATTGTTTTTAAGAAAATATATTATTATGCCTCCTTATATACAGTTAAACCCTGAAAATTCGAAAATTTTAAAACCCACAAGTTCGAAAATGTTAATTTTCTCGTAGATTAACCCCCATAATTCGAAAACCCCGGTAATTCGTAATTTGAAATAATTTTTAGCCCCTTGCATCATAAATCAATACATTTTAATATATATATTTTTTTAATTCAATGAAATTCAAAATATATTTTGTTTTTTTCGCAAATGGGAATGACAAATATATAAATATCGGGTACTTTAGAATAGAAATTTTGCTGTTTTTGTATTAGCATAATTAATATTGCATTCTCGATAGTGATGGTCAAACTGTTATTTTAAGAGGTTATTTTCGGTACAGTTACTTGGGATTTCTATCTGATCGTACCAATGATTGGTAACTAAGATATAACTATTGTCTAGTGCCAATGGTTGCCCACCAAATTGCGAAAAGTTATTTGCCAATCATCGATGCAATCAGATAGAACTCTCAAAAAACAGTTAGTGTGTCAATGGGTAAACCTACTAGTTTTCGAAATAATTTCTTGAAATATGCAATATATACATGTTTTTCACAAAATTAATGACTTTTTTCATGAGTTTTATGATCTTTGGCAAATTTTGAAAAAAAAATTTTTGTACTTTGAATTTCGAATTAACAGGGTTCCGCATAATTCAAAATGTTTATTATGGGTCCCTTGAATTTCTAATTAATGAGGTTCTACTGTAATCACCTCTTACTTAAGCATTTATCATATCTCTTCACGACTGTGTCCAAGACTGCCCAACATACACCTTAGACATATTTAAGTGGAAGGTTTGGACTTTTCTCTGAGCGATTTCAATTTTTTCCTAAGCTAAGATATCTCGGATGGAAATCGTTTTAGACTCTATTAACAAATTGCAGCTGCTGTTAACTAGTTCTTATAACAAACTGGTGGTGGACGACTAAAACATGAACAGAAACGATAAATACTTGGAAGTTTGTAACTGCATACTAAAATATTTTCTTAAATCTTAAAAACCTTCTTTATTCTATTGATTACCCTTGGGCTTGTAATGATATTGTTTTGTGTGTTTTGCAGACGGAAGTAGACATAATTGAAGAGATCGACGAATACCAGACCTGGCCGGGCTGGCTGATCCTCGCCTTCAGAGTACTTATTATGTTTTGGTTTATTTATGAATTAAGGTATGTTGAGATGTATTCCTATTAAAAATATTATTAACTCTCTTTGTGGTGCAACTTGATTACACACAATGAAATAAATAAGATTACACACTCACACACACAATGAGCAGATGAGAGGAACTGAACCTCTTAAAAATATGTGTCGGGGTAGTGCACATCGGCCGGTTGGCAGGGTAGGGTTGTTTTCTGATGTCGGTGTTATTAGTTATGAATTCCAACTGTATTACATATATGAGAGTGAGGAAAATGTAAGTAAGGAATCTGTCGTGATACTCGCATAGATAAGTATGAATGGTGAAAACAACAACGTGTTAAATGAACAAATGAGGAAATAATGATGAGAAAGATATATGATGCAAGTGTCGCATCTCATGGCTGCGTAACTTGGAGGACTGGAATAAGTGTAACTCGACTGAGGTGTTCCGTGCGGCGGTAAATAAAGCTGCAATCGCCAGAATGATCGCCGTCATCCGATGAAGATTGTTCGTTTATTCTGACAAAGATACAGTGATGTCGAAACCGGTAGACGTTTAAAAACAATCAGTGTAGTTTGTTCAAAGTTAACGTGCAAAAATTTGCATGTTAAACCCCGTATAAGAAACCCGGAGTTCTTTAGAATAAGCCAGCACACTAATAATGTTGGTTACTTTTCTCCCATCACAAGGTTGTGTCGCACATATAATATGTACAATGATGCTGATATTCTTGCAGATACATTATCATCGTTCAAAAACTCAATCATACACAACATCCATTTTCTAAATGATGACCTGGACCTATCCAAATCCATTAGATCAATTATTTATTAAATACCAATCGCACTACATTCAAACACTAAATATACAATACACATAAATGGACATGTAAAATATACTTAAATGCAAAAACACATGTCACTAGAGCGTGCCGAAGACACTTGTAATTGGGATAATGGGCATAGTCTTCATTTATAATGTTTTATTATTAGAGTATCATGTACCTATTATCCTGTTAGTGTCTCTAATAAGTATTTTAAAAAAAGTTACTTAGTTTTTTGAAATGATCTAATAAATTATTTTTTCCCGCTGCATTCAGTATACTTTTGTTTGTCTGTTGCCAGCTCTGTGTATGTTAATAATCAGTATTTCTCGACACTAATCTACCGTGCTGGAGACCTACTTCACTGTTTATAATTAGTGTTGCAGTATATGGCATTATTTCATTTCTGGGTCATCCATCCTGTTTTATTATTATTATTATTATTATTATTATTATTGATAATGGGCAGGCAGCTTAAGCTGATAGGCCCATATCACTGTCTCTCATTTGAATATCCAGCCTATTCTTAAATTGGTTGACACTGGCTGCAGACACAACATCCTCGGGCAAACTGTTCACATATTGACCACTCTATTGCTTAATGCATGCTTTCTTGGGTTACACGAGAACCGAGACTTGTTCAACTTCAGATGATGTCCTCGAAGGCCCACATTAGTGTTAAATGCAAACATATCTGTCATATTAGGAATATTGTAGTAGCCCGATAGAATCTTGAATGTCTCGATGAGGTCACCTCTTGCTCGTCGCTCCTGAAGAGTGGGCAGTTTCAATACTCTCAGCCTTTCCGCATATTCCAGGTTTTTAAGACCCAAGGGCAATTTTGTGGCTCGTCTCTGAACATTTTCCACTAAAACTATATCTTTAACAAAATATGGATTCCAGATCTGAGAGGCATATTCGAGGAGAGGCCTCACATACGTCTTATAAATGGTTGTGAATAGTGGTACTGTCAGATGTTGGAATGATCTTCTCACTAAATACAAAATAGAGTTAGCCTTCTTAACCACACTCGCTATGTGCTCACACCATTTAAAGTCCTTGGTAATGGTAATTTTGATTGCTCTACTTTTGTCCGTCAGTTTACTGTTGTAGTATCGCAATGTCAGCAGAACTCTCCATGAACTGTTAACAAATTAGTCATTTCTAATTGTAAGGCGGCAGATTTGTAATATAATACAACTACCGACTCGTTATTTATTGCAACAGTCTCTCTCTCTCTCTCTCCCCCAACCTGACTTGACCCACTGGCTCCCTTGGCAGTCCTCGGCGTGAAGAACCTGGCCCCCCATCCGTCCACTGCACCCGTCTTCTCGCCATAATTCACGGATTACCCTTCCGCAAAAGTCCGCGACCGAACCTTCCTCTTGAAGGTTTGCGACGTCCAAGCTGGGTCCACTGCGCCTCTCAAGCTGCGAACTTGCCTGTAGAGCTCCTGTCACCCCGGTAGCTCTCGGATGCTGCAGTCCTTCTTCCTTGACTCCACTCCCGGTCCCCAAACCTCGCCGCTACCTCCTGTCTTGAAATTGTTGCCTGACAACAATAACTCCACGAACACCAGATTCCCAACCTGGTCAAATCCTGTTGTAAATATCGCAATCCTCGACCGCGATTACATCGAAATGTAAATTCTTTCTTTTCGACTGCGCCACTGTAATGACTCTGGGTGGCGGCAGATTTGTAAAATAATACACGCAACTACCGACTCGTTATTTATTGCAACGGTGCGTGTATCCGGGACCGTGGCTAGTAGTAAAGTGATGCGTCAGCTCGCCATGCGCAGGTACCTCCTAACTCGCGCGCCTTGAGTCGCGCGGTGCACGCGCGATCCCATATACATCACAGTAATGATCACTTAAAAGTATGTACTACTAGTTGTATGTACCCGGCGTTGCACGGGTTTAAGGATTAAGTTGAGAATAAATTTGTGGGGGAAACAAAGGTTCCATTGTTTTGCAAAGCCTCTAATTAAAACATTTAATCAAGGCTGGGATGGATAGGATGTCTGGGGAAGAAATATGGCCTATTTTTTCCATTGGGAATATGTTTGCAAAATTTGGGTCTTAACGATGAAGCGGTGTAGATTTGTACAGAAAATATATATGGGCGAGGGAATGGGTTAGAGGGGAAGGGGAAATGTTGCCTATATTACCCGACTGGTCTCAAAGAATAAGTTTACAAATTTTGAGGCCGATCGGTCGAATGGTACAGATTTGTATTGAAAATATATCAGGGGGATGGGAAGAGGTAAAAGAGGAGGGGGGAAATGTCGCCCATGTTACCCGCCGGGTCCTAAAGCATAAGTATACAAAATTTGAGTCGAATCGGACAAACTGTGTAGATTTGTGTAGAGAACAGACAGACAGACATTGAGTTTTATAGGTATAGATTGTCAGCACACAATTTCCGACAAAACAAATATTTTCACATTCATTTGCAATGTTAATTGTTAAATTAAATTGTAAACCATAATGTTTTTATTCAGTTTGTTATCATTGTGCAAACAAACACGTGTTATCATTGCGGTGCATGTATGTGAGTGATCTTTCGGCTGAGAGATTTGTTCTAAAGGATTATTAGTTGCATTATCCTACTATGTGTACAAAATACAAGTGGAAATGAATCATAGCTGTCTTCGCGCTCAACTTTATATTGTCCTTTACATGTCTTTGAGACGAGTCTCACTCCACACCGCCACAATTTTGATGAACTTAATAAATATTTATACATTTCATACTCTGATAAGTTTCTGTACTATACTATGCTATACTGTGACATTTGGCCATATTATGAACTAAGCAATATTGCTGCAAAAGAAGAATGCAAGTAGACTGAATGCAGTGGAAATGCGGTCACTAAGACGCTTGTGTGGAAAATTCTTTGGTCGATAGAGTGAGGAATGAACAAATTAGAAGTGAATGTAATGCTGACTGTGTGGTAGATAGAATAAAGAAAGGAGTGCTGAGATGGTTTGGTCATGTGAAATGCATGAATGAGGAAAGGATGGTTAAGAAAATATATGAGGCGAGTGTTGAAGGCAAACAGGAATAGAGGGCGTCCGTGAATGACCTGGCACTGTCAGGTACTACAAGTATTTGAGGATGGCCCTGTTAAAAGCCGCAACAACCGTAAATCAAACACACAAGTTTATTAGTGGCATGGTCTTGTCATAGAATAGAGAGGAACTAGTTCAAAATTGAAACTTTGCAAACTGAAATAGAAAATTCAAGTGAACCAATAAATCAAAATATTTTTGATTTTAGTTTTTATAATTTTTATTGTAAGATTTAAACCATTCATGTCTTTTAATAAAGTTTCATAAACATTATTTCTTGCTATATCATTTTTACATAGCGGTGACTGAGTATTCCACAGACAGTAATGTTTTATCATCTCCCCAACGCGCCATATTTGTCTCATCTGTCGCGGACTGAGAAGATCGCATTGATAATCGATGCTAGCCGTGAATGACATAAGCTCATAATAAGCAAACCTGTTCACACATGCTCGAAAGATACGCCTTCTCATGGTGAATGACATTAGCATGCTCATGCCACTAATGAGCAAGGGCTAAAGAAGGTCAATACTGCGCATGCTCACGTGCCACTAATAAGCATGTGTATCAGTACCTTTATACCTTTTGTACCTATCACGTAGACAGAGATATTGTAGTGAATGAGATGAGTAATATTTTTTCCAGAAATACAATGCTGTATGAGCACAACATGGTAAAACTAAATTTCCTTCTTCACTTTGGCGCATCCAGCCTGGTGTGGTTTATATACTTACCCGTCATAGCACTCATAGCTCTGCAAATCAGTCCTCTTTGGAGATTCAAGTTCCTCTTGGGTAAGACAACTTTAAATATTTCTATAAAATAGGCATGATGACAGATGTTGAAATAGTCTTCTATAATGTAGGTACACGTCTAATATTACCGAAAATAACATTACTTCGGTAATAAACTAAGTTTTTACGCAAATAATGGCGATTTCATCTACCTATTTTTAATTTCGCGCAAAAACGCCCGCAGCTGTCATTTCGTCTACGTGACGAGAAGCCTAAGTAATCATTGCATTGTGTCTATCACAACAGTTCAAAGATACAGTGATGGGTACAGAGGCGTGACATCATTCGCTCCAATTCGCTCTGACCGGCGTTTCAGCTAAAATGGCAGATTGTACAATTTTGTATTTTTATTTTATTGAAAGTCTTAATGTGTACCTACATTAAAATTGGATTATTTTTTTTCATCCTTTCACAATATTTTCTTCTCTAAAATCACTTATTCTTTAATTCTTTAATGCTAAAATCACTTATTCTTTAATTCTTTATCATGCCCATTACAAGTTTTTCAATAATTCAGTAATACAGTCTAATAAAGAAATAGACAATGGATTAAAAGTAAAAGAACCCAACAAAATCCTCGACAAGGCGAGACGACAACACGGAGACCCCGGATGTGGAGAATCTTCTGGATTTGCGCCGTGTGTTTTTGAGATTTAACGTGAAATATTTTGCCAGGACATTGAACATTTTTTCTTACACGTATAATTTTTTTTAGGGATTACATATTCTGCAGATTGCATGGCATTCTTTGTAATGGCGCATCTACTCTGGCCCACGAGATCTGAGCAGTACCTTCTCCTCGCCCCCGCTACCTATACAGGTATTATTCTTTACACCATTGTAGATGATTTGTTGTGGTGGCTTTCACCAATGTACAATGTTGATATATAGTCAAACCTCGTTAAATCGAAATTCAAGGGACCCGAAAAAAAACATTACGAATTATGCGGAACCCCGTTAATTCGAAATTCAAGGTACAAATAAAAATTTTAAATCGCAATATAATTGCGAAATTCACCCGAAATTGTACAGCTCGGGAAAAAAGTCAGTAAAAACCGTCTGCATTTTTGCATATTTCAAGAAATCATTTCGAAAACAAAATATTTATGCTAATACAAGACCGCTACATTTCTATAACTAAAGTATCCGAAATTGACATATCTGTTGTTCTCACTTGCGAAAAAAATCGAAATATTTTATCTTCATCAAATTTCAAAAAAAAAATTGAATTATGTGAACTAAAACATATTGATGGCACAAGGGGCTAAAAATTATTTTGAATTACTAATTACCGGGGTTTTCGAATAATCGGGGTTAATATACTATGAAATTATCATTTTGGGAATTGTGGGTTTTAAACATTTTGAATTATCGGGGTTCGAATTAACGGGGTCCGAATTAACGGGGGTTTTACTGTATATGAAAGAGTCCGCCCCTAAAATCTTCCTTTAGAATCCTTCGGATGTTGCAAGTGTCGTGTAAGGATGAAACTGAAACTTGCACTATTAAGGCACACACAAAGCGCACTTGTGTCTGACTACATTAGTCAAAAAATATTCAAGCAATTGAAATGTCAATGTAATTTTATTATATGCAAAAAAATAATATTTTTATTTTGTTTGAGGGAAACTGACGCTTTGTTTTTTGTGTTGTTGCTGGCCAGGTTTTGCTGCGGCTGTGGCTTCGTCGGGGTATATATGATTGATGCTTGTGTACATTACGGTATTGATGGTGCGTACCCTGTTGGGGCTGCGGCTGTCAGCAGGGTAGAGTGGTGTTAGGGCAGGATTATTGTTTTGTCAAATTAATGCAGGAATACACTAAAAATCACCTCAGGAGGAAGGGAATGGTGAACACTGTCATGACAAATATCTTTAAACCTGCTGACAACAGGTCGTGAGCCCTTTGGCTTCCATCTCCACCCTACTCCGCGCGGCAGGCCCGGATTTGGGGACTCTCTGAGATCGTGGAGGCTAATTCTCACATTCTATTAACGCTGTCACTGCCATATGCATTTTTGAAAATATTATTATGGCCTAAATACAAAACAAAATATTACTTATAGTTTAATGAGCCTGGGGCCGCGTCTCATAAATGTGACGGAGCGCGACTGTCCCCAGGGGCCGCGTCGCATATATGCGACAGGCACAAAATAAATTATTTATCGACGGCCGCGTATCGAATTTGAAAAACGTAATTTTTTCCCAATAGAGAAATCCTGTTGTGACCTGTCGTTCCATTTTCAACTCAAAAACATCACGGATTATATTTTAAATCAACAATCAAAACAGAAGTTTTTCTGTCGTCAAAATCGTATAGAATTGTTATAGATGGTGCCCCGATCGCGTGTTGTGCAATCGATATTCAAATATTCCATCGTCAAGGTCACGCGCAATGTGCGCGGGAAATACGATTTATTTTATTCGATTTTCGATTTATTTGTACACGTATATACAAATATATACGATATGTTTTGCGATATTTGTCAGTTTTTGTTGGTTTATGATTCAATTGAATACTAATAGTGATTTATTAACAAAAATACACCCAATTTTGTTGCGTTTATTTGAAATATGTGTGTGTGTGAAAGTGTATCATATTTATATGTTATGAGTGCGATGTCCCGTCGTGTGCCGTGCCATGCAACAACATATACCACATAGAAGAAAATTATTATTATTAATAGTAGTGTTGTCTCTAATAAACAAATAAAAAATAATTATTATTATTTAGAAAATGTTGCGCTGGCAACATTATCGAAATTCAAAAAAAGATTATTTTTTTACTTAAATGATAAAAAAAAATCATTGCATTTCGACACTTACGATAAAATAATATGAATGTGTGTGTTTTTTTTTAATATACGCATGTTTTCATGGTTTTTTCGTAAAAAGAAAAATCACAAAAAATTCAGAAAATTTCCGGCCCTTGCCTATATATTGCTTTGGAATTTTTTAGGCCCTCAACAAGTTAAAAATATGATTATTCTTCTCATAATTGGCAGATTTCTCAAATATTCTGAGAAAATATAAAAAATTTCAATTTGCTAAAATGCATTCAGGTCGTTTATAATATCGTAATAATTTGTTTTTTTGCAAATCAATACACTTCAATCTGGTATCACCAGACCAAAAGTTTTTTATGAAATATAAGTGTTCAAAATTCAGGCTGAAAAAAGGTCACCAAAGTGCAAAGATAATGTACAAGGACATTTGAGATATAATAAAGATTATGTCCCGCCAGATACATGACTGAACTGCGAACTGAAAAACCCGAGGTCCAGATTTTCTCAAATTTTTAAATTGATTTGATTCACTCACAATTCATAAAATAAAATGTTTATCTATTATAAAAAGTTTGCTTGAGACATTGTGCAACGTACAGAGCCCTCATACGAAAAATATTGCAACTGATAAATAGGTCATTCCGAGGTATAAATGCAAAGGCGGAAATATCCAAAAAATTTAATAAATATTTTAAATTCAGTCACTGAGTCAATTACTTATATGAAATGCACTGAATTTGAGATTTGATAGGAAATATAGCTCTGCCCCTTCCAAAATCATGTTTCCAAATCACTATTACAAGCAAAGATAACATTGTAACCTCGTAAAAGGCAGCAATATCATTGTAGTGTAAAAAGCAAAGGCAGCAATGTCCACTTCAACTAATCAACCCTCAAGGATAGGTCGCATGATAAATTGACCGCTTCATACTAAAATGAGAGTTGATGTCGATCTTAGACTAAAACATCATAGCAAAGATAGCAATATCCAATTACATATATAAATAGCAATGTCCACTATCTGATAACAAACACAGCAATATCCATATTTAAAAGTTAAATATTTATTATATTATGTATACTGTTGAATCTACAAAAATTAATTTTTCATTTTAATATCTTAAACCATCCGATTTACTCTATATTTTCAGATAAAGTTAAAAAAAATGTTTAATTTTCCTTTGTCATCCTAAAACATAGCGTATATTAGATGATTTAAGATAGTATAACGAAAAAAGAATTTTTGCAGATTCAAATTATACGTAGGGACCATCAATATATGTATATGTAAAAGAAAAACTGATGTGGTAATTGTTTTTAAAAACTTATTTCCAGTGAGATGTAGGCATAGATTTCAGAGAAAATTCTTTGAGCATTGACGGTTTTTTGTATTTATCTCAGGAACACTTCAGTAGGAAATTGCTGCCTATACCCCTCATTTTCGATTGTTCTAGTATTTCACATATATTTGATACGTTTTCAATTGGTAGTAATTTTCAGTAACAAACATTATTTCTTAATTTAGGGATGGAAGAATTAGATGAATTCAACGAGTCTCCGCATGTGGTGCACGGAGCGGGAGACGGCCTGATGGAGTCCCTGCATCCTCGTCAGTCGCAGGCCCTCCCGCCTGACGAGAGGTTCCACGAGGACGGCATGGCCCTCGTGGGAGACAACGACGACGACGAGGTCATCTTCACGGCCCTCGGCACGCAGCCCGGGAATTCCAACCACAAAGTCAGCAATATGTTTGGTTAGGTTAATTACTAGAATAATTACTGTGTCAAATTTACGTAAGACCAATTCGCCACCTTTCGAATGGCATGGACGTGTGGAGAGTGTGATTATTGAGGCTAACGTTGGCTGAACTGCCAAAAATAATTGTCAAATGTATTGTTATTTCCGTTTACAGTATCTTATGAAAGATATTGTGTGTAAAAACTTATCGCGCACTTGTGAGAATAATTTTTTTATGTTTCTGTGCGGCGATAAAGCTCGGTATGAAATATCGAGCATTTATCGGGTCTGCTCTAATCGAGATCCTTTCAACCTTTCAGATTGAAAGTGGAGTTGCCTGATTTATTATTTAATTCTCTTCTCAAAATAAAGTCTACTCATCTCTACATTTGAGCAAGTTTTCAATTTCATATATAGGCCCGGTTGTTTCAAATTCGATCAAAGTAAGCGTAGAGTTTAAACTGAAATTTTACGTTCTCCACCAATCAGACGATTCGTTTTCGTAAAAATCTATGCTTTTATCGACCGCTTACTTTGATCGAACTTGAAACAACCGGGCCATAGGGTGTCTCTTCGCTAGTAGCAAAATCTCAGGGTGTTCTGCATTCAATTTTGAATAAAAAATATTCTTCACACTTAGGGTGAAACAAATTTGCATTTTTTTCAATACATTTTTCTTATTTTCTGTAAAACGATGGGCTATCATTATACAAACTTATATGGAATATCAAAATTCATTAGCTCTATTACTTGCCCAACGTAAATTGGCGTGCGGCGACTTTGGAACTAAAACCCGCCCCGCCCGCACCCGGCGGTAACCCCTCGCCCTGTCATTCAGTTCATTCTCGTGCGTGTTTCATTCATTTGAGTTCGGTCCACGAGTCATCATTCATTTGAGCGTGAGCTTGATTTCCAATATACACTGAATTATTATGTCCAAAACATCCTAAACAGTCTGGGATGGTGCAAGAACAATTGCCAATGGAATATTAAATTTTTGCGAAGCTGAAAAAGCAAATAATGGACCGATATTATCGTTTGACAGGTTGACAGACAGAGCGGCCGCCATTACTGTTTCTTTATTGTTGCCTGACCAAATTTCTATTAAAGCCTCCGACACCGGTCACCGGACATTCCGTACATTATGTATTGTGTAATAAATTTACACCCTGGAAACTTCTGTTACGCGACAGGGACGCCCTCCCTCGCACGCCAATTTATACTGGTACGTCTATAATACAAGTCAAATAAAACCTAATTTCTGCAAGGTTTCCATTATTTTATTTGCTTTGTGTCAAAAGTAAATGAATTTTTAACATTCATTTTAATTACTTTCATGTCCCTTATCTCCATTGCTGTCGACATTTTGCCCAATGTGTAAAGAATATTTTTCATTCAAAATTGAATAAAGAAGACTTTCCCAAAGTTTTTGCTGTTAACTACGAGAAACCCTATATAAGATTAATAATAAATCATTATTAATTGCAAATTCATTGCCTTTACTTAATGCTCTTTGTCGCATCTGTGATTGATTAATGAAGTCTTACGTTTTATGTTGGCTCTTAAAATATGGATAAAGTGATCTTTTGAACTTTAAATGGAACTAGCGGCTTCAGTGAACTTTGTCCGGAAAGGGATGAGTGAACTTAAAAATAAATGAGATTACAACTTCAGTATTTTCATTGAACACCTTTTCTCGTAGCTTTATTAGAAGATATTCTCTAACATGGTGATTATTGTATTATTTTGTAAAGTAATTAATCTAATTTTACGTGAATTATTGAATGGAGATATTCAAGTGTGTGAAAAAATTTAATTTGTAATATTAATATCAGATTTTCGCTCACTTGTGTAACAATTTGATTCTCGAAACATTAAAAAATACACGTGTGGAAAACTGTACACTATTCTCACCCTTCTTGGCGGCTATTCTCGCCTTCCAAGTACTCCCTCCGTGCATCTATAAACTGACTTATACGGCGCTCCCATTTCTGTTAGCAGTTCTGTGTCTCATTTTATATCAGTTATATGAGAAAATTTTCCTCCTTTCAGTGCAGCTTTTAATTTTGAAAATGTCCAGAAAGTCTCGCATGGTGAGTGCACTGTGATTGCTCTTTTTTAAGTGCACCCAGGTATCTGTTACCTATCCAGTGGCCGACTAGCTAGTGGATCTATCAGCTTGAAAATTACGCATTTATTAACATTTCTTTACCAAACAGGAGTACTTACATTTCCCAGAGATCGCTTTAAACTCGATAACTCAATAATTATGCAAACGATTTCTTTCATATTTTTTTGTAATCTTCACGGAAATTGAATGAATTGAAATTGAAATTGATGAACATGTGGAATTCATACCACAATACAGAAAACCATCAATCTAGGCCACACACACAGTGGCAAGGAATGCCACATAAGCAAATCAGGGCACGAGCAAGACACGCGTAGCCGACAGTTCATTGCACCATCAGCATTTCGGACGATTTCTTCACACACACAGCCGCACTCCAGAAGACTCCTTTGTGCATAAATTATAAAAAAAGACACACGTCCTGGGCGGGCATATCACTCTGTCACCTCCCTCCAGCGGCGGCCGGAGGCTATGGCCCTTAGAGTATCTATCATTGTCTTTATAATCTGTGTATTCGTGTGTATTCTGTGTACTCGTGTGTATTCTGTACTTGTTTTATCGAGATTAATAAATTATCAAATATTCTACGCCTTTGGAGCTTTTCTCTCGCATGACGGTGGTGATTCGAAAAAGCAATTGCTCCTAACCATCTACAAACCCCCAAAAATATTTTGCCATTCTTTGTTTTCCAAATTCCTAAGCGTATAATATTTAAAAAAATTATTTTCGGTCCACTGATCTTCGCGCGGCAAATACACCGGCGTGTTTTAATATCATACCCTGTATCTTATCTTTTATTTATTGTGCTAATTATTTGTTTCTCTCTAACTAATGCACTGAGTAGCTCCATACCACACATGCCAACAAGGGAGACAGCTATACGGCGCTGCGTTCGTTTTAGACATTCAGTCGTGTAGGTATTAAAAACGCGACACTCGCGCATTCGGACAGAGACGTCCGGCGAGGTGGTTGGGTCCGCGTCACAAATTTTTTATTATCGTTTGTATGTATATAATTTGGGGTATTTCGATACCCCGCTTTGGACCACATGGAAGTTTTGGATGCTCAGTGACGAAAAGATTAAATCAAACACAAATACTCAATTATTTTGGTGCAATTACAAGTGACTATAAGGGAAGTGAATTGTTACACCTCAAATAGTAGAACTGCGTTAATTTTAGATGCGAATCATTTAAACTTTCAGTATACGTATTAGAATTTTTAGCAAATATACTGGCATGACAACGGGAGAATTATTTTTTAAATCCCTCAATATTATTGATAGAATTGATGCAGTTTTATTGTACCGAGCGGAATTATGTTAATGAGATTTAATAATATGATAAACTATTTCATTGAATGTGATAACTCCCCTGGAAATGTCAAATACCTGAGGTGTGCGTGTATGTGATGGATTTAGAATTTAGTCAAGTATAGAAATTTAGTAAGTGTATGTATACTTAATTTTAGTTTCAATACTTTGGATGTCTATTTGTGTCATTTAATAAAAGATCTTGCTTATTGAAGCCTATTTTATTTGATTACGTAATCTTTTATGTATAGAATACTTTTCTTGTTTTCAAAATGGCAAACCAACTTTTCTAAAAAAAAAAATTTGTTCAGAATATCTGCTGTAGAAAATAAATAAAATTGGTTACTAGCTCACCTTGGCTCTGTCGAAAAATGCAATATTGATTCTTAGAATACTAGAATGTTTTATTTTATTATTTTTGGGTTGTGTACTTAGTCATAGACTACGAGGAATGATAAAATGTAAATTGACACGTAATGTCACATTAAAAAAATAGTCAGAAATCGTTGAAAGTTCTGTGTATATTAAAAGACCTACAAGTGTGATTTTAATAACTTGAGTTTGGCAGGGTTTTATTTTATGGTTTCATATATAAAATTGTAGATAGTTTTAAGTTATTACATATAAGGAAGCCAACATGAGCTTTATGTGAATAAATTATAGAATAAGGTATTCAGTAAAATGATAGTGATAATTTTATTAAAAACTATTTTTTGAATTCTCTTTATATTTTATATACATGTATTATTTTTTCGCTTTGATTTGAGATTTGATAATGAAGTGTTTTCTGCTTGAATAGGCATGATGGCAGATTTTGAAATAACATTCTATATTGTAGGTACACGTCTACTATTACCGAAAATAACATTATTTCAGTAATAAACTAAGTTTTACGCAAATAATTGCATTTTCATATTTTCAATTTTGCGCAAAAACGCCCGCAGCTGTCATTTCGTCTACGTGGCGTCAAGCCTCTGTAGACATTGCATTGTGTCTATGGCAACGGTTCAAAGACACGGTGATGGGTACTGAGGCGCGACATCATTTGCTCTGACCGGTGTTTCAGTTAAAATGGCAGATTGCACAATTTTATACTTCTATTTTATTGAAAATCTTATTAATCTCAACGTGTATATTAAATCTGGATCATTTTTTAGAATCCTTTCAACATATTTTCTTCTCTAAAATCACTTATTCTTAAATACTGTCATCATGCCTATTAAAGTTGGTAAGAGTTTTCTAACTAGGTACATTATAAGTTTAAGTATAATTCAAATGTGACTTGTCTTACGATATTCAAAAACCTGATACGACTTCAAATGATAGTTTCATAAGCGGCTAATCGCGTGTTTAAACCAGAGGCACCCAACCTGTATGTCGTGATAAACCAGTGTTCCGAAAAATATTGTTGCAAACACTGAAATTCAAGCCCTTAATTAACGATAAAGTTGATTTTTACTTATATAGCGTGATGATAAGCATTATCATTATGATATGGATTGTTATGGAATTATGATATTATGTTACGATATTAAATGTTTGGAACATGTCTGTTTGCCATGCAATTTTCATATTACATACATATTACAATATTCTTTTATGAAAAATCTTTATTACAAAAAAAATTGCACATTAATTGTGTGCTATGTTGCGATAAATATTGGTCACACTGGTCTAAATACAATAAAGTAGTAATTGAAAAAAATCTTTTATAGCTATTTATTTTTTACATTGTATTTATTTTTAATATTTTTGTCACAAAATGTCACAAATTAAACATATTTTCTGTATATATTTTCTGTTCATTTATGCTAATGTAGGTATTTGATTAATCTTACTAATACTTTAATACTATGTACATGTGGAATTTCTTAAAATGTAAATATATTAATTTTATTTCATTGAATGAAACTGTGGAAAATTTTCTCTAAGGCAAGTAGGTAACATGATAAATATTTTAATTTTTAATGTGTTGAAATTAATTTGGCATTGTAGAGTATAATAAAGAAGCTTTTTAATCACATTTTAACAAAATTATTAATTTTGTATTAAATTATTGAAGTTAATTCTTTTGCCAATTGTTAGGAGATGAGAAGTTCCATCTGTAGAGGTCAAAGCCATGAGAACATCAAACTTATAAACTTGAGAATCCAATTCATTTCCAATGCATTGAACATTACAGAATGATTTGATAATAAATATATTTGAATGAAATATGCATAAGGAAAGTAAAGTAGATTCGATTACACGGGGATGGAGGGAATACAATTGACCCAGTCTTTCTTAATCGACGGGCTAATGACTCGGCATTGTGATCCTTTCGTTCGCTTACGGCGCTAACTGCTTTTCTGTACTCTTCGCAATCCTGGGCCTCGTTAATTCAATTCAATTCAATTTATTTCACGATAATATGTACATGACAAACAAAATGTTTAAGGCATACATATTAGGAAGTATATATCAAAAATGAAAGTATTTAATAAATTAAAAATAACATAAAATCTGGTCAAAGGTGTAGGAGAATCCCGCTTCGGAAAACCCCCTCAGACACATGGAATATATCAATACCCAAAGCAATTTTGTTCAGCATAGCTGTGGCTCTTCCAACAGGCATAACCATCGGCAGGTTGGTCCTGTATATTGGAATGTGAAACAATCTATGCTGACGATGTCTAGTGTAATTATCAGGAACATACAAACCAATGCTCTGCATAATTTCATATTACAGATTATCGATCATACCGCGCAACAATCGATAAAAATGTGTAATCAAATACACATTCCTTCTAGTCTCTAAACTATTGTAGCCAAGCATACCCTGGAGAAACTCGGTTGGGTAAAGCCAAGGATAATGCCCGTACTCTCTCATGTAGAGATATCTCAGAAACTTCTTTTGGACTTTCTCCACCATAAGAGAGTACTTGCCCTCATGTGGCCCCCAGATCATCGAGCCACTCTCGAGTCTACTCCGCACCAAGGAGTTGTAAAGAGTTCTCAGTACGCGGGTATTCTCGAAAACCCTGGCAGTACGCAGAACAAATTCTAACATTCTCAAAGCATTACCACTGATCGTCTCTATGTGATCGTGAAATGTTAGGTTGTTTACAAATCTAACACCTAGATCTTTAACATTTGATGTTCTTGTCAGATTTTGATCGTTCATTTTGTAGCGAAAAAATAGAGTTTTTTGGGCCCTAGTGAAGGATGTAACCGAACACTTGGAAACATTAAACAAAAGTTTATTTCGTCTTCCCCATTCACATATATTTGATATATCTGCTTGGAGAAGACGAAAATCGTCCAAAGTTGATACCTTTAAGAAAAGCTTTAAGTCATCCGCAAATAACAGAAAGCGCGAGTTTAAGATTACATTATTAATAAAAATCGAAAACAACAACGGACCCAGGTTAGATCCTTGTGGGACACCCGAGAAGGTAAAGAAGCACTCTGACGCGAATAGGCCGTAGGAGACGTTAAGAGCGATGAGTTATGAGGCTCCGGCCATCTCTCAAACTTGGTCTGTACATTTTATTGGAGATGGACCTCTGTGGTTGATGAGAATTATCTTCCCGCTGTTTGCTCCTGTCCTGCGTGTTTCTTTGTCTCGTGTTCCATGGTATTTGTAGCACACGACTAACATTGCATCTCAAATGGCATCGGGCATGTTTCTTTCTTTTCTTTTTTGGATGCATTTCAACTCCATATAGAGCGGTGAATTTTTTAGAATATATCAGCCAAATGGACCGAATATTTCCATAAAAAAATATTAACCGGTAGGATGCCGGCCGTACATAACGCGGAATGCACCCTGTCTGCTGCGCAATTTCGCTGTTTTTTAGACACTTTTTTGTGATGGTTATATTCATGTAAAAATCAACAATTTCAGTTTCTGGTTTCTCAATATACAGACTTCAATATAATGACTTATTCATTAATTGTGAAAATAAGTAACGAAATTTACTGTCAGAAATGTACTCACATGTTTATCAAATAAAACCATGGAAGCAATAACACTAAAGATATTGTATTTCAATATTTTCGTTCTAATTATATCAAAGAATATAAAAAACTTAATTTACCACTTTTTTATTCAAAAATAAAACCTTTTTAACAGATAAATAATACAATTAATGCGTGGTTTGAAGACGACTCATCATCAATTACAAAAAATTATCATCAGATGTAATTAATATCAAATTACAGTATTTATTATTAATATTTCAGAGCCAAATGATGTGTAATGCATTGAACTTTTTCCTACAGTATCATAAAAAATCAATATTTTATTATTATATAATATATAGTATTAAGAATATTTTTCGATGTCACAAAATACAAGAATAAATAAATAAAGTCTGTGTATCTGAAATTTTTTATTTGTTTTTTAATATCTTAAATTTTAATAATGTAAACATTTTATAAATAATAATATTTAGATACAGTTTTGTTTCCTATTTAAAAATAATTTCATGTAAAGAATGTTGATCGATAGATGAAATAGAAATTTAGATTACATGTAGAAAACATTTATTGTTTAAAATTATTAACTCGTCGACTGTTTGAAATCTCTCTTTTGTACATAAAGGTATATTGGAAATGATGTAGATACCCGTGCATATCATTTTGAAAAGACTGAAGGTTGTGATGATAATATAAATACATAGTAAAACGTTGTTCTTGTGAATAAGTTTTATCTTTTTGTCATTTCCAGCACTCTAAAATAGCCGCACTTGTGTTTGATGTGGACTTAACAGATTGGTTTGAATTATATTACATAACAGAGCACAATATTTGTCTTAATATATTTCCCCCTCACTTCACTGTTCACATTCTGTGATTCTTTCTAAGGAACGACATTCCACGGTGTGTATGTGTCAGGCTCCGGTTCAACAAACTGAAAATAAATACAAACGTGTATGTTATTAATATATATTAATTTAAGCAAATTAGGCAATCCACCCTTAAAGAGCGATGTATATGTTATTCTGCATCAAAAAAAATTAGAACTTGATTGCAAGGAATTTTGAAAATCCTAACTTGCGGCGTATCCCCTATTAGGATTGATCACAGAGGCGTGAAACAGAAAACTTAAAAGTGACCCGTTGGAAGATATTTTTATTTTCCCTGATTCTACTTTCTTTTATTTAGCATTTAAATAGATTTTATTTTATACTGTTATAATTAGTTACTACTTCGTGACCATTCATTACTTATTTTAATTAATTTAAGCAAATTAAATTAAGCACATATTCACTTGGTTCAAACCACTATATTTTTGGTAACATCAACTGGTTTCAATAGAGTAAATGCACATACATTTTCTTTACTTTTATTCATTATTTAATAAATATATAGGTATTAGCTTTTTTACATTTTGTTTAAATGCTTTGCTTGCATTAAAAAAAATGCTCAATTGATATTTTTAGTTGTGAGACGTCAAATGTTACACATCGTATGCGACTACTGTAAGGCTCACTCGTTTTTTTTTCAATATTTAAATTTTATTAATAGGTATTATTACAGTTTATTGAAAATTAAAACTAATATGTAAGTGAATCCATTACTATATCACATATGTCATTGGCATTAATCAAAATATATAATTCTCTACGTAATGTCCATCACTAACACTACCATATGGCTTAAATAATAATTTGGTATTATAATATATTATTATAATAATGAGGTATAAGAAGCAAAAAAAAACATAATTCTCTTTAAATAAAATAACTTTTTGTTTAACACCACTTTATTGAGTTAAAATCAACTAGTTTCGACTCACAACTGAGTCTTCATCAGGGTTCAGATATTAACTGTTAAACAAAAAGTTATTTTATTTAAAGATATTATGTCGCACCACAATGTGTTTGCTTCGTGTGAAAAGAAAAAAAAAAAAAAAAAAAAAAACATAATTCTCTTAATAATGTCCATCACTAACGTTATCAAGACGCTTCTCTAGATAGCGCTGTTCTCCCAGCCTTAACTGGCATCCGAAATATAATAAATATATAAACAGGTTGTGCTTAAATGGTTTCAAAATCTCATAATTAATTAATTTTATTCAATTAGGTAAACTATTGTCGTCTGTATCGGACTCTGAATCCTCTTCTGTGATCACTGTATCGTGATCTTGTGGTCACCGAATCATTAAATAAAAAAAATTAAACAAAGAAACAACCGCTCTGCGCGACCGTCAGCGTCAAACTGAGGTGGTCAATGGAGTAGCATTAAAAAAAGAATACCACTACACAATTGACGTGTAACAGAGGGTACTCACACTAATGCAAGTGGCTTTCACAAAGTGAACGGACCCTACATTTGGCCATAATCCATGTCATGGTTAAATTAAATAAAAATAATAATATTTAGCTAACTCTACATTTATTAATAATAACCATTTATTAAATAGTAATATTACATATTAATAAGAATATTACATTATACCTGACTGAAGCAGACACAACTAATTAATAGACGCAAGTGAAATAGAGTGCAGCCAGACCGGCACACAGCGTGCCAGTAAATTAGATAATTCAGGGACGTACAGGCCGCTATTCTCTTTTAAAATTATTTTTTGTATCGATCCTGCGATTAAGGATTTTCAATCCCGAGATTGCGAGACCAGAAAATGTTCGGGATCATAATCCCTATTCATAGTAAACTACAAACTAAACATTCAAAATATATTCAATTATATTAAACATAGAAAATAAGGTCAGTGATAATGAGCAGCAGGCTCACACAAAAAAGTTGCCAAAAAATATAATTACTCATATTTTGTAATGCTTAATTTGTACTTTACCCTGAAGAAATGGTGGTTCTGAAATCGGTTGGTCATACCAAAAATATAGCGGTTTGAACCAAGAGAATTTGTGTTTAATTTTTGATTTTATTTGAATGAAAGACAAATAAGCACTACACGGAAGTGAAACCTGGACAATAAATCAGAGAGGGTGAGAGTAAAATAAGTTGGAAGCATTTCAGATGCGGTACTGGAGAAGTATGGAAATAATAAGCTGGACCAAGAGAATTATAAATTAGAAGGTTGAGAAGACTGCACGAGGCCCATAATTTTTTCATTCTTCGACATGACTCATATCCCAGAAATGTGATTAAGAGATAAAGACATAAAGGGAGGTCCAGACAAAAATATGTTCACCAAATAATGAGAAAGATGAATGCAACAAGCTTCTGAATGGAGTCATTGCACTAAGAAGAATGTAGTTGTTTATTATAAAAAAAGATGAATGAATCGGATTATCAACAGATTTGATGACCCTTATACCTGTCCTACAGACATTAAAGTACAATGTGAAAGAGAACAAATGAAAAATAACAATGGTTAGGTCATTGGAGTAAAAAAACACCTATTCACTTTACAAGTTTGAAATTGGAGGTATATATGTATTCCATGATTTGATCATTCTCTTACAAAACACAAAACAGATAAACTAAATGCAATATCAAGAAAACATAAATATTTACATAAATGTGTAGTTACATGTAAATATTTCGTCAGTTATTGCTTATATTTTCTTAACGTTTTAAATGTCAAGGGTTACAAATTTCTTTCCGGCACTTGATGTTTTCAGTAATGTTTCACTCCTAGGTCGGATTCGTAATAAATATATAATGTTAATAACAATTTACCTGCTTAGTGATGTGGTCTTGACAAGCCATCCTGATCCTCGCTGCGGTGGCTGGAGAGTTGAACTCAAAGTCTGACTCGACTCCACTCTCCTTGCGTGCGGATATGATGGCTTCCTTTATTGCAAAGAAAACTGATGATGCTAAAAATAATGGTGGTTCACCAACAGCCTGTAAAAGTATAAAATAAAAATTGTTATACTTTGTTATAGACGTATAAAATAAAATCAGTTGAAAGTAAGGCAATTGTATTACCTTGGATGAATAAACGGCCCTCGGATTGGGAGCTCCTTTAAGAAGAGACACGTTAAATTCATTAGGAATGTCAGTGAATCCGGGAATTTTGTAAGCTCCGGGTCCCCTGCTGTAGAGTGTTCCCGTTGGAGAGAAGATTAACTCTTCCATGGTAAAGAGCCCATAACCTTGAACAAAAGCACCTTCTATCTGTCCGATATCAATGGCTGGGTTGAGACTTTCCCCTACGTCCATGACGATATCCGTTCTCAATACCTGATGATCGCCTGTCAGACAGTCAATTTCAACTTCGGAGCAACATACTCCGTACGTGAAGTAATTGAATGGTGCACCTTCATTTTTATCTATATTATATCCGATATTCGGTGTCGTAAAGTAACCGACAGCCGAGAGACTTATGCATTCAAAATATGCTTTGGACACCCATACTTCCCAGTTCCCATCAGGATGTTCCTTCCTTATCGGTGCGAGTCTTTCCATAATCTCCTCACACGCGCGTAAGACAGCCATGCCGTTGATGTCTGAGCTGACGCTTGCAGCAGTGGGGGACGTATTTGGAACTTTATCGGTAGACGTTTCAGATATGTAGATTTTGGAAGAGTCTATCCGAAGAGCTCTGGAAGCAATTTGAATCATTTTTGTGTGTAGACCCTGGCCCATTTCAGTACCCCCGTGTGATATGAGCACGGACCCGTCTGTGTACACATGAACCAGCGCTCCAGCCTGATTCAAAAACTTTATTGAAAATGCTATTCCGAATTTCGTGGGCACCATGCTGATACCCCGCTTCCTCCAACGGTTTTTCCTGAAAAGATTAAATTGCAATTTTAATGTCATCATAAAATATCTTGTATATTCTAAAATAATTGTACTTAATCCCATTATAGATAGTAGTTTTATAAATACACCATTTAATATATTATTTATTATTATTATGACAATGTAAACACTTTGTTTTATAATCGTTAATGGGCATTAAATGCACACATTAACGCTATCTAACATGGAATAATACTTAGGTTGTGACTGTTTATTTTGCAATGTTTACAAACAAACAAGATTTTTTCAATTACATGCCTAAATAGACAATGGAATTTTAATTTTTAAAGAGAATTATTTTTTATTATGCTATAAATAATTTTTATTATTTATAGCACAAGTTGGTCTCGGCAGAGGGGGAGTACTACTCATGTAGTCACAAACTCAGTCAGTTGTGTGATTAGCGTAAAGTTTAGTTTACTTATAAAATTTAAATAACCATGTTGCAGCATGACAAAACAAACAAACAAAAAAAAAATTAATAATATGAGAGATATGAACCACAAATATGATTCTGCTAGAAACAAAGATTAATCATCATTATCATCATCTTTGTTCTGGTAGCGTCGGGGGCTCAAAGACTCGACAAGGTGTTTCTATATTACATTGTCTCGTGCTGCTTCTGCACAGTCAATAAGTAAATAAAGATTAATATAAGGTATAAAGACAACCAGTGGGTTGCCCCAGGTAAATCTGGGAGAAGCAACAAAAAATGTGCATGAAAACAGATTGGGTCTGGACTGGTTGACTCATGCGGAAGCGGCGCGAGATAGGGTAATATGGAAGCACCTTGTTGAGTCTTTGGGCCCCCGACTCTAAAGGACAAGAGGATGATGGTGATTAATATAATATAATGTTCGTATAATTTTACCGATTGTATTCTTCAACATCTCGTGTCCTTTGTGCATAATTAGATTTTTTCAAACATTCGTCCCAACATCTAGTTAACGTGCAATACGTCAGTGCTTGGTTGAAGTGCGTCATTTGTCCTTCTTCGTAAAGATTAATGCGAGCAATTTCTGCAGGAGATTTGCCCAGTTTCTTGGCCACATCGCGAAGGTAGGTTTCAGCGAATATCATTCCTTGTGGACCACCAAAACCTCGGAATGCTGTATTCGACGGCATGTTAGTTTTACACACGTACCCTGTAACCTCTAAGTTTGGTATAAAGTATGAATTCTCGCAGTGAAGCATTGCCCTTTCCATCACCTAAAAAATGCACAATTTTTTAAATTTCTTTTAAACACAATTAAAAAATGCATACAATTAGTAACTCTTTTTCTCAATATTTGAAGCAAATTTTGAGATCTCTTGTATAGTCAGTAGTGATGATATGTATTATGATTGTGACTGTGATTAATGTTTGATTATGCCAATGATTGGTGACTGATTATTTATTCATAATTCAGTGAGTAATCACAGCGTTGATAAAAACTAAACTTTCATACTTTAAATCACAGTTACTAATCTTTTTTTACAATAGAACACCAATCACACAATGACAAATTGATGGCCTTAGAATTATGTACAGGAAACAGTAAATTTTTTATTTCTAATTCCTTCCTTTACATTTTTTACTTTTTTTCTAGGTCCAATATTAACAGAGTTACAAAGTTTTTTTAACATTCACCATTTTGAAATAAAATGGTGAATCAGACCAGTTAACAAACCTGAAATATCTAACAGTACAATTGATCAGAAAAATCAGTTTGATGAAAATCTGACAGAAGTTATCGTGTCTACAAAGTCTGTCATGAATAAAAAAAGCGTATCGAAATTTTCTGGAGGAAAATGCAACATGAGACCCTCTACGATAAATAGCATTTTATTTCTATTGAAATCTTCTTCATTTATATAAATTGTTGGATACAGATTATTATATAAATTGTTCATTTATATAATAATCTGTATTAACCATAGACGTACAGTATATCTATGCTATTAACACACATGAAATAAGAGAGTTATATATTATGTATTTGCACAGTGAAACCAACAAAAATGATCTAAAGGTTTAACTCATTCTTGTGCGAGTAAATAATATAGGAATAATATTACTATCCAACTTTAAAAATATGACTTATTGAGTGTATCTTACAGCTGGTGACAATTCCATGGAGTGTCCCGCATTGTTGTACAGATGTAAGATGGCACCTATTATTTTTCCACTCTTCATGAAAGCAATTTTATATTTGAAGTAAAATGGATGACGAGCCCCCGTTATCATCATGTCTTCATCTCTGTCGAGCATACATCTCACTGGTCTCTGCAGTTTGTGGGCAGCGAGGGCCACAGGAATCGCAACTAGTGTGCCCCGTGATTCCTTACCACCAAATCCACCTCCAATCCTTTTGACCTTTGTTGCAATACGATTAATGGGAATACCAAGAACATGTGCTACTAATTTCTGCAAATGGAATATGAAACAGTTTTTAATTTTTTAAATTTCTTTGGAAATACATATATGCTTATTTGTATAATAATAATTATTATTATCCTCTTACACTTATTTCAGAAGGGTGTTGACTCGATGAAAATATTTCTAGTTCGTTGTCCTCTTTGGGCACTACCCTGGTGACTTGAGTCTCTAAATAAAAGTGTTCCTGCCCTCCAACGCTGAAATCATTTTCAATGACAAAATCAGCATTTTTAAAGGCCGTTTCTACATCTCCTCTCCGTATAGTTTTAGGGCTGCCTGCAAAGTAGGACTCGGCTTCAATGGCTTCTTTGATTGTAATAATTACTGGTTTCAGTTCTTCGTAAACAACTTTAACTGCTTTTGCAGCTCGTTGGGCTATTATTTGGGTCTCAGCTGTAATAGCTCCCAAGGGCTGACCTTGACTGGTCGCTTTTTTGGTTATGAATACTTCTTCGTCGTGAACTATCGGGCCAACATTATTTCTTCCTTGTTCTATATCTGCTGCGGAGAAAAATGCTATCACGCCTGGCATAGCGAGTGCTTCACTCACATCGACAGATATAATTTTAGCGTGAGCTTTGGTTGTCAATACAAGAGCGAGATATAACTCGCCTTCTATAGGAGGCATATCATCGCAGTATACTGCTTCTCCAGTGGCTTGTTTTAAACCAGAAGCGTGCACCATCGGGCGACCGATAGGGTCGATGCTTGATTGATCATCAGAGGGAATACTGAAAAACTGCGAAGATTTGAGAATCTTATGTTGAAAGCCCGCTATTCCACTCCTGTCACGTTCAGAAATTTGATCTACATTGGGCAACTTTTCAGAAAGTTCTTCCGCAATCTCCAAAAATGCTTTAAAGAATAAACTCAATGTCAAAGAACGTCTGTACTGTATCATACCGCCCGGTGCGGACGGTGACAGCGGTAATTCAGTGACTAGACTTGCAAATGCTTTTTGTATCATGCTTTCACTCCAAGGTTGACCGATAAGATGTTTACATGTATTGTTTGCCATTATGGTTGTAGGAGCCATGCCTCCAAAAGCGATACTCATATCAGTTATCGTTCCTTTGTGAAAGTCGAATTCCACACCCATGGCCATATTCACAATTGCTATATCATCGTCTCTTCTTTTAGCTTGTTTGTATGCTTTGAAGTATTGGTTTTCTTTTGTGAATGGCACATGAATAGAAACTAATACCTCATCCGGTTCACTCACATTTTTTCTGTAGCCAGTGAAGAAAGAGTGATCCATTGTAATTTTCCGCTCTTTATTGCAGTTTTTAAAACATAATATGGCTCCCGCGGCCATAAATATGGGATTTAAATCAGAAATAGGACTTCCGGTCATTATATTCCCCCCTACAGCGGCCACATTTCTGATTTGTTTGCCAGCAAACCAGTGTAACATGGCAACAATTGATTGGAATATTCTAGTTTTGTATGCTGGTAATGTCTTTATTAATGATTTCATTATGCTCTCCATGTCTGTTAGTGTAACCGCAGCTCCTACTGTTAACCCATTGTCTAGAACTTTTATTATATTCAATTCCACTACTTGATTGGGCATAATAATAATTGGATAAAGACAATTTTTAAATTTAACTTCAACACCAATTTCTGTGTTGCCAGTAACAATTTTGGCATCTGTGTAGTTAGATTTAAGTTTTAAAAGATCTTGTAGGGATTTAGGACGATGCCATGTGACATTTGAACCTTTGAAAATCAACCTTTGGGTATCATATAAAGGTGTCAATCTTAATTCTGGTGGAAATATAGGCTCTTGTAATGGATCATAGGGTATAAATTTGCTTGTAGTGAAGGTTTCCTGTGGGTCATCTTTATCTTGCATTCCATTTGTAGGATTGCGACAACATTTATCTCCTAATCCACAAGTACCGTTGGAATTTTGAGTCAGTATTCGTTTATTTTCCCATTCTTCGGTAAATGTTTTATAACCCTCGATGATCGGTCTGTAACCCGTGCAGCGACATAAATTTCCTTGAAAAGTTACTTCTAAATCTTTGTACGATGGTTTGGGCATGCTTCTTAAAAGGGTGTACATGGACATTACAATGCCAGGAGTACAGAAGCCACATTGTGAACCGTGTGCCTTGGCAATTCGTTCCTGCACAGGGTGTAAACGTGTTTTGGTGGAGCCTATACCTTCTACCGTAGTCACTGCAAGTCCGTGCATAGAACATACTGGCGCCAGACAAGCATTCACAGACAGATGTCTGAATTTGAACGAGTTAAGAAATCATTGTAGATAATAAAAATTGTAAAGTCTTTAACTCAACTTATTTAAGCATTTAAAGATAATTTTTAATTTAAACAAATAATGAACTTTTATAATTACTACATTATACATATTAATTTGTAACTGACCAAATAGAGCTGGTTGCGTCAATTTTTATACCATGAAAAGCAGATTTGTGAAATAGTAAATTTAATAAAAAATATGATTCTGTATGTACCGGGGTCTATATGATAGGTAGCGAAAGAAAAAAAATAAAGGATGAAAACGATGATTTGATAATTCTTGGATACTATAATGCCAATTTCATTCTATGTTCCATTTTATTGCTTCATTTCAAATTGAACATAGTTAAGAGTGCTCCGTCACTTATATCATATATGTATGTAATAAAATTGTATATGTATTCCCCACAGCTTTTGGAAATTCAAGACATATTTTTAGCTTCAGTTAATATGCATGTTAGAGTGAAAAATAAATAAATTAGGAACAAATGTAGATATTTAGTTGATAGAAAGGGATACTTTGGTTGCATAGAAGTTAGTCAAGTGGAATGTATTAGTGAGGTAATGGTGAAAATATGGTAAAGAAATATACGAGTTGAGTGTTGAAGGCAACAAGAGTAGAGGGAGTCATTGCCTAATACGATCAGTAGACCGTAGAGAATGATCTTTTGATAGTTTCAACAATCGAAGAATGTGCATAAGAAGTTGTAAGAAAGTAAACAAGGTAGATTTCATATTCTCGACTGTAAGTTACATAGTTGTTTTGTTTAGATTTTAGAGTTATCAATTGGAGAGATTGTAATTTTTCAAAGCAAGAAAACACTTTGTGGCTTGACATTATAAGACATTTAAGAATAAATTAAATACTATGTTTTAAACCACTTTATCACTATATACATATTTGTCAACTAGTTTCCGTTGGACTCAACTTTCTTCAGGACAATTAAATATAGACTGACAGTCTATATTTAATTGTCCTGAAGAAGGTTAAGTCCAACCGAAACTAGTTGACAAATATAAAGTGATAAAGTGGTTTAAAACATAGTATTTAATTTATTCTTAAATGTCTTGAGAGATTGTGTTTTATCAGTTATGAAGGAAGCATTCAGATGCGTTTATCCAAATGTATCATCATTTATCAGTATTTCCATTGATTAATTAAATAGAATTTACGTTAATACGGTACAGAGTTTGTAAAAGGATACATAATTTTGTCTTCTTTCCTGTTGTATTTGGATACCATGACGGTGCAAGCTCCACATCCTCCCTCCGAGCAACCCAATTTGGTGCCGCACAGGTTTAATTTTCTTCTGAGATAATGAAGCAGCGTCCATTCTGGATCAGGGTTCTCTTCAACGACCTGTAATACATAGTTATATTTCCAATTTTTTCTAATAATTAATAATAAACAAAATAAAGGAGGTTTATATATAGCATTGGTAATGTTATCTTAATGTTATATTGATTAGAGTGCCACCAGTATAAATTGGCGTACGAGGGAGGGCGTCTCTGTCGTGAAACAGAAGTTGCCGGGGTGTAAATTTATTACACAATACATAATATACAGTGTGTCCGGTAGGTACATTGACAAATATATTTTATGATAAATGTCCAAGTTTTTTATTTGTAACATTGTGGAAATTCATTTTTAATATTTTAAAAAATGAGGGTAAACACAACACTGTTTTATTCCACTATATTTATTTTGAATTGAGGGGACATAAGTTTAATTCGAAATTATTATATGGGTGCAGTAAAGGAAGAAGAATGGACATCTTGGAGATCTTAGAAATAAACAATAATAAAATAAATAATAGAAATATAATTAACATCCAGATACCACCCATGACCTCTCCACTCCTATCCATTCTAACCCCGCCCCCACCCCCACTACCATTACACCCACCCAATCCCTATAAATACTGTCTCGAATTATTTTTAATTTAGTTGTAAACGTGTTGTTATTGACAATGGGAGAAATCCCGAAAACGTTCTAACAATTCAAAATAAATATAGTGGAATAAAACAGTGTTGTGTTTACCCTCATTTTTAAAAATATTTTATGATATTATATAGAAATTATTATTATAGACATTATGATAGAAATTTGGTCGAGCAACGAGCTTCCCGAAACTTTAAAACTACATTGGCAATTGTTCTTGCACCACCTGCAAGATGTTGCAAGGCTGTTTTGGACATAATTATATATTGGAATATTATATATATATATATATAACATATATATATATATATATATATAGATAGATATATATTATATAATATATATAATATATATATTATATATATCTTATATATATATTTAGTATATTGGAAATCAAGATGTCATAGCTCATGCGCAAATACCAAATTGAACTGAGTGACAGGGCGAGGGGTTACAGCTGGGTGCGGGCAGGGCGGGTTTTAGTTCCAAAGTCGCCGCATGCCAATTTACGTTGGTCAAGCTCTAATTTGTATAAATTTGCTGATGATCTCACATATTAATAAATAAAACAATAATTAGTAAGCATGGACGCTTACTGAAGAACTGATAAGGCGACTTAAGGCATTTGAGATGTGGATCTATAGAAGAATTCTCAAAATAAGCTGGATGGACAGAGTTACGAACATAAAAATCCAAAAACTTCAATATCTAGGACAAGTGATGAGACATCCAGAGAAATACGAGATCTTGCATCTCATAATGCAGGAAAAAATTGCTGGAAGTCGGGGCCCTGGAAGAAGGAAGACTTCATGCCTGAAAAACTTGAGACAGTGATTTGGCCAGTCTATTGTGGAGCTGTTTCGGGCCGCAGTAAACAAAGTCCGCATAGCCAACATGATAGCCAATGTCCGGTAAACGGACAGGGCACGAGAAGAAGAAGAATTAGTGATAATTAAACTATATACAAAGGTTCTCAAGCTTTCAAATTAATAAATTAAGATTTATTAGTGTATACCAGAGGAAGATTGTGATCTGGGCACTGGAAAGACTAGGGCATGTAATTTTTTTGGGCACGTAAAACCTGACTGACAACTTTTCTGTCTGCTAGTATATTGAAGGGTATAAAAGCAATGGCAGTAATATCCATAAAATTAAAAAAACAATTTGAATGCAGTCACGAAGGATTACTTTTTTAAATTAAAAAAATTACCACTACACCAACAATGCCATAACCACTACACCAACAAGTTACTCATTTAGAATATTCTGAATTCGAGATTTTATAGGAAATATTTTTTTTTTTTTTTTTAATAATAAAATAGAGATGCTAACACGGAATACGTGTCACATCAATATTCTTACTATTTTCAAACTAAGCTAAACGCTTGTGCTATGAAAATAGGACTAACTTGCTGATCTGGAGTGAGGTTCGAACCAGTGACGTTTGGATCACGAGGCGAGAGTCCTAACCACAAGACCAACAAGCTACTCCACTTCACTCTACTCCACTCCAGTAAGCACATACAAATATGGCTCCATCTTCTATCTTCTTTCTTAAAATTGAGCAATCCGCGCTTGAAGAGCATCGTTTCTAATATTTCAGTCTTTCAAACAATTATAACGAATACATTTAAGTGATATATAGACCTCTTTCCACTTAAGAAAAACAATCAAATTAGTATGTACGATGACGAACGTCTCGCCACCATCGCACGTGGGTCGGATATTAGAAAGAAAGATTTTCCTTCCTTTTTCCTGGGAAGGCGGGTGCCGCGTCAATCGAGATTCTCCTGGCTTCGTCGAATCCGGAACAGTTGGTGTGTCTCTTCCGGAAGGCTAAATGAAACTGAACTTGAACTAGGGATGGGCGTTGAATGGACGGACTAGTTGAAATCAACCGTCGACGTTGCATCGACGCGTCGACGGTTTACGTTTATCGCATGGACTAGTTGAATTCGTAGACGGTGGACGGCGGACGCCGTGGACGGTGGACGATTCGAGATTCAACGTAGTGCAGAGCAACGAGCGAGAGCAAGTCAAAACGTGTCCGTTTATTTCTCTCTCATCTCTCGATATCGACTTGTAGATGCCATAGACGTCATAGACGGCTCGACGGGTAATTTTATTTCAACTCTAAATAGTGTGCAGATCTGTGTACACGAACTATGACAGAGACTTGAAATTTGAATGCATGCGTAGGGCGAGATAGGCTTAATAAGATATTTTCTATTATTTTTTACTTAATTTGTGCGATGTGCACGTGCGACGTTTCGGTGAATTCCCAATTTTGCGCTGTATAAAATAAAACAATTCTGTTTAATTATTTTATTTTTTATTGAACTAATATTTTACTGCTTACACCTGATATTGTTGTATATACCTACTTCTTTCTTTATTATATATAGAAAGAAGTATATAAAACAATATGTAAAAGCCTATAATGTGCGTAAGCAAATAAATAATAAAATATTTCTTTTTACATACAAGCACAAGTAACGGTTTTACTTTCCCCGAAACTATATTCCTTCGAACTTCTTTAAATTTTAATAAATAAAAATAATAATTTTAGTAATAAAAATAATTTTAGCAATAAAAATAGCCAACAGTCGAGCCGTCGAGCAGCGTCACGTCGAACCGTAGACAGTTGACCATCGTCCCGATGTTTAGATAGAATGTCCGCGTAACGAAGTTGACGCGTCAACTAGTTGACGAATTCAACTAGTTGATCGTCTCGTCGATGGACGGACGTGGACGGTCTCGTTTCGTCGGCGGTAAATACGTCGACGACCCATCACTAACTTGAACACAAACGAAGAGGAATGTCGATTCCCATCGAAAAACGACACCTGACACGCATTTCACCTGTCATTGCGCGGATTTTTAAAAATTTGAATCCTGGCCAGCGATTGGCGCAGGACACATCAGGCGCCAGCCCAACCCCCAACCAATCAAATCTCGGCGCGGCCCGCGCGCAGCGATCACGAAACATCGTATGTGTACGACTCACGTTGTTTCACTGTGTTGGTGTTTACGGGTATAGGTAAACACCAACACACGGCATGGCTTTATTATTCTTCATAAAAATTTATTCGTTGGTGACGGCTTATGTAATGGTACAAGAATGGTTGTAAGAAATATTAGTAATCATATATTGAAAACTGAAATTACATATTACAGGTGAAAAGCAGGGAACATTACATTTAAAGCAATTGGTTATCGCCGATTGCTTGCGCTGGGCTCTGGGGTTGGACTTCTACCTGAATCAGAATTATTAGTTATTTAAAAACTCTAGGTGAACAGCATACATATATAGCGTATATCAGTTTCCTAATATACAGTAAAATCCCGTTAATTCGAACCCCGATAATTTGAATTTCCCTATAATTCGACATTTTCAAATAAAAAAGTCCCAAATGTTACTTTTAAAATAGATTTACCCCGTTAATTCGAAAATACGCGGTAATTCGTAAATTAAATTTTTAATATTTCGATTATTATAGATTTCGATTTTTTCGCAAGTGAAAATAGCAAATATGTCAATATCGGGTAGGTTGGTACATAAGCAATAGAAATGTCACGATCTTTTTATTAGCATAATAAATATTGCGTTTTCGAAATTCCGATGCTTGAGAAAGCCACGTAGATGTATTGTGACATCACTTGAATTGGTCATAAAACGTCACCATTACTGCACGCAGGGCCTAGCAATAGGCAATGGACGATAGCCAATTGTAAACACCAATGGCCGCGCAGCGGCCCATACAGCCGCCCGCAGGGCCTAGCAGCAAGCAATCGGTGATAGCCGATTGCTTAACTGCTAGTTTAATAATTAAACTACAATAAAATGTTATCAATTATATTTATTACCTCCCTACATCGTATTATTATATTTATTTCGTTACATGTAATTACGCCAGGTGGCGCATGTGATCTATGTCTTTGCCGTAGCGTTTTTTATTTTTATGTACTTCCTACCAGTGTGTAAAAGATTGTGCAAGCGAATAAAACAAAGTGTTTATTACAAGAAAACATCTTTTAATAGAACTCCTAGTCCTTAACCTAATAATATTAATATATATTTTTAATAAATATGTAAATATTAAATATCAATTAACACAATCACGCCAAAGAAGTATAACTTCTACCGCACGTACCTACTACATGCTCCTCCATTTATTTAATGTCGCATACTACGCTTACTTTTTTCCCATTTTAAAAAAAAAAAATTCTTTCCCCAGTACCTACTTTTAAATTAGTGGTTTTATTTTAAATAAACAAAAATATATAAATTTGATATTTGCTGCCTGTTGTGTCGATTTTTTCAAAAAGGAAAAAATAATGCTTCCTAAAGACTTTCATTTAATCAAAATACAATTCGAGATGCAAATGAAAATAAAAAAATTAGAAAATGCAGAGGAATTTCTCACAGAATGCGCTTGAATGAATATAACGATGCATGATTTTAAGACTTTTAAGTAGGTAGGTACATCTCGATAATTATGACATTTACTCCTGTTAAATTTATTAATTTTGCAAAAAATACGCGCGTGGTTATTCAATGCTGTAGCATTGATTTTATGATATAAAACATGTACCTACCTAATGCTGCACCGCAATAGAATTATCCGACACACGAGATAAGATAATGCACATTTTGTCATATTACCGTAAGGTCAAATATCTACTATCTTCTTATTCTTATCAAAATAATGTGTCGTGATTTATAATAATTACTTACAATTTTAAATTCATTCACTCGCAGGGGCGCACTCGAAAAACCATCGGCTCACGGAGTACCTACTACAGTAATATAATTGCGCCAATGCAGTCAGTGCGACATATAGTTTTATACGTATACTAGCGGCCATAACCGGCGTTGCCTGGGTCCTTTACGGGAGCAGAAGGCGCTGCTATAAAAAGAGTGAGCACCAGCTCTCTCGCGCTTTCTTCAATTAGCTGGCGTGCAGACAGCACACGGTTTCGTTTAGGGTCGGTCGACACTTCTATATCGGAGAATAAATGGGAGAATCTCGTAAACCATTCCGATTTTTATTTGGTTCTCTATATTCCGAGTTGGGATATATAACACATATTTAGTTAAACGTGAGTTTATGGGGAGAGGGGTACCATGTTTTGCAAAGTCAATAAATAATAACCACGTTTCCATTCTGATACAGGAAGGAGGTGGATGGTATATCCGGGAGAGTATGAATATCTACATGTTCTTCATTTGTTAAATGCAACTAAGAAAATTTTGATTCAGTTTTGTACGATTGTTCATGTGTACGATTGCATTTATTTTTGGAACACATCAATATTATAGATAACATAGTAATCAAGATTTTATGAGGAATATAGAAAAAATAGGTATAATAAAAATCATATAAAAATTCTCTATCATTCACTTGCATGTTTTCACAACATTTCTAAAATACCAAAAACGTAAATTAATAAATATTAATAATTAAAAAAAGGATAAAACAATTACTGCGAAAAAAAAACGCAGTTCATGTTCAGTTTCTGTGTCAAGAAAAAGATGAAGAAAAAAATTAACGAGAAGTGAGAGAAGAGAAGTGGCATAAAGAGAGAGAGGGGAGATTACGCCATTGTTTTCCGGGTCCTAATGAATAAGTATGCACAATTTGGGTTAGATCTGTCAAACGGTATTGATTTATAATTTATAATATAAAGAACAGACAGACAGACTGATGTCTGTTCTCTCGATAGTTTTTCCATCGAAATCATCATCTCTTTGCATACCTAAATATTATACCGATTATAATATAAGAAATAACCCCTCTTATTCTCAGATTAACAACGTCTTTATGATTTCCTAAGACAAAATAGACGAGACGTATTCATTTATGTGGCATAAAGTTTCTATAAGAAATATCAAAACATCTGTCAAAAAAAAATTGAATAGAAAAGGACAATATAAAGTAGAGATAAAGTATGAATGTTATTGTGTCATCGGATTGTAGAGGTACATGCCATGATGTAACTGCCCTGGGCGTCGTGGAAGAAGTGAGAAGTTTGATTTTCCTTATCAATTTGTAAATATCTCTTTATATTCAATTCCAATTGTGGAATTCAGTTATATATTACTAACACCAGGGGGAAACTAACATTCCTTGAATTATTCTATGGACGGTAGGTACCTACTACGCGCGTGTACAACGAAATAGAAGAAACCTTATGAAAGACAATATTGTTGAATAAGTTCAAAGTATCGCCTTTTTCAGTTTCACTTCCGCCATATTTATATTTAATATCAACATTAAAAATTTACCCAAAAGCACGTTCCTAGTAATGGCTCATCTACCTATATTAATAAAAATGTAAATGTTCGTTTGTACAAAATCGATAATCTCTGAAAGTTCTTCACCGATTGCTTTGAAATTTTGGCACAAAGTTGCATTCGATTATGAAGATGTTTTTGTATACCAAATTTATTTTCATATACCTACTATTCCTTTATATAAATAAAAATGTAAATTTTCGATTGTCCAAAATCATAAATCTCCTAAAGCCATGTATTCACTAGGGCACAAATAGCGCAGCATTCCGCGCGGCATGTCGCATGAACATCTACGTTCATGTTTCGGGGACAATGACGTGGTCATTTGACGTGTACACACCGGGACTCATATATCTTGTCGCGGAAATGTCACCCGATGAGGTTATGATGACAGCTGCGGTATCTATTTACACTTCATTTAGCGAAAACGGGGTTCCGCGCAATTCGAAATGTTTTTTTGGGTCGCAATTTCAAATTAACGAGGTTTTACTGTAGTAAATTGAATATTATTAAAAACAAGGTCCTTTTTGCAAATAATTATTGTTTTCCACACGTCGCGGAAATGTCGCCCTATGAGGTTATAATGACAGCTGCGTATCCATTTATGTTAACGAGTTTATCGAAACGTAAGAGGAGAAAAAGGTGGTGGATGCGAAATTATTTACTGCAAAGAGAAAGAAGGACGGATATTCTATGCGATCTTCGATCGATACAGCTCGATGAGTTCAAGAACAATTTCGTTTCCCCACATTGTCATCTTGACAGATACAGCGCATGCGTATTCACTTGTAAACATACCACGTGGTACTGACGCTCCGCGTAATGTTGCAGTGAGCTCGCTCGGGTACCGTGCGCATGGCAACGTTGCCACGGTACGTAGAAATGCCGCGCTATGTTGTGCGCGACGTCGCGGAACAGTGCACGACGTTGCAACGTCACGTAGACTCTATGCCGCGCGTGCTGTTGAGGGACAATTTGTCCCCTAGTGAATACATGGTTTAAAGTTCATTTTGACACAACGTTGCATTAGAATTTGCACAAATTATTTAAAAAAAAAGGCGCCGGTACCTACCCCTTCAATATTGATAAATATTTAGATATAGGTACCTACCTAACATTTTCCGAATTCAAATTTTTTGATTACATTCGGTTGTCTTTGCTTAAATAAAACGTTTGAACAGATGAGAAAGTGCAGCCAATCGTATCGCGATATCTATACCTATAAAACTCAATGTCTGTCGGTCTTTCTGTCTCTCTGTTCTCTTTACAAATCTACACCGTTTGTCCGATTAGACTCAAATTTCGCATACTTATGCTTTAGGACATTTCCCCCCACCACTTTTACCTCTTCCCTCCCCTGATATATTTACAATGCAAATCTGTACCATTCGACTGATCGGACTCAAAATTTGGAAACTTATTCTTTAGGACCTGGTGGGTAACGAAGGCAACTTTTTCTCCTCCCCTGTTATATTTTCTGTACAAATCTACACCGTACGACCGATCTGACCCAGATTTAGCATACTTTTTCTTCAAGACCTGGCGGGTAATAAAGACAACTTTCCCCCCTCCCTTCCTACCCCACCCACACACCTGATATATTTTTTGTAAAAATCTACCACGTTTGCCGATCTGATCCAAATTTTGTATTCTTATTCTTTAGATCACGGCGGAACACATAGGTCACAACTCCTTCCTGGACATCCCATCCATCCTATTAAATTAAATAATTAAATGGATCCGTTTTTTATTAGAGACTTTGCGAAACAATGAAACCTTTGTATCTTCCCAGAGACTTATTTTTAACTAAATCCTTAACCGAGCTATCAATATATAAAAATATGAATATACGTTTGTTCAAAATATTAAATCTCCGAAAGTTCTTCACGGTTTGACTTTGCTACAATGCTGCATTCGAAACGCGAATGTTTTTAAATACCTACTATGTCTTTATATACCTATTATTATACAGATGTCACATCTGTGACAGGTAAAAATATGCTTTTTTTGATAAGCAGCAAAATTGAATAAGCATTGTAAAATTAAACGTATTAGAAACGTGTGCTTTCTCTTTTCTTTATTTTCTCTTTAACAAGACAGCCACAGCAACATGTGGCCGGGTAGGTACAGCTAGTTATAAAATAAAATGGTTAAGTTGTCAAGTTTTTAGGAAGGTCCTATTTTTTATTAATGGTGAATGTCCTTAGAGTGGAAGTAAAATCGGTAATTAATATTTTTAAATTTTAACATAATAAGTATTTATGTAAATTTTCTTCCGTGTAGGTATGTACCTACCGCTATCAATAATATATTAAAACAGAGATTCTTCACAAATTGGGACATTTTTCGATAATAATTTTAGTACAACAGCTATGCAACATCGGTTATACATATACACAACATACATCATATCGACATCTAAGGCACCTGTAAAAAACAAATTTTGCAGGAGAGCTGTTTGAGGTTTGGCTTTATACGTCACTATTTTTTCTGTATAAAGTAGGAACACTTTTTTATAATTTTGCTTTACGTAGGGATCGTCGATATACTAACGCTCATACGGAATTGTATCATGTCACATGCTTATGTACTCAAGTTAAGACCGGTATTTTCAATGTACAACGCAGTAGAATCTTTACAACTACGCTTATGCATGATTATGTACTCATTTTAGAGTTAATGAACTCCTTTTAAAGCGCCACTCTTCGTGTACTTCTTCACACTCGCTTGCAGGGGCAGATTGGGACAAAAATCAGGCTCCTTAAGGATCACCGGCCCCCACTCACTAATTACTGTGTATATACGAAATTCTTAAAAATAGCAGGGAACCTGAATTGAATGAAAACATATTGATATATTTGTACTGGGATTCGAACCCAGGTCACCTCCTTTCCGGGGCCGGTGCTCTGACCACTAAGCTATAGCAACCCTCTATGTTTCCGTGAATATATCGACCTCATTTTTAATAATTGATTTATTTTTATTTTTGTCCATAGAGCAATCTACTTTTCTTGCTATGGTAGTTTAAATTACTTTGCAATGCCACCGCTAGATGGACGCCAGAATTAACCGAATAATTCATTTTATTTGGACATACATTTTATACAACAGATATTATATATACAGGGTTATTTGTAAAACATAAATAACCTCGCAGGACTATATTCCTGCCTTGATTATGAGTGGAAAATGTTCAAGCTATTATGACCTAATATCAATAGTTAAGGAGATATGCGACATCAAAGTTTGCATTTTTTTTTCAAAATTCCTGACTTATTTTTTGTAAAACGTTGGACTATCATTACAGTAACTTATATAGTCAAGGCAGGAATATAGTCCTGCGAGATTATTAATGTTTTACAAATAACCCTGTATATTCATGAACACATTCATTTGAGAAGTTGCAATTTTTCAGAACAAAGTTCTGTGAAATTTTAAAACCAAATTTATTAATCAGTTAGAAAGACATACAGAAAAATCTAATTCACGAAAAAATGTTAGGTTACTACTGGGATTCGAACCCAGGTCACCTCCTTTCCGGGGCCGGTGCTCTGACCACTAAGCTATAGCAACCCCCTATGTTTCCGTGAATATATCAACTTTATATGTAGTTCTCATTTTTATTAATTGATTAATTTTTATTTTTGTCCATAGAGTAACCCACTTTTCTTGATACGGTAGTTCAAATTACTTTGTAATAGGTCGCCATTTTTATACACACGTACACGCAATGAAATAAGACCGGATTTCAAGAATCGGCATATTCTAATGTAATAATTAGTAATAACGTCTCAGGATGGAAAGCAAGAAAGTGAATCGGATAGGAGGATAGGATCCGCAAGCCAGGTAGCACGATCCCTGTACTATCTCGTAGGGCGGAGCTCAGACAGCGAGCAAAGTTGGCAATATACAAATCAGTTTACAGGCCAAACTAGTAGGTCCTAGTGTACGGCCACGAGTACTGGATCTTGACCGAAAGAACCCGCTCAAGGCTACAGGCCGCCGAGATGGGATCCCTACGAGGAAAAGTAGGAGTTACCAGAAGTGACAGAATCAGAAATACTCAAATAAGATAATGTGTCGAAGTAGAACCCCTATTGACGCTTATATAGAAATCACAATTACGATGGCTGGGATATATCTTGCGGATGCCGGCAGTTAGACTGCCAAAGCGGGTATTCCAGGCAAGACCAGAAGGCAAAAGACCAAGGGGACGTCCCAGGAGGAGCTGGCGGAAACAGTTGGAGGACTGCTGCGAACCGAGGGTGCAACTAAATTGGGCTGACGTGGAGAGCGAAGCCCAAGACAGGAAAAATTGGAACCTTTTATGTGGTACAGGGATTCCGATACAATAGGATAAGGGCTAGAAGAAGAAGACGTATTCTAATGGTAAATCACTCTAAAATGTGCATGTTTTTGTCAAAAAAGAGTGAGAAGAGAACAGAGTAACAACAGAACTCTCAACATACACATACAAGTATACACCAAGGCTGCCCAACCTTTTTAACAGTCGGACAAAACTGACGATTCAAAAATCACAGGCGGGCCACTGACCACTAACTATTTTTCCTACTTTTTTTCTTCCTCCCTATTTTTATTACTTTTTTTAACAATTTAAATTAACCCTTAATTATCAGGGTACTGTGCAACAAAAGAAATGCAATATTATGATATTGTCGTTTATTAAAATAGTAAAATAAATAGCATCTTTTGCCAAATAAAGACACAAAATTAAAAAAATCTAAATAATTGGTATAATTAATGTGATTTCTAAAATTTTTCCTGTTTTAATAATTCTTCTGTGTTAGGTAGGCGTCAGATCAAATGTTGACAGTAACAACAAATCAGAAATATGATGCTCAGTTGGAGATGTGTATCTTTTCATAAACATATGTTGATCCGAAACTACTTATTAATTATTGAAAGGCCAAGTCAGTTATCGCAGGAAAGTCTTTTTTTGGCACCAATTTCCACAAATCTACAAATTCTTCCAAACAAGTTTGAAACTTTTGAAAGTATTTTTTCTCCAAAAAGGTCTGTGCAGAATGATTTTGCAGTTCAGTGAGTTCCAGCTGAAAATTGGCAGGATAACTGATCATTTAAGTCAAACTTTAATACTTTCAAAGTCAAGTCAAACGACTGTAACAAGTAAGCATCTAATTTTAATCAAGAATAATTAAAATTAACTGCAAGAACTGTCAATAAAAAGGTACGCGCGAGAATCATTCTGTAGCTTGAACAAAAAACATACTAGCTATCTATGGCCTATCTATTATCTATGATCTTCCGAGCAGGACAGCCAATCGCACGACCGCGGGCAACGGGCATCACTTATTTCTGCGGCGCGCGATACTTTTTCAACTTGGCGGGAATTTTAATACTTACGGGCCATTTATAATGCGTTCGAGGGCCACACAGTGGCCCGCGGGCTCGGGGTTGGGCAGCCTTGGTGTACACCATGAAATGAAGTACAGTTGCCGGCAAACTTCTTGAAATTTTTTGGCGTAGTGGGAGAATGCGCAGAAGACAACATTTGGGTCTCTTTGGTGGAATGGTACATGCGCAAACTTCCCCCACTACGCCGTAAAATTTCAAGATGTTTGCCGGCTGTTGTACCTACGATGTGCACTATCGGCCTGCCGTGCAGGACCATTTTAGCATAACCCTAACCCCTGCTGCTTTAACTTCTTTTACTCCTTTTGGGTCTAATTTTAGTCCGGAGTGAAGTAAGAAGAATCTCACTATTATTAAACTGAACGCTGGAAGTCTTTAATGGAAACATTTGCTATTGTCCTCAAGCTTTCATCTTAACAATACTATTTATTAAAATTTAATTTATATTAAATTTCATTAAAAATAAACATGGAGTACCTGCTACAAACTAAACACAAAAACCATAAATATTTCTGTTTTGTTTTCTGCGGCATTTTGCCGTGTTTCTACGTCCTTTATGGCCGACGTTTCGGATCTCGTTCCATCATTCGTCCATAAAGGACGTAGAAACACGGCAAAACACCCCAGATAACACAAACCAGAGGAAAACTTAAAAACATTTTAAAAATGTTTTTTTTTGTATAGGATCTGTTCACGTCAATTGGTGGACTGAAGGTTGTTTTGATATTCTGCCTTGACGAAGGATTGGAACACACTCTACATATTTCGAAACCGGTTGATAGTTGATTAGAATTCCTACTTGTTACCCAATGCGTAATAGTGCGTAAGTCACTGCTAATGTGCGCCATTATATGCTAAAAATTAACGATAACAAATAATGTTTTAACAGATAATTAATAGATAACGATATAAAATAGATGATCAATTACGATATTTTCAAGATAAAGAAATTGTGCGACCGTCAGAATAATTTGGACTTGTAACAGCTATTTTGTAACAAATTATCGAGATGATGCATGCTAATAAATTCAACACGATCTCTGAATTGAAATTATGTAATTAGTAACTTCAATAAATAAAGCACATGTTGACAAGTTGTACATAAAGAGGGAAAATGAAAGCTTACATTTAAAAAATGTCTTTATTGAATGCATTTCAGTGGACGCAGTAGGTAAGTACCTACCTACCTACCTATACGCCAATTTGTCTCATATTACAACCATTTTATAAACACCAAAAGCGTGAACTGTGTACACCACAGAACATAGAATTGTGTACACAATAAACAGATAAATAAATATATGTTTTACCTTCTTTCCATTGACAAAGAATGTCAGAATGGATGTGACCATTCCTTCGGTCGGCATGTTTAAATTATTTTCCATCTCTACACGTTGCGCGCGTCCACCTACCGCGGCGGTCAGAATAAAACTAGTTTTGACTATTTTTAGTGACAGAAACTTGACAATCTAACCAGCACTCCGCACGAAATTAGTAGTCTGTGAGTAAAAAATGAATCAATGCTGAGCGTGCATGTGCTACCGAGTCGTAACGCTCTCTCGAAGTTCCGCGCTATTACTATCGCTCGCGACTATAGTACAGCGCATCGGTACTCAACCTTTTTTTTCTTCGGGCCACATACATATGTTTGCTAAGTTAATGTACAGATACACAGGCTTATTACTGGCATGCTCAAAACTAGCATGCCCTAACAACTGTACACACTTGCTCTTTATTAGCATGCTTATCTTAAGCATGCTCAAAGCTAACAATCAAACACACATGCTTATTAGTGGCATGCTCTTGTCACAGAATAGAGACGCTCTTGTTCAAAATGGAAACTGCAAACTGAAATAGAATATTCAAGTGAACCAATAAATCAAAATATTTTTGATTTTATCATTTTTATTGTAAGATTTGAATCATTCGTGTCTTTTAATAAAGTTTCATAAACATTATTTTTACATAGCGGTAACCAAGTATTCCACAGACATTCGTGATTCTTATAATAAGTTACGAAAAGTAATTATTTATCATCTCCCCAACGCGCCATATTTGTTTCATCTGTCGCGGACTGAGAAGTTCGCATTGATAATCGATACTCGTAAAGCGAATGACATAAGCGTGCTCATAAAAAGCAAGCCTGTTCACACATGCTCAAAAGATACCCCTTCTCATGGTGAATGATATTAGCATGCTCATAAATTTGATTTTGAATTTTGAGCATGCGACTAATGAGCATGCTTATTACTAGCGCATGCTCACGTGCCATTAATAAGCATGTGTGTCAGTACCTTTACTCGGGCCGCAACATCATACCGATATGACGAATAAAAATCATATAGGGAAAAATAGTATTAGTTGAAATCTGTTTGATTCAAGTTAGGGGGCCGCAACTTGATTGCTCAACAAATATTTTTTTAACTATAACAGAATAATAATAATACTTAATAACTTGTCAGCGTACCAGCTCAAACATTAACAGCTTATTTCCCTACATGAATTATTTATTCATCTCATCTGTATACTCAAAATACAATAATGAAAAAAATAAAACTCAAAACTCTTACATCCAAGCGTTTACTTTTGTTTAGTGTCATAAAATAATAGATTAATAAACGCATACGAAAATATGATTTATGAGTATGGATTATTGATTCAAACAACTTACCACAAGCGTAACGAGCGACCAAATTATAAAAGAAAAAAACGTCCAGAGTTGCATAGATACACACCATACATTAAAAACACCAGTTTGTACAAAGATCTGGACGTGCTAAAAATATTGTGTGAATTATTTGAACGATAAAAAGTAGGAACAATATTTATAGATTTTAAAAAAGCATTCGACACATTGGAACACGAGATTTTACTGACAGTAATGGATGAATGTGGAAAACGTGAAAAAATTACTAAAAAATGGCTAAAAAATTACACGACAAACACAAAACTTATACTCTGTGGTTGAAACAATCTGTGGTTGAAATAACAAATTCGTTCTTAAACCATAGAAATCGCCGATTTTAAAATGACAGGAGTTTGTCTTTTTGGGTCGCACGTATTTTAAGATATTCAAAACTTACAATGCCAGATTTTTTTAATCACGTTCCTGATAAGAAATGTGTTTCGGGCCGCATATAAAAGCCTGACGGGCCGCAGGTTGAGAATGGCTGGTATAGCGTATCAGCGTATCGTATGTCAACTGTCAAGACACATGCTCTAATTAGGCTTACCATACGTCCGTAATTTCTACGGACAGACGTATCAATATTAATTTCTTCTGCTGAATTAGACTATAATAACAATCTATTGACAGTTTGTAAGAATGCTTACAAACTGTCAAAATATAATCATCGGGTTTGTTTTGTTTGTTTTTATATACAAAAATACCTAGTATAAATAATATAACATGCGTTCCGACATTGTTGACATTGGAAATCGCGCTTGTTGCTTTGTAATTTTAATATTTTTTCTCCCTAATTCTCAATTTGTAATACCTACCTAGTGTTTCTTATTTTAATTTTGTTAATTTGGAACTCGTTCCTAAATTGTATTTATTGATTTGCGTTGGTCTTTATTTTGTTCAGAATATTATTTACAATTTGTTTTATCATTGAGTCATTATTTATTATTAATTTATCATAAAAAGTGTATTGTGTAATTATATCATATTCATAATGTTCGTAAAATGTTTATACTTTGTACTAGGTCACTTTAGGAGCATCTATTAGCGTCAACAATGCCCTGTTGACGGTCTGTTTGTTAAAAAATAAAATAAATACAAATAATTATTCAATCATTAAAATGGGTAATTTTTTTAATTGTCTTAACACATCTTGTGCAGGAATGGTACGAATAATCGTTCGTATAAGTGCGGGATGGGTATTAATATCTATTACACAAATTTTTTGTTAATTGTAAAAAAATTAAATTAAATTCGGTCACTTCCTTTAGGTTTCATATTTCATCGTGTAAAGCAGATGTCAAATTACTATAATACAGCAATAAAATTAATGTTGTGTTTTATTACAACAAACGATAGGTTTCGTCGTCCATGCCCTAGCCGCTCGGAACTGTATCTACGGATCTACGAAAATGTACGGGACGTGTAAAAAATGCCTTTTGTCTACCAATCATCTACCAAGATAATGTACTAATCATAGACAAGATAATGTACCAATCATAGATAAGATAATGTACCAATCGCCCTTTATACACGCACTTTAGTATTTTATTATGACAGTACGGAATGTTGAAAAAAACATAAGGTAAGGTAGGTAAAAATGGTTTATGTTTAGAGAATCGAAGAATCGTAGAATGCAATGTTTATGGATTCACTAGGTAGTTAGGTAGTACCTACGTATTTTCGAAAATGATTTTTGTTTTTCATTGTATAAATATCTAGCGAGAACGCCCAAAAATGTATATAAGAAAATTTTATTGAAAAATATTCAGCGATTATTGAGATATGTGGCGAATTTACGAATATATTTTTCTTCGCGAAAAACTGGTTTTTATCCGCAGTTAGACTTTATCTCGCGAAAGTGTCCGACGTAAATATTTAAATTTATATTGTTCTTTCAAGTCTTTGTTCACACGTGTTCCTACTTTGTTGACCTTGGAACCCGTGCACTTTTGTACAATAGCCGGCAAACCTTAGAGTATGTATTTGGGTAGGTATTTGGGAGATGATGCCCACCCGTCCAGAGGCGTCTTCACGTGTCGGCATGTGACGTGCTTTATGTGACTGTCACGTGCAACCTGTGAAATGAATCAACAGATTAATAGATACAGGGCGCAAATGATACTCACGGTTAACTTTTTATTGGTAACAATTTACAGATGTGGTGTTGAGTACAGAAATATCACTTGCTATAGCTACGGCGGCCGTCGATAGAGTGATTGTACCTGTAGGTGGCCGGGACAAGCTGCACCGAGTCCTGATTTGTATTGGTATACTTACTCTGAGCGGCAAACATCTTGAACAATGGCTTCAGCTGCGCAGAAGATAAATTTTGGGTCTCAGGGGTGAGGGAATACGGAGTGTACATGCGCAAACTTTCCCCCACTACGCCTAAAATTATTCACGATGTTTGCCGGCTACTCTACTTGTGCTTGTTGTTTGTAGGTACAGTTTTAATATCTTGTTCATTCTCCTCAATTGTCAATTTGGAATGGTGTTACTAATTATGATCATTAAAATTTATGTTTGTATGTTTACTCTACTTGAGTTTATTATACTATATTATTCTACTCGAATTTCGACAGTGATAGAACTTCTGGTGACTCTGAGACAGATGAAGTCTTGATAGTCAGTGTGGCTTATACATTTTTTTAGTTTTATTGTGTCCAACCACAAAGTAAACGCTTTAAACATCAAAATATATAATTATGTATTTATTTCCAATTGTTCAACCACAAAAAATGGGTACCTAACTTTTTATTTTTATAACTGTCATGTTTTTATATTGTTCTTTATTTTCTTTGTAAGACCTTCAAACAGGGTCATGACAATCTTGAAGATGTCATTCCTATTCAAATAAAGATAAATTCAGATAAAAACAAGTATATTAAGCAAAAAAGATATACCATAGGAATCATACATGTAAATTTATTATCATATTTTTAATACAAAATAAGATTGCCACAAAGCAAAAATTACGTAATGTACAACGATTACACAAAGACGTGATCGATTAGGTAAAAATATTTGGGTGGTTTGGAGATGGTTTGGAGCAGTTGCTTTTTCGGGTCACCACCGTCATGCAACGGAAAAGCTCCAAAGGCGTAGAAAATTTGATGATTTATTATCTCGATAAAACAAGTACAAAATACACATGAGTATGATTAGACAATGAAAGATACTCTAAGGGCCATAGCCTCCGGCCACCCGTCGGAAGTCTACGTAGGACTGACATGCCTGCCTAGGGCGTTTGCCTCTTTTATATAATTTGCGAACAAAGGAGTCTTGGAGTACGGCTGTGTGAGTGTGAAGAAATCGTCCAAAATGCTGATGGTGCAATGACCTGCCGGTCGCGCGTGTCTTACACGTGCCTCTATTTACTTATGTAGCATTACTTGCCACAGTGTGTATGTGTGGCCTAGATTGGTAGTTATTCTCCATTGTGGTATGAATTCCACAAATATAATAGGTTAGGTAAAAATAATCATAAAATTTATATGACATGATAAACAGTGTTCAAATAATCAATCGTTGAAATCCTTGTAATGTTAAAAAATACCAGATTACCATTGAATAATGACTTTTTCCCTCCTGTCAAGTCGTCACGTGCGCTCGCACGTTTAAACGGTCAACAATGAACGTTTTGTTTTTCTAAAAATTGTAAATCATTCGTCCTAAGGTACTTATTAAGTATATTTCATTACTGAGAAAAGTTCTGTTAATCTTAATGAACTTGACTACGCTGACGTCCTGGTAAAAGTCATAAAGCTCGGTGTTGTATATAGGTACTAACAATAACCAGAAACCCACAATAATTCCATACTGCTACACTTCTTCGAAGGAGCAGGGAGTCTCTGACACGGTATTCTGTTGAGAGCCAAATCCAAATCCGCTAAGTATAGATACTATCCCCCAATATAGGTACTGTCTGTATGTCCGTTATTGGATTCCTAAAATTATGGTGTGCCTAGTTCTGATGCTATCAAGACTCGAGACTGAATTGTTACTATCAGAGTTGCTCAAATACGATTAAAAACAAAAACACAATCCTGACGTCCGATTCGCTTTATCAGGATCACAGAGGTCAGGTTGCTCTGCGGGAGATAAATGCCCCAGGGCCAAAAAGGTTGGCAAACTACGGCCAAGTGAGCAATCGTCCATCAAAGATCGGAGCGCCAGATCAACACAGGCCAGTGGCCACAGCCGTGCAAGAAGTCACTTTAAGAGGCCCCAGTACACGATTTTCGTATTTGCTCTCGATTTTGCTAAATTTAACGTAAACTTATTAAATAATTTTGCAAAACCCATAGCTAAACAGGCTTTTAATCAATTTTATTATGATAGATACATTTACTCTTGAAGCATTTCCTTAATAAAATATGAACAAATATATTATTAAAACATCAAAAAAATTATAAACTCAGAACACTATTTTAGTTTTCATTCAATAGAGTTATCTTTTCTTTCAAATCAGACTTCGGTTGGACTTTTTTACTTAGTTTGAGGTTGACTTTCCTCCAAAGACGTCATGCTATGGTAATCATTCATCTGGTATTCGCAACACGTGTTCAAGCAAGGTGTTGGTTCAAGCCACCTCAATTGAGATGTTCTATATGAAGAAGTAGTGTTGCGATTGACGTACCAATATCCCGTTTGTAAAAAAAATCGAGCGACCGGGGTTCGAGCCCAGCTCCGGCCGTGTGTCATTTCTTTTATTAGCTTTGAATTCGAACGAAATTATTATTTAGATATTACTGGAACAGTAAATAATAATCGAGTGCATTTCATAGCCTTCATTTTCGCTACACGATTTCGCTACAAGCGCACGCTGCTTGCGCGCAACTTCCGTTGCAATGAAAATTTTATCCTGAATGCGCCAAAAGAAGATAACACCTAACTTCAATAAAGAGAGGGTGTCCGTTTTTCAATTTATCTTTTCTTATTTTAAGGTTATCTTTTTAACAAATATATTCGACTAACGACATCAGGCGCCATTTTATTTTTCTGACACATCACAATCATGTAGATTGAGTGACATTATCTTATAACGTTCTTAAGTTAACCACGGTTCGGCACGCTGTACGAGAGTGTATTTTTCTTAATTATTTTCAAGCAAACTATACATGGATTTTTTTTATTAATACTCATAGTCAATATATACATATAGAAGACTGTATAAAAAATTTTGTACTCAAATCTAAAGTATAGTTTGCGGTGTACGCTGCTTCCAAGAGGACACTCCGAAGAAATTGCTGCTCGGCGGTTGACAGTGTTACAGCAGACAGACATGATTAAATCATACCTACGGTTCATCAGAAAAACAAAATAGAAATATATTTAGAAACAAGACATATAGGTTTACAGCATCGCGTAGGGGAATTTCGGTATCTAAAAAAGAGCGGACCAGCGAATTTTATTTACGATTTTCATCATTCATAAAAAAAATAGAAGTGCCCTTTATAAAAAAATCCCTACGTGGTGCCTGGGGTAGAATAGAGACTGGATTTTCGAACAGTTTAAGACGTGGCGCATGCAAATCGGATGTATACTTTTTTAAATATGTTGTCAACCAGGTTGATAAACGTAGTTTCGTGAAAAACGCATTCAAAATTTTGATGAAGGATAATTCAACATGCAAACAAAAATTTTTATTTGTCTCATTTTTTATTTTTCACCGTTAGTCAGCTATTTCTGGATCGTACAACAACTCCTCAACATTCAGAGACACATTAAAAAAGGGTGGCCAGGCAGCAGACCCGTTCGACAGCCGCACATCTGCCACTCGGCGCGGTCGTGCGCTTCGAATGGTTTCACATAAACCGATGTATCTCCGTCAATTTTACAAATTTCTTTAAAACATTTAGTGAGAGCATTCTTAACAAATACATCTTTCAAAAAACGAAAAAAAAGAGATTTTTTTTACTGTCGTCTGGGGCCTTAACGTCGGTGTACGTCTTTGACCCCCGCGGCGACAGGGCATTCTCCTGACTGTGATATCGATTCTCAATACGGTTCGTAAAAAATAGCCATTTGTTTCAATACCGAAATATGTCAAACGACTGCAATATAAATAAACATTACATCTTTAGCTCGGTAAATTAACAGCAACTCACTAAAGCGGCCGCGACGCGCTGTAGGTAATTAAGAATGCCATGAATATTAAACTCTGTGTAACTTCTCTTCTAACTTATTTATAAAAACCATACGAATAAATAAATAATAAGCAATGTTCGTAACTTATTTTAAAGGTCCGGTTATTAGCTTGCTAAACATATTTGATCAAATTAGGCCAACAATTTTGGTTACAAGTGCCGGTGGTTACAAGTGCGACAGTCGTGGCCGTAGGTATATGTCAATTGCAGTACCTAACTATTTAAGCGTAACAAAAAAATTGGGCTCCAATGTTAATTAGAAGGGCTCAATATATGTATGTTACAAAAAAATATTTTTAGTAAAAAGTATATCATCCAACTTAACTAACCTAACTAGTAGGTTAGTTACTAACCTAACCTAATCTTAACTAACCAACTTATTTAACATAACCATACATTCACTGTAAAATATAAAGGTGTCTCATAGCTGGTAGCAAAAACATTGGGGCATTCTTCATTAAATTTTGGATACAAAATATTCTTTACACTTTAGGTGAAATGATTGCAGTTACAGAGATAAACGGCATCAATATTTGTTAGTTACTGAAGTAATTGTCCAACGTTTTACAGAAAATGAGTCAAAAATATTTGAAAAAAGGCAATCTTTGATGTCGCTTATCTCCGTGGTTTATGTGTGCTGACAGAGGTTTTCCAGACTAGTGAGTCCCCTGTTTGTGTTATACAACTTTCTTTTAATTTTCCCTTAGGGGAGTGACTGTACTTCATTTGACTGTCTCTACGGTATTTCCTCGCATATTCAGGTTGGCCCAAAAGTCACAACACCATTTTAAAATGGAATAACTTTTTCATTTCTTAATAATTGGGAATTACAATTGACAAACATGTCAAATGGCAAGACCATGTCAATCTGACCGTGGAACGACTGAAAAAACCGATCTGTCTTTTATAACCTACGCAATATATTGAACAAAAATACTATTAAAATGGTGTATTACGCGTTGGTGCAGTCCCTCTTACAGTATGGTATTATTGGGTGGGGAGGGGCTTATAAGTCCACCATAGAGCCATTAATCATAATGCAAAAAATAAATATTAAAACGATTCTCAAAAAACCTTATGACTATCCTACTGTAAGTATATTTCAAGAATTTAATGTACCGTCACTCACAAAAATATATAAAATAAACTTCCTATGCCAAATTTACAAAGAATATTTTATAAATAAATCTCACCCCTTAGACTGTATAAATACCTAGTAGACATAGAACAAATGGACAAATAAAGATACCACCTTTAAGAATCACCATGGCACAATACTTGGGAGTTAAATGGTACAATACATTGTTGTCGCAAAACAAATTTCAAGAAAGGAACATTCCAAGATACGAACAATTTAAGAAAGAAGTCAAATCCTTGATTTTCAACAATGATGAATTGTAACATTGCCCACATGCCTCTTTCATACTTTAATTCTTTAGTTGTTCTTTTATACTTTAATTCTTTTTATACTTTTATTCTTTAGTTCATCTTTCATACTTGTAAATTTTCATAAAAAACTTTCATAGATTGTAAATACTCCTCCCATAAGCTCAAGAGTTGGCTCATATTATGGGGAGTATAATGTCTGTAAAAATATTATAGTATAGAATCAATTTATTATAAAAAAAACATGTATCTACTGTATAAATAAATAAAATAAATAAATAAATATATAAATTCACTTTCATAAACAGAAAACACACTTCTTGGAAATAAATTTTATTTTGTTTTGAAAATTACCTACTTTGAATAACCACCATTTTGCTCTTCACACTGACACGCTCTTTCTAAGGCTTGAATCATCACCTGTCGTAATGTTTCTTGGCTTATTCCTTCAATTTCTTCTTGGATGTTGGCCTTTAAATGTTTTATGGTTCAAGGATTGTTACGGTATACTATATCTTTCAAATACCCCCACAGGAAGAAGTCTGGAGCAGTTAATTTAAATAAGCATGGCGGCTAAGTAATTTCAGAATTTCGTGGAATTAACCTTCTCCCAAAAATTTGCCTTAAGAGTACAGTTGTCTGGCGAGCTGTATGGGCAGTAGCACCATCTTGCTACCACTATACCTCTGGTATATCCAAGACTGTGGGACGCACAAAATTCTCCATCGTTTCTCAATATCTTTTGCCAGTGATGGTTACTGCGCTTTCTTCCTGATCTTCAAAGAAGTAAGGTTCAAGAACCCTTCTGCAGTTACACTACACCAAACTGTTACTTTTGTGGGATGGAGACTACGTTGGTGGACAATTCTTAGATTTTCTGCCCTCCAGAATCGCATATTTTGTTTGTTAACAAATCCATATAGGTGAATGTGGGCCTTGTCACCCATAATGAGATTGTGAATGAAATTAGCTTCTTGCCTTGCCAATTCTTGGATCTGGACAGCATACGCTTCAGATAATCGATTCAGATAATCTGCTGGCTTCCTGCACTAGCTGTGTCTTATACGGATAGACATGCAGCATCCTTTGAATCCTCTGGAGCGAGGTTGCGGACATCTTCAACTGCTGGGACCGCCTTCGAGTTGACATTGAAGTAAATCATTCACAGACCCCTGAATTTGAAACCGCCGGAAGAAACAAAATATAGTTTGTTACTGTGGTGATTTTCTGACCCCAAAATAACGAGTCTAGGCTCTTTGCGTTAGCAAATTGATCGTTTGTTTTCTATATAGCATTCTATTATTTTAACACATTGTTCAGTCGTGAATTTCTCCATAATTAATTTCCAAGGATAAGACTTTAATAATCTGAAATCAAAGTTAAAAAAAAAATTCATTGTAGAAGGTTATATGAATTTTAAATGGTTTTGTGACTTTTATATAGTATCATATAGTCAACCATGATGTATTATTAAAAAGTATGTATGAGATCGGTTTCTCGGATGGTTTGGTAAAATTAATGGCAAGATACCTCCAAAACAGAAACCAATTCGTCTTCTACGTTTTATTCGCGTCAGTGTTTCCATACTTTCTCGGGTGTCTAGCAAGTAGCGAAGGGAAAAACTACATTTCAAAATGAAGACTATAACCTCTGTGTGTTATGTACACTTTGTACTATTTATTAGTATAAAGTGTACACTACAATTGTAGTAAAAACTACTTGAAGTGAAGTAATTGTAGTACTACGAAATGAAGTGAAGTAATTGTAATATTAATGAAGTGAAGTAATGGAATGAAGTAATTGTACTACAAAATTGTAGTACTAGTGAAGTAAATATTTTTTTCCGAAATAAAAATTTGGCGAGCTAAAAAAAAGGTCGCCAGCCAGATTTCTTCATTCGATTCCAAAAAATTTTCAAACCATGAGGAGGGGGGGGGGGTTGTTACAGTTTCCAGAGATTTCTTCGTTTAGCTACATCAACTTCCCAAAAATTTCACGTAAAAAATGCACCATTTAAAGTATGTTTCTCATACTTTCGATAACTTTGAAGTGTATGTACTTTATAGTGTTCGCTTTGAAATGAAGTGTACTATTTGAAGTTTATACTTTCAATAACTTTGGTGTTTGTAATTTGTAGTGTGCACTACACTTCAAAACGTGTGAAGTGTGCACTTCAATGTAATGTAGTTCTACATTGTAGCAGTGAGTACAGAGCGGACCCATCACTATTAGCAAGGCTCCAATCTGGGTCCACTGTTGTTGTCTATTTTTATTAACAATATTAAACATGTAATTTTAAACTCGCGCTTTCTGTTATTCGCTGACGACTTAAAGCTTTTCTAAAGGTGGTATAACCTTGGACGATTTTCATCTTCTCCAAGCAGAAGCTTAGTTTGAAAATAGTAAGAATATTGATGTGACACGTATTCCGTGTTCACATCTCTATTTTTTAAAAAAAAAAAAAAAATTAAAGATATATCAAATGTATGTGAATGGGGAAGGCGAAATAAACTTATGTTTAATGTTTCCAAGTGTTCGGTTATATCTTTCACTAAGGCCCAAAAATCTCCATTCCTTCGCTACAAAATCTGATAAGAACGTCGAATGTTAAGAATCTCGGCATTAGTTTGTGAGCGACCTCACTCATGATCACATAGAGGAGGTCAGTGGTAATGCATTGAAAATGTTAGGATTTGTTCTGCGTACAGCCAGGGTTTTCGAAAATACCCGCGTACTAAGAACTCTTTACAACTACTTGATGCGTAATAGGCTCGAGAGCGGCTCGATGATTTGGGGGCCACATGAGCTCAAGTACTCACCTATGGTAGAGGAAGTACAAAAAAAGTTTCTAAGATATCTCTAGTAGGGATGGGCGTTGAATGGACGGACTAGTTGAAATCAACCGTTGACGTTGCATCGACGCGTCGACCGTTTACGTTTATCGCATGGACTAGTTGAATTCGTAGACGGTGGACAGCGGACGCCGTGGTCGGTGGACGATTCGAGATTAACGCAATGCAAAGCAACGAGCGAGAGCAAGACAAAACGTCTCCGTTTATTTCTCTGTCTCGCTGTCGTCTTGTAGATGCCATAGACGTCATAGACGGCTCGACAGGTAATTTCATTTCAACTCTAAAGTACACTACCATAGAGTGCAGATCTGTGTACACGAACGATGACTAGAGATTTGAAATTTGAATACATGCGTAGGGCGAGATAGGCTTAATAAGCTATTATCTATTATTTTTTACTTGATTTTTTGTGATGTCACGTGCGACGATTCGGTGAATTCCTAATTTTACGCTGTATAAAATAAAACAATTCTGTTTAATTAATTTATTTTTTATTGAACTATTATTAATTAACAGGCCGGCTAGATATTTTTCTAAAATCAATATTTTATTCGATCTATCTCGACTTCTTATATTTACCTGAAAAGGGATTCTAAAATTTAATTATTGTGTTATTTCCTTACTTTTCAACTTTAGCATATAAATGATAAACAAACTTGTAGGGAATAAAATTTTCTATACCTAACTATGGTCCTTATTCAGGAGTCCAACATTAATATTATATATGTAATATAATCTTGAATTTAGGTATAATTAATTTTTATTAAAAATTCCCTATTTTCAACTTTATAGATAAAAAAATAAATCTATTATAATTTTGTTTACACCACTTTTTATTGGTTTTTTTACATGTTTCGGGAACAATGTTCCTTTTCTCAGATTGAGCATTAAACTAAAGTTGACAAATAATACAGATATATTTATTTATTAATAATGTCACCACAAAGTGAAAGCCTGACTTTGAAAGATGTATTCTTCAATAAATTTCTATATAACATCTCAAATGTAAAGTATTTTTAAATTATGTATTTATTTATAAATTTATAGATAATAAATAAATGTAAAGTATTTTTTACCGCACCTCATAACTGGTGCCTTTATTACGCAAAATCATTGTTTCCTTCCATTTTATTTACTCACATTTTAATGCTTATACCCAATACTTTCACTGCTTATATATGTAGTTTATATTTATATTTTACTGCTAACACCTGATATTGCTGTGTATACCTACTTCTTTCTTTGTTATATATAGAAAGAAGTATATAAAACAATATGTAAAAGCCTATATGTGCGTAAACAAATAAATAATAAAATATTTCTTTTTACATATAAGCACAAGTAGCGGTTTTACTTTCCCCGAAACTATATTCCTTCGAACTTCTTTAAATTTTAAAAATTAACGTCATAAAAATAGCCAACGGTTGAGCCGTCGAGAAGTGTCGCGTTGAACCGTAGACAGTTGACCATCGTCCCGATGTTTAGATAGAACGTCCGCGACGTCCGCGTAACGAAGTTGACGCGTCAACTAGTTGACGAATTCAACTAGTTGATCGTCTCGTCGACGGATGGACATGGACGGTCTCGTTTCGTCGACGGTAAATACGTCGACGACCCATCCCTAATCTCTAGATGAGAGAGTACAGGCATTATCCTTGGCTTTACCCAACCGAGTTCCTCCAGGGTATGCTTGGCTACAACAGTTTAGAGACTAGAAGGAATGTGTATCTGATTACCCATTTTTATCGATTGTTGCACGGTATGATTGATAATCCTGAAATTATGCAGAGCATTGGTTTTTATGTTCCCGATAATTACCTAAGACAGCGTCAGTATAGATTGTTTCACATTCCAATATACAGGACCAACCTGCCAATGGTTATGCCTGTAAGAAGAGCTACTGCTATGCTGAACAATATTACTCTGGATATCGATCTGTTCCATGTCTCTGAGAGTGTATTCCGAAGCAGGATTCTCCTACACCTTTGATGTGAATGATTTTATAATGTTTAATATTTGCTTGTTTATATATGCTTATATAATTCTAACTTATTTACAACATTTATTAATTAAATTTTGTGTTTGTAATGTAAATGTTATATAAAAAAATAAAAATAAATTGAAATTGAAAATAAAAAATAAATTGAAAAAAAATCATTGTATCAAAACTCATTCTACAGTTTGCTATTGATGACAGTGAAGGGGTTTGTGTGGACGCCTCCCTGCACTCATATGAGATTAAGTAGCGCGGGAAGGACGACCATTTTAGCATAAAAAAGAGTAAAACTCTAGTAATTATATTATTTCTAAATGTGCAATTTATTTTAACCTTATGGTACTTACTATTTAATAATAGTAAAAACAGCTTTCTCTCTTGTTTCCTGTAATATTCAAATCTTAAAAAAATAAAAGTGTATGTATTTTTAGGCAACTGAAGAAATCCCTGCCTGAGGCGGTGTCTGGTCTCGTGCTGGTGACCGTGAAGTAGATACAAAGGATACCCATTTAATGTTCGACATGGTGAAATATTTTATGGTTTATTTTACATTTGCTGTCTTGTTCAATGGTTGTTGAGGCTTTTACCGGGACCATCTTCCAGTATCTGGTCGTGCCATGTCTTCCGCGGTCGCCCTCTCTTTCTGGCACCATCAATACTTGCGTTATATGTCTTTCTTACTATTCTTTCCTCCTGAGCCTCCTGAGCCACCTGAGCGATCCTTTTTTAATTCGATCAATTATGCTAAGATCAGCTTTACATTCATTCCTAATATCTTAATTCTTTAAGATATTAGGAATGAATGAAAAGCTGACGTAATTTCAATTGACCAGTAGATATAAGGATATTTTTTTTAATAGCATAATTGGATGCGAGGGAAAAAATGTTGACAATTTAGCTATCATGTCATGTTAACAAATGAGTTAATACTATAAAACTCAGCTAACCTATCAATGAATAGTTCCGTGTCAAAAGATTTAAATCTATGTTTCTTTCCTTGTAATATAGGATAAATGAAGAAAATTCTTTAATACTAATTTATTATTGTAAATATTGTCTACAAAGAATGTTGGTTGAAATAAAAACTCAGTAAAATAAAATACTTTTATTAAAAATAATAAAAATTAACAGTCGCCAACAATATTTACATCTATACTATCTATACAGTCAAAATACTAAAATAATATCTATTTTTCATGAAAAATCATCAACAAAATTCTAAAATCCTAAAATATTCTATATAAAGGCATAAATATAGTAAATTAAAGTTCAGTATATAAGATCTTATGCTGGATTCAAAATTGGAACCTGTTGATTTGAATTTTGTTAAAACATATTACCTATTAACATTACTTACTGTAAATGATTTAAGGTTTATAATATTTTATTTTTGACATTGCTTCCATATAATTGAAGATATCCAATACACTAAAGATATCCAATATAACTAAGCAAAATGATCAGTGAACAATTTTTATTTACTCCTTACTTTTCAAATCGTAATGGCTTAAAAGTTATTCCAACTCTTGATGCCACTTTCAACAAATAATCCATCAAATAAAATATAGAAACAGTTATAAATATTACTTGGATAATTAAAGATAGTGGATTATTTTGCAATTTTTGTAACTGGGGTAGCCACAGTATAATTATTTATGCTTTCCGATTAGTTATGAGCTTAAATCACAAATTATGAGTCACTGATATTGAGTCGCAACCACTTACGGCGATTAAGTATCTGAAAATATCAGAATTTTTCTCTGAAAATAATGTCATCTAGAAGAATTACATTATGATTTTATTGAATGATTTAATTATTTCATATAGTTTAATTGGATTTTTATTTATGTATCTTGGTAGGAAATTGTTAAGAAAGGATATAAATGAATTAAATAAGCAAAGAAAGAGTAAAAATATGGTAGAGTATAACAGTATACTATGTAGGTGTAAATTTTTTGATAATTTAATTGTTGTATTATGATATCATCATCATAAAATGCTGATCATTGTTTGTATTATTGATATCATAAAAAACCAAACCAACACTCACAATGGCGAGTCAAGAATAGTAATTTATCTCTTCACTACTTCGAATTGTAAAAGGTTGTGAGATTATTAAAAACAAATGCATCTCCAAAAATAAACAAATAAATAAAATAAAGTTTTGTCATATAAAATATCTTACTGATAAAACAATGAATTCCATTTTTTTGCCATTCCTTCTGAAATATACTTCTTCCAGGATTTCTTTTTTTAATGCATAGATAGTAAGTAACTTTATTATTGTTCAAATTCTTCAATTTATGTGGGACTTGTCATGTGATGGAGGTTGCACTTGATCAATATTCTTAACCTTTAATAGTCGTCAACAGCATCCGAGTCTTTTATACTTTTTTAAGATCCAACCCATGTTCGATGGCCGCCTGCTCCACTGCGTCTTCGACAGACGTTCCTTCTTGCAACACTTTTTGTCGGAGTCCTCCTTGTATTTGAAGCATTTCAAATTTCATGAGTGCATAATTGTACCTACAGTTGCACCAGTAGCCTAAAGTGGTTAACATAAAGCCACCAAAAGCGACGTGAGTCGCCATTCTGGCACGAGAAGTGAACATAAAATATCCTAAGCCTGAAACAATACCGGTACTAATCCCATACAGAAAACTATCTCTGAAGCAAGGGATTTCAGCTATGTCACGTCCAAATAAGTAAAAGCTCTGAAAATCAAAAAAAACATTGATGTAAGGTTCACGTAAGTAGTTTTATATTGCCGGTCACGTTTAAAAATAGGGCTACGTTTTAAAATAGTTACAATTATTATGTGAATAATATATGAATGTGAGAGTAATACTACGTACTTTGGACTTGTCTTTGTCGATATCCATAATGTGTTTGTGAAATTATGCGAATTTATTTGTAACGGATAATGGATCAATACATAAATAAATATGAAATAACCTTAAAAACTGCGCTTCACAAATGACATTTCAAGTGTTGCCATAGTTAGACAAAAATGTTTACAAATAAAAAGTAGTCAGAAAACCGGGGTTTGTTAGCTACTTATCACGATTCATTGCAAATTATTGACAATAGGAAGACCTCTTTCCGTAATATAAGAAATACAATCGAATTAGTATGTGAAAGCTGTGTGTACGAGGCACATTCTTTCGTTGCGTTGGTATTTATACCCGTAAACACAAATACAGCGAAACAATGTGCGTCGTACGCACGGCTTACACATACTAATTCACATTCTTATATGGAAAGAGGTCTACATAATCAAGACAAGTACTCTGAAGGGGTACTCGGAGGGCCGAATACCCCTTCGGTATTCGCTCGGTGCACCAATCACACAATCCCTTTTCGTATATAAAAATCTGTGTTTCTTGCTTAACTATTACCATTACCAATGATCAAACAACCGTTACTAAAAGTGACATGTTTTTGTTTTTTTGTAAACTTTTGTATCATATAAGATTTCTCGTTTTCGGTAGACATACAACACACAACACTGTTTTTTCTTTTACCAATTTAATATTAATCGCCACCATAGTTTCACATTCTTAAAACGACAAGAATAAAATATTTTTTTTTTATAATTACAGTATTTTTATTCGCATTTATTTTAAAATACGTTAAAGTGAAAGTTGAAAAAAAAATAAACTGAGAAATATATAATACGCCTAACGGGATAATAATCTTCGGCCAGAGAGATTGGATGCATACGGCTGAATAATCCAAAAATAGCCTGAAAACATTTTTATAACCTGAATAATGCTCAATCGGGCATAATCAATCTAACAATTTAATTCAAAAACTTGAATTTATATTCTTTTTTTGATATCTGTATCAGTCTCAAGTAAAATACAGTTGTTTTGATTTAATGTATTGCGGCGTTCCCGGATTTGGGGACTCTTTGGTCCCTTTCCGGTGAGATCATGGAAAGTAATTCTCGCATAGGTAGGTATACTCTTTTTTTTAACACGAAATGTGTGTCCCATCAATATTCTTACTATTTTCGAAATAAGCTAAACGCTTGTACTACGCTGTGTTTATATCAATCGTATGAACGAAATGAAATGAGACAACATTATTCAATGGGAATTTTGAGGGTTTCAATAAATTTTAGACAATTACAATATCTAAATATCAATTATGTTCCAACACTAATGATATTTTAATTTTATGTCAATGGTAATAAATAAAATGTGACGGCTTTATAATTGACAGTATAAGAAAATGAGATAATTGATAATAAAGGGAATAGATGTAGGTAATTACCTAAAAAAAAATCTTGTTAAATTGGTAATGTCCTCGTAAGGCGAAATACGTCTGAATTAACGAATGGAATCAAAAAAGGATTTTATCATATTTTATTATGGAAATAATTATAAAACAATAAGCAATGTGTTTTAGTTAACTATTTTCGGGTGTTTTATTTATAATTTCGCTGTTTATTTAGTTCCATATCTCATTTTGCATTAAAAACATATTGTTGTACATAATCATTAGTCATTTAAAAATTGTCATAGTAAACGATTCGCGCTCCAGTTTAAACTTCTTTATATTCACAGTATTCTGTATTGTTTTCGGTAGGCTGTCGAAGCTTTTAAGCCCTTTGTACATTAAGGTACATATACACATGCTTATTACTGGCATGCTCATTAGCATGCTCAAAACTAGCATGCTCAAAACTAGCATGCCCTAAAAACTGTACACACTTGCTCATTATTAGCATATACTTATTTAAAGCATTTTCATAAATAGGCACGCTCAAAGCTAACAATCAAACACACATGCTTATTAGTGGCATGCTCTTGTCATAGAATAGAGGGGAACTCTAGTTCAAAATTGAAACTTTGCAAACTGAAATAGAAAATTCATGTGAACCAATAAATCAAAACAGTTCCTGGGTTTAATCAAACAAGCATGCTTATTACTGGCATGCTCTTGTCATAGAATAGAGACGCTCTTGTTCAAAATGGAAACTGCAAATTGAAATAGAAAATTCAAGTGAACCAATAAATCAAAATATTTTTGATGTTAGTTTTTATAATTTTTATTGTACGATTTGAATCATTCATGTCTTTTAATAAAATTTCATAAACATTATTTCTTGCTATATATTTTTTTACATAGCGGTGACCGAGTATTCGTGACAGACATTCGTAATTCTTATAATACGTCACAAAAGTAATGTGTGTATTTGTTTCATCTGTCGCGGACTGAGACGATCGCATTGATAATCGATACTAGCCGCGAATGACACTAAGCATGCTCATAATAAGCAAGCCTGTTCACACATGCTCAAAAGATACCCCTTATCATGGTGAATGACATTAGCATGCTCATAAATCAACCGGCGGTTGATTTTTGAGCAGCATGTGTATCAGTATTTTTAAACAATTTTGGAAGAGTTTTTCTTTTTCTTCTTAAGTCTTATACTGTTGCCGCCTCTCTTGTTTGTGACATGAAGATATCAGTGATTCATTTGTAGTTCGTGATTTCATCACTGCGAAGATGGCAAGACCAAGCATTTACAACTGGAGAGGCCGATTATATTCCGCTAGTGAATGTTAAAGCATTTCTTAATTACTTTCGAATTGATTGGGAGGAGGGAACAGAAAAGTTTTCTGTGTGAAGCTCCGAGTGACGCCTGTGAAAGGAAATCACTTTATTAAACGGATTTATCGCAATTCAATTAATAATTGCTTTCTAATTTACGCTTTATTGCCTCAGATATAATTAACGGCGAGTTTATTATTACTCTTGTACTCCGAGAATGAAGAAAATTGTTTTACACATAACTTAACGCGGAACTAACTCATTGTGCTGAATGTATTTTCATAATATGTATTTATATCCTTTTACGCTATTTGTGAAAACACGAAGTACACTAGTATGCTGGCATGTTACATAAAAACATTTAGGGATGAATGCGTTTTAACTAGCTATCAATAAATTGAATAATGGCCCTTATCAACGGAGTGAGATGAGATATATCTCCGAGATTTATTTATTCGCTACATTCCTGTGTTAGCTCTCATTAGAAATTCCCTAAGCATGACACAGAAGGATATTAGCTTTTTAAATATAATTTAATATATAATCACAATTACTAAGAGTCCATCGGATATTTTCTTTATCGATTATTTCGTTTTAAAATAATTGATTTGTTGATTTGTTTTATATATTTTTGTAATTTAGTCTCACTGTGTTTTTTTTAAAATATTTTGAATATGTGTATTTATTTTTGTAAACCTATATTTATATGCTAAATCGCATCGTTATTTTTTTATATAATAATCCGTAAAGATATCTAATAATAACACTGCGTAACATATATAAACTTAAATGTATAATCCAAAACATATGGATATTTTTTGTAAACATCGAATAAACGCAGATTAATAAATTAATCACAACAAATAATTTTTTTTGAAACTTAATTAATATTTATTTGAAAATCATTCTTATGAAAACTAGCATGGTGGATAAATATTATTACGTTACGTAAAAAGAGGAGTTAATTATAAATTTGTTATAATATTTTTTTAACGTGAATTGTGTTTTAATTAAATCAATCAATTAGTAAGATCTATCCACCTGTCGTCAGACCGTGCAGACATTTATTGTTCTGTGGTGCAGACAATGCTACATTACCTATTAACCGAAATTGGATTTAAATTTGGACCTAGCTGAAATGATACTCTGTAGATTCCAAAATAAGATGTGCATTTCTCCCATTTTATGTTACTGAGTTCTCCAGTGTTGTGCTGTATCCAATGGGGTAATCGTACCAGTGCAGTGCATCCACTGTGATACACTGTGGCTCCTGACCCGCTTTCGAAAGGGGCTCAAAAGGTCCACGCTTTAAAATACATTTGATACCGATAATTATTCAAGTATCGATATTTTCGCAACTCTAAGTTGGAGTAATAATTTTTGAAATCTGCTGCAGAAAGAATCTTACGAATATATAATTTAGTTTCTCTCGTGTAATATATATATATCGATTTAGACAGAAGCACACAACTAATATGTCGGGGTAGGGACCAGACCAGCGCCTCAAAACGAAGCAAGATTTGACAGCAAGAACATGACTTTTGGAGACAAATGAAAATCAGAAAATTAATTATTAATAAGTGATTAATTATTTGAATAAATTGAAAAACTCACTGGACACGAACTGATCTGCTGCACTTATCTACAATTCATACAATTTCGCAATTTATCGCTCGTCTATGAACATTTTATTGTTGCTGGGTCACTTTGGAGTAAATTCTGTTCACTTTCGCACAAAACTAGGCACTCCTAGTTATAATTAAGCGGAGTGCCTACTTTGGTCAGCAAAAAATATTTTTTTTCCTCTTTTTACGAACATTTTACAAACTTTCTTTATAAATTACCATAAACTAATTCATGTAAATAGAAAGAAATGAATTTGTACTGTTAATTGTAATTAATGAAGTCAGTAATTCATATAAAAATAATAAAATAATAGAACAAACGTACTCAACAAAATATGGAGATCATATTTTGATTTGATATTTGACAGTTGGAATTCACCATTGAAAAGAAAAATAGAATTTACACAAAAAGTTGTGCGTGCGAGCAACAAAGCAACTGTAATTTGTAAAAAAATATTTCTGCAAGTAACGTGCGAGGGATTCTCACCTCACATTGGAAATTTCGAAGAAATACTCTATTCTATGAAGAAATTACTTGTCTACTACAAAAAAACTCCCAGACATAAAGATGGGTTAATGTAATATTATATGATTTCATTAGGAAAATATATAGTTCAGTACTAATTTTTTCTCTACTTGACTAGATCTAGGAAACGAATTTGTTGGGCGCAAACAAGTGAGATAAATTATGAATAGACATGAAGATGGATACAGAAAAGTCGGAAATAAAACATCTACGAATTACGGCTAGAATTTTAAATCGACTTTTTCTTAAGATAATAATTATTTAATCAATATTTGTTTCCCAGATTCTCTACTGTTGTGTAGTACCGATAGTTGCCCGTCTAATTGCAAAAAATCAATTACCAATCACCGATACAATCAGATACAAATCTCAGATAACAGTTTTTGTGTAACCGGTTAAAATACCATCACTACGTCGGTCTAAACAGTTTTTGCAGGTTTTAGGCGGCAAGTCGTTGTACGACCATATCGGCGCCTAGTTTACCTTCCTGAGTGTTGCCTTCACGCATTATGCTCGGCGGTAAATGCGATGTCAATTTTAAGGAGTCGGATTAGAATTACATTCAGAATTGTAATACATATTGCAAGGTTAATTTACGTTATAATGGCGTACAACTTAATCCTAATTGAATCATGCACGTTAAAACAAAATAATAATTATTAAACCTTTGAATTAGGGGAAAAATATACAGGATAAAGTGCTAGAAGTTTGTCAGGAGATCAAAGCTATCGAGATCGTTTTCAAAATAGTTATGGTTTCGATTCCGTTACCGGCAAAGAAGAAAATAAAATACAATACAAATGTGTTTAACAGAATAGGTATTCGAGTATTAACAGTATTACCATGGGACCTATGAAGCAGTTTCGTGATAGTTTTTACTGGGATAGACGATGAACAACATATTATTCGCTGAAATGTACTTCTAGAGAAGATGTTAAATTTATAATGGACAGAACGAAGCATGAATGTCACAATTCTGCAGAAAATCTAACTACGAAAGCTCTTATTTTATTGTGGTAGTAAAAAAAGATTTTCTATTTTTTGGCCGCATGAATCAAAGTGACAGCTTAGAGAAATGAATAAAAGAAAAAAAAAACTAAAATAGGTAACTCAGTATCGGAAACAATAGCAAATTAACTTCATATTCCGAGTGTTGGGACCTATACTATTTATTATATTATAGCGAAGAACAGAAGCGGAAACAGGAATAGAGGCATCTAGAGGTCAAGGAGGAACGTGAAAAGCAGGAACAGGAACAGGAGCGCAGGCGTCAAGAGGATAAGGAAGAATTCGCAATATTGCTGGATATCAAATTCGGGGGCATCAAGGAGCACAAACTATGCAAAAGACATCAAATACACTGATATACGTAAATATTGATGTTGATGTTATTGAAAAGGTGGATGGAATGAAATATTTGGATGTTATTTTAGATTCAAAATTAAATTTGGCAGCAGATTTTGAATGTTTTAAAACATAATAAAAATTTTTTTTTTGGAAGGTTGAGAAAAAATAGAGCATAAATAGTGCTGAGTTAAGGCTGGACATTCACTGCAAATGCATATTTCGGCGTTTTTTTTTACGAAAATGTGGGTTATTATTATTTATTTATATCAGAATATATATTTTAACTGCAATTTTTTTTAGAGAAATCACTTAGATAGAACGCTTCGTAGTAGCTTGCCATTAATTTTACCACACCGTCCGAGAAACCGATCTCATACAGCCTTTTTAATAATACATCATGGTTGACTGTATCAAAAGCCTTGGCAAAATCATTATATGAACAATCCACCTGATGTCGCGCGTCCAGTGCTTAGGTTACGTAATTCGTGAAAACCATCAGGTTTGTCTCAACCGAGCGGCCTTTCCTGAATCCATGCTGTTCATCAATTATAAATGGCTCTACTCGGGAAGCGACGATTCTACTTATTATAATTTCAAACACCTTAGCTGGTGCACAAAGAATACCTACGGGTCTGTAGTTTTCTACGGATGACTTAGAACCACTCTTATATATAGGAGTAACTTTTGACATCTTCCATGTTTCCGGGAAATTCCCTGTATTAATGAAAAGATTATACAAAAAACAAAGTGAATCACAATGCCTCATATCGTTGACATTAATGTTTTTTTATTTTTATTTTGAGATGTTTCATGATTTTTTTCTTCTCTGAGATCTTGATCTCAGTGAATTATATTGATGTTCATGTTTTTCTATTATTTCGATTGGTTACCAAGTCTTATATTATTATCTTTTATATATATTTTATTCTACGTAAATTATTTCTAAATATGCAATGTACTTATACAAGAAAATAGAAAAGAAACGTGCGACAAGCTGTAAAAGGCTAGTCACGATCTAAAACAATAAAAAATTCGCAATAATATAATAAAAAACAATAATTAAAAATATATAAATAATCCGTAAACAAGGGTAATTTCTAAAATTATTTGGTATGCTTTTTTACACATTTTAATAGGTTGATTCTTTACCATTTTAAATAGTATACGTTTGGGGGAGGATTTTATGAAATATTAGGTATATAAAATACGTAAAGAGCTTCATAAATACACATAATTGATATAAATCAACTTTGTTAAAACCACTTATTTATTGAAAAAATTCAACATGTTTCGAAGCCGATGGCTTCTTCGTCAGGATAAAAAAAAATTTGTTATCCTGACGACGAAGCCATTGGCTTCGAAACATGTTGAATTTTTTCAATAAATGAGTGGTTTTAACAAACAAATAAATATGCTACATTTGACTTCATAAATACTTTTTAAAATTTTCCACTAGATGGTACAAGCGACCATTGAATTGCTCGTTATGCGCAGCTTTTTTGATTGTATGGGTTGCACGGCCCTGAAGCCATTACTTGTCAATACGGCATGATGTACAAAATATTCAGACATCCATGACACGACGTTTATTCCTTTAGCCTGCTCACATCCGACTACGTGCTGGTAAGGTAATACAACCTCACGCCTTTGAACTATTATACTACGGAGGTATTTTAAGGGTAGGTAATTTGTCATGAAATTTTGTTACATTGTTCGTTGATAACATCTAACGATTGGCTTGACACACACTTTGACTGGCTTGAAGTAAAAATTACAGCATGTTTTCAAAAGCGTCATGTTTTCAGATTCGTGTAGATTAGGTACAGTGTGACAGATGAAATATTGTTTTGCGGCTTAATTACGACTTAAGAAAGATGCGATACTCAGTCTATTACCGCTTTCAGAAAATTTATTTAAGTTATGGTCATTTAAGAAATCGAAGGAACGACTATGTTTAAAACGTGGGTCCTGCCAATAATGATTCTGACCTCTGATGGTAGAGACATGAACCCTGGTTAATGTAAGTATGTCATTACATAGGGGTTTCTGTTGTAAGTGTAATCGATGGATTGTGTAAAGCCCCCATTATCCATTGTCCTGAGGTCGAGGAATCGGTACTGAATAGGGAGGGCATATATTACCGGTTTTCGGTAAGCCGATTTAATAAATAGATTTACAAGTACTGCTAATTTCGGTAAATTATTTTCCACTTTTCAATGTATTACATATATAATAATATTATATCTACGATATAAGGTTACGATACTAACAGTAGGCAGGATCGTGTGCGCACGTGCGTTGGGGATCCGAGAATAACAATGGCAAAAATCACTAGTCAAACTTGCGTTACTTTATTTTTATTCCTTGGCGGCTATTCTATCTTCCAACAAACACTTTTTAGTATCCTCTGAAGTCCAGTTGCATTTCACTCTTCAAATTGTACTTTTCAACATTTCGTCGCTGCAATTTCATCAATTATTAAAAAAGTTATATTCTAATCTGAGTGTATTTATTTTATTGTGTATAATTTTAAAATGAATAAATGCGTCGAACTGGGAACAACTTACAAATGCGAATATCAATTGACGTAACGCACCAACCTTTTTTTCTAAATAATAGCAAATGAAAATAGCCGATTTCTTTGAGATAACTTTATCCCCAATTATAATACTTCCGAATGTCCGTCCATTACTTCCTATCCGATAGCTGATCTCATTCCGTTTTCAAAATTTGTATGATTTTAAAATTATTATTAAATAAAACGAAAACATCAACTTAATGCTTTTGTAATAAAATAATCTGAAATAGATTTTATTTAATTACCTACTAAGATTTTTTTAAATATATCAGTTTAAAATAAATTAAAACTAATAAATGCATTATTTACTGTTACGGATTTGTGGTGTATAAAAGTAAATATCCAAAAAATAATAAACATTTTCTGAACAGTCACCGAGGATTACTAATTTAAAATGTACTGAATTCTAGATTTTATTTATCCCTACCAAAATCATGTTTCCTATAAATTTATTGGCTTTGTTTCCTATGAAATTTCGAATTCAGTTCATTTTAAATTAGTAATCCTCGATGACTGCATTAATTTTTTTTGGATATTGCTGCCTTTGCTTTTATACCCCACGTATGTCATTGACATTAATCATTAACATATAATTCTCTGTGTAAAATTGTCCATCAATAACGCTACCATGTGGGTCAAATAATAATGAGGTATAATATAGTAATGAGGTATAAGAAGCAAAAAAACATAATTCGCTATTTAATAATATCCATCACCACCATAAGATATTCAGGGTGTACCAGAGCAAGCAGCAGAAAATTGGCAGGTAGATTGCTGCCTTTTTTATGAGTCTAAAATGTTCAAGCAACCATGACCTAACTAACATCAATAGTTATGGAGATACGCGATATCGAAGTTTGCATTTTTTTTCAATATTTCTGATTTATTTTTTACAAAAAGTTAAACAATCATTACAGTAACTTATATCGATTATGAAAAATTTATTTGCTTCAACACAACTTAAATAAAATGATAAAAACCTTGTAAAAGTAAACTTTTTTCAATTTTTGCAAGGTTTTTATAATTTTATTTGACTTGTATTAAAGCGAATAAATTTTGTTATAATCGAAATAAGTTACTGAAATGAAAGTTCAACTTTTTGCAAAAAATCAGTCAGAAATATTGAAAAAAATACAATCTTTGATATTGCATATCTCCATAACTATTGATTTTTTTTAAAATTTTTTATAATTTTTTTTATTTTACGCTTCAACAGGCCAGGAGGCCCAATTACAGAAGCGAAATACATCACAAAACACCCAGGCTTGAGTAAATCACATTGATTAAATTGTGACCTCACCGGGAATCGAACCCGGAACCCTCGGTGTGGGAAGCCAGTATCATACCCACTGCGCTACGAGGGCCGCCTTGATATTAGGTCATGGTTGCTTGAACATTTAACACTCATAACATAGGCAGCAATCTACCGTCAAAGTTTCTGCTGCTTTCTCTGGTACACCCTATATATTATATTATGTATAATAATAAAAGTACGTCATTTTTGACGGGTTACAGCTAGCGCATAATATAATAAATATAATCTTTGTATAAAATAAATATGAGTATGTAACAATTTGTTTTTTTTGTAATATACCGGTTTTCATAATTAAGTACTATAAATTTAATTTAAATTACGTTGAAGCGGTATTAAATTCAGAGTTTTACCGATTTTCCGGTAGTGTTATTTTACGGTAAATTTGTATGATATAAAATATAAAATATAATATTGTTTTTCGAGTCCATTGCCTCTAAAGACTAAAAAAAAATCAAGGCACTCATAGTCTCACAGTGAGGATATTAAGAAAATTTAAACGAGAAAATACCTCAACCGGCACTGCCCAAAGCCCGACAAAGTTTATAAAAAAACGAATTAAGAATTTCTCCGATGCTTCGCTCAATTTATAATTGTACTCAGATAATCTCACAAGTTCACGCATCCTTTTTATATCCCATCGACGCTCCTCACGGCAGCCGATTTGGTATCCCTGTTCCTCGCAGCCAGTCCCGCCCTGATGTTTTCCTTTCACACGAACCAAGGGCTCAAGGGCCGAGGCAGTTCTCACGGTGAAGGTACTCGCGAAGGACCTGAAGCATTCCCGGATTCCTGGCCATTCTTCAAATAATAATGATGGACCGGCCTGGGAAGAACAAACTTATAACGTGTTTTTTAGTTTTTATTAAAATACTAACTGCTCGCACACGACGCTGCCTAGGTTAAATAATTAGTTAAAAATAAGTTTTTGGTGGGACACGAAGGCTTAATTGTTTTGCAGAAGATTTTAATAAAAACAATGTTTCCATTTAATACTAGCTGTTCGCATCCGACGTTGCCCGGGTTAAGCATTTAGTTAAAAATAAGTTTTTGTGGGACACGAAGGCTCCATTGTTTTGCAAAAGATTTTAATGAAAACAATGTTTCCATTCAATCTACGCTGGGATGGATGGGATGTCCAGGGGGAAATGTCGCCTATGTTACCCACTGGGTCCCAAAGAATAACTGACTAACTAACTAACAATCACGCCGTTTCCTCTCAGGGATAGGCAGAGAGGATTGAACGCCAGACTCTTCTATCCTGGCACACCACACAGGTTAACAGTGCCATCCTCAAATACTTATACAAATAGTAGTATCTGATCGTTCCAGATCTTTTGCGGACGCTCTCTATTCCTGTTGCCTTCAACACTCGCCTCATATATTTTCTTAACCATTCTTTCCTCATTCATAAGTTCCACATGACCAAACCATCTCAGCACTCCTTTCTTTATTCTATCTACCGCACTACAGTCAGCATTGCATTCACTTCTAATTTGTTCATTCCTCACTCTATCGACCAAAGATTTTCCAGACAAGCGTCTTAAAGACCACGTTTTCACCGCATTCAGTCCACTTTCATTCCTCTTTTGCCAATTTCAGGCTTCACTTCCGTACATCAGGGTTGGCACTAGAATGCCATTATGTGCTGCTAGTCTTGCTTTCTTTGACACATGCTTATTGGCCATGGCTAAAGAATAAGTATGTAAATATTAAATCAAATAAAGTATAGATTTGTATAGAAAATATACAAGGGGAGGAGGTGGGATAAAGAGGAAATGTAGCCTATGTTTTTGTTGGGTCCTAAAGAATAAGAATGCAAATTCGCATATAAAATATATCAGGGGAGAGGTAAAGAGCGAGGGGGTAAATGACGCCTTTGTCACCCGCCGAGTCCTAAAGAATAAGTATGCAAAATTTGAGTTAGATCGGTCAAACGGTGTAGATTCGCACAGAAAATATATCGTCGCAAGGGGGTGGGGTAAAGTTGGAGGAAGGAAATGTAACCCATTTTACCCGCAGGGTCCTAAAGAATAAGTATGCAAAATTTGGGTCAAATCAGACAAACGGTGTAGATTTGTGCAGAAAATATATCGGTGGAAGGGGGTGAAGTAAATATATATATATATAGTACCTAATAGCCCAACGTTTTACAGAAAATAAGATAGAAATATGGAAAAAAAAATTAACTTCGATGTCGCTTATCTCCCAGACTGTCGACATTTCACCCAATGTACAAGCAATGAGTAGCTTGTTGGTCTTGTGGTTAGGACTCTCGCCTCGTGATCAAAAGGTCGTGGGTTCGAATTTCACTCCAGACCAGCAAGTTATTGCTATTTTCATAGCACAAGCATTTAGATTAATTTGAAAATAGTAAGAATATTGATGTGAAACGTACTCCGTGTTCGCAACTCTATTTTTTAAATATTCTATTGAAAATTTAATAAATAAGACCCCCAAAGTTTTTCTCCTAGCTAGGAGATACCTTGTATAAACTGTTAAAAATGGAGTTTGATTATATTTGGCGTTTCAAATTTGTATTTTTTTTACGAGTAAATACATAAGATAGATAAAATCTTGTGTTGTCGTTTCGTAACCTTAAATCCTAAGTGCCCTGTGGACGCAATTTAAATTGCTTACATCGTACAAATGGCTTAAAACAACTGTTAGTCGTATTTGTAATCTGTAGAACAGATGCGTTAATGGTTAATCTTTTACAGGGGCTTTAATAATATTATATTGCTAGTACATAATGCGTTGAAAATACATAAAGTTGAATACACACTACATTGTTTTCTGCATATTATAAATACAAAACATTTATTAGATAAATTAAAAAAACTCCAGTCTCGTGGAAAATAACTATATTATTTAAAAGGGCGTCAATTAACTTAAACTATTTTTCCAGTCTTCTTATCAATTACCTACCTTTATAAGTCCAATGTTAGTATATTTTTGAAATTTTAAATGACACGTTTCCAGAAGCAGAAACTAATTAGAAAAAAAATCGTAAAAAATATTTGGAAATTTTGTCGTTAAATTATGTATAATCTTGATTATATAATGTCCTGTGTGTCATATTTTGGGAAATATTAATGGAAACATTAGGATCACGTATCATTAAAGAATTCCCTTTCAAATATAGCTACGAAGTAGTTATATTTGGTTGTTTGACAAGTGGTGATGGTAATGGCTATTAGCAAAAAGCATGGATTTTTACGAAAACAGATTATCGGACTGGTCTAAAACGCAATAATCTATTACCAATACTACTGATCAAACCATCGGCTCTTAGATATGTATAGTTGGGTATGTGATGTTTAGTTCTGAAAGTAGGTACATTTTCGATATAAAAAACAAACAAGTTCATTTCTACTATCTATATTCTATTATTTAATAACGCCGGATAAAATAAACAAGTCCCAGACACAAGGAATGAAAAGTAAGTTTGTAAACTAAATCATTTGAGATGTTGAACGCCCTTGTCGGTCCGCGCGTCTCTCGGACCGGCGCGCGCCCACGCACCTGAGACGCACAATGCCGCCGGAGAACGAGAATGAGACGGAGCCGAGGATATGTTTGACGAATTAATTGGAGGCCTTCGCGATCCTTCACGCGTCCATTTTGGTCGAGGAACTAACAACCCCTTTTTTTGTAAAAGGGTACGAAGCGACACTAGCGCCGCGCGGCGAGATTAGCGGTATAAATCAATGAGTGACGTTTGTCGAACGGCGCGCAGAGCCATCTGCCGGGCCGGCAGTGTGTCAGTGCCGCGCGGTCAGTAGTGCGGGGTAGATGTGCAGCGAGAGCGCGTGTGGGCCCTACATCTGTCAACTGCCATAATCCTCTAGTTAGCCAATGTGACCACTTTAAACGCTTTGATAACTGCGACCGAATGCCCGATGAATGAAAACTTGCGTGTTCTTGAGTGAAGTTTCGAGTATAAGCTGTGACTTTTGTGCCCGAGTTTGGAATAGCAGCCCTCGGGAACCGAGTCGAGGTAAGCTTACCTGTTCGCTACTCGCGTATTGTTTTGTACCGAAGGAATGTTGGAAATTAACGAACAATGCCGCGTTTAGGCCGCTCAGTGACCGCTTTAGCGACTGATAAGATGTCCGCATCGCGGAAACTGACCGTTTTTCTGTAATCAAACGTTTGTTAGTCTTATCGATTATTCAATGCTCCGCTACAACCGATTCACAGGTGTTTTCTCGTTACGCCTATCTCGGGTATTTATTTCTTTATACATTTACCGCCGCGGCGAAAACTGTTTCGGATCAAGCCAGCCGCCGCGGCTTTTCATTTATTCGGACGATTTTTCTTCGCTGGTGATATTTATTTATTTGCGATCGATTTTACGCGTCGCTCGGAAATTTGCGGGCCGCGAGAAACCAGATGCGGCAGCGTTCTGTAATCTGTAAAGTGGGCATTATCACGCTGAATTAGCGACGAAAGTTTCCTTTTCTTCCGAGTGATGGTCCGGCTCCCTTCTCTGGAACGTTTTTGTTTCTACACAAAACGAAACACTGCCATTGTGAATGTCAACGGCCGGTCTGCCATTGTGCGGTCTGTGTTGAATACGGAACAATCTTCGGGTGTATAGAAATCTGGTGCATTATCTGGAGATGTTTTACACTTCGGCTATTGTGCCTCAGAACGTCTCGCGAGCAGGTACAATACTCCCTCTGTCTTCCTCTCCAACAAGGATGCTTCAGAGAGCTTTTTTCAACCACCAAACATTCCGAGCTTCGCATTAGAATACACGTTCATAAATAATCATACACAAACAAAATATATTTGTATAATATCATACATATAATTAATAAAACAAACTTAGTTTTTACCACTTTTTTATGTTGAAAATACCAACATGTTTCAAGGCCTATGCCCCCTTCGTCAGGATACGTTTAAGTTTATTTTATTAATTATATTAATAATGTCACCACAAAATTATTTTGCTATTTTTGAAGAAGAAGTAATATCATACATTTTATTTATGTGGTGTGATAAATATGTTTTGAAATTAATAGGAAATCAATAATAATTGTGAATAATAAATCCAAGCGCTGAAAATTTTGTACTGGTAGGGACCTATCTAATCAATACAGTCATAAGGACAAATATGGACAGTATTTTTTCTTTTTCGAAGCTAAACTTGACGATGTTTCTCATTCTCACCTATCTTCACGTGCTTGAAACAGATTTATTTAATGAGAAATAATCTTCTCCCTTATATTTGAATTTAAAAAACATGAATGTACTGTCCTTAGACATAGTAGGGTGGCCATGGGATTGTAATAAGTAAAGATACATTTAATTGTAATTATTAATGAATTTGAAGATAAATTATTATATCAGTTTTATTTATGAAAAAAGACTACAGAAGAAAACTTCAGAAGAAGACAAATAAGAGGGAATATGAAGGAATAAATTAAGGAAATTAGGAGAATAAGGAAAAGGATTGCTTAGGTGGTTTGAACGTGTAGAACGAATGAATGGGAAGATAAGATTAAGAAAGATATATCGGTCGATTGTTGATACTAGTGGTACTAGAAATCTGGGACGTCCTTGGAAGACCAGATACTGAAAAATGGTCCTGATCATAAGCCTCACGATATCCGAGCTTCCATGCGGAGGTGTATGGATGTGGATGAGGCGAGAGTTATGCGCCAAGACAGAAGAATGTGATGCTCCATCGTCTCTGCCTACCCCTAAGGGACTTTAAAATTGCCATAAACTAATTCATATTAACAGAAGCACATTGAATTTATCCTTTAATTGTAATAAATGAACTCAACTCAAGTACTTCAGTAGATTGTCAAAGCAAATCGATAGTTGGAATTTTGGAATACACACAAAACATTTTGTATGTCAGTAAGTATTTTTGTTAAAATAGAGATTCGAACACGGAATGCGTGTCGCATCAATATTCTTACTATTCTCAAAATAAGCTAAACGCTTGTGTAAGAATAGGACTAATTTGGTGGTGTCCTGGAATGGGGCTCGAACCACCGATCACTAGGCGAGCCTCGTTACACCAACGAAGTGTAAGTGCAGTGTACGCAGTTTAGAAAAAGTTAGATTGTTCGAAGAAACGTGTTTTAGTACGGAAAATTTACTTGCCAGCTACATAAAACTCGTAAAGGTAAAAATAGCCCGCACAAATAACGGCTTCAGTAGAAAAATATTCTCTAACAGATACAAGAAAAAAAATTGATGCTTGCAAATAAGTAATATAGGAGAAGCATTGAAGTATCTCTTTAAATTGTTTCCAGTACCAAACGTAGATGATATTTTCAAGCAAGTTTCCATATTAAAAATATGCAAAGAAAAAAACCTTGCAGAAAACCAAGAATATTTCAAACTTACGAGAAATGGAAACCAATTTATAATGCCTAAATGTAAAACAACCCAAATGCAGCATCACTATATTTATAAAGTCATTAATTACTATCATAACTTACCTATCGAGATACGATGCATCAGTAACCCTTCAGAGCAAATCAAAAAAATTAAAATTTTCCTAAAATCAAACTTAAATTCATAAATCATTTAAACCTAAAGCTTTTTTCAAAATAACTTCAATACTTTCGTTATCAACTTATCTTTTTTACCGTATTAATAAATAACTTGTATATACTACCTATATATTATAATAAGAACTGTGGCTCCCTCATCAGACTCAAGAGCTTCTCTTCACTGATGAGGTCCTACATGACTATAAAGTATTTTAAAAAAATGTTAATCTTATATGTAAATATATAAGAACTGTATTTGTACTATATATTAAATAAATAAAAAATTGATGTGGAGTTGTATACATAATAGTTGAAAATGTAAACTAGTCGTATGTATTGCAGTCAAAATTTCAAATCGTCTTTTTCATAAAATAAGGATAATTTTATTAATATTTATATATAAGTTTTTTGTTTGTACGCGCTGCTCGCCACTGTGTAATGTCACACTATCTTTTCATACCGAATGTATTACAGATATTTTAATCTTCTTTCTCTAATCTAATTCTTTGCCAACTTACAACTGTTCTTTTCAAATGATATATTCCACTTTAGATAACGTGAGTAAAGAAGGTAATAAAACTTACCCCTAAATGGCTATCGTAGTACGTACACGTACGCTCCAAGGCCAAGGGGTTACACTTTTGCGTACCTCAAGGGTGGGGGGAGGTAGCGTGTTTTCCTAATCTTCCCGTTCATCCCCCACTCTACTTGGTTCTCCAAGGGGTCTGTCGCCTGGACCGGCATCTCTATCCTGTCTACTACAGTCCTTAAGCATCCGAAGAATAAGGATCATTTTAGATCTTCCGATGTGAAACTAACTAACTAACTAACCATCACGCCGTTTCCCTGCAGGGGTAGGCAGAGAGGATTGAACGCCACACTCTTCTATCCTGGCACACCACTTTTGCTTCGGCCACATTCATACATCTTCTCATACACGTTCTACGATTGTTGCGGCTTTTAACAGGGCCATCCTCAAATACTTGTAGTACCTGATCGTGCCAGGTCTTTCGCGGACGCCCTCTATTCCTGTTGCCTTCAACATTCGCCTCATATATTTTCTTAACCATCCTTTCCTCGTTCATACGTTCCACATGACCAAACCATCTCAGCACTCCTTTCTTTATTCTATCTACCACACTACAGCCAGCATTGCATTCACTTCTAATTTGTTCATTCCTCACTCTATCGACCAAAGATTTTCCACACAAGCGTCTTAGTGACCGTATTTCAACCGCATTCAGTCTACTTTCATTCCTCTTTTGCCAATTCCAGGCTTCACTTCCATACATAAGGGTTGGCACTAGAACGCCATTATGTACCGCTAGTCTTGCTTCTTTTGACAGATTCTTATTGGCCATAATTGCATTTAGTGCACCATTAACAGAAAAGAAAAGAGAAACAGAAAAGGATCGATATATATTTATCGTGTCACAAATATATTGATGCGAAATTAAAATAATAAGTTATGTGAAATTTCTTTTCGTTCCTAGGTATACTTTGGTTGGCAAAAGCGGTTTTCATAATTATTGTTGAACTTGTGTCAGATTTTAACTTAAAATTGTCGATTTTTAACGTAAAATATTTAGAATAATCTTTAACAATCTAATTCAAAATGTTGTTCTTTCTTTTCAGTAAAATTATGTCAAATGCAGATACGGCCTTTTTATCTTTGTTCCTTATATTCAAAGTCATTCAAGGAACAAGTTGTTTGAGAGATTGAGGGTTCTGTCAGTGCTTAAAGACTGAAGATTTTTTTCTGTCGTAATTAAGGAATGCAATCCCGATCCCGCGAGATCTCGAGGCATTTTACGAGATCAATCCCGAACCGAAAAATCAGACGAGATTATCGGGATTGATCAGCATTTTTTATCTTTTGTATGTTTAATTGTATACGTCTCTAGAGCTTTTAGTAAGTACTTAATACTTATGTTCATGTCACATTCAAGTAATGAAAATAGCTGACCTAGTATAGTAATAAAAACTACTACTAGTTAGTAGTTTTTACTCTACTACATTGACTGATTGATGCTTGGAAAAACGCCTACAAAAAGTTTAATGCAATGATTGATAATGAACATTTTGTCAAAATTGCTGATACAAAATGCAAGGCATTGTCGTTAATTGCTATTCAGCTCTATAAACAAAAAAAACACAAAAGTATTCGGGATCCCGATCCGTAGGGATCCCGCGGGATTGGAAATTCTAATCTCGAGGGATACCGAAAGGACAATCCCAACTCGGGATTGCATTCCCTAGTCGTAATATGATAATAGAAGATCCAAAACAGAAGATGGAAATAGATCGCCGAATAAAAATGCTGAAACGGAAGCGAACTGGCCAACTCAATTGGAAAAATGTAAAAAAAAAGTTTAAAAAATCGGTAGGTTGGAGGCTCCGTCGCTCGATCCGCTGGGCCTAGCAGGAAGCATCTAGATGCGAATCATCACTGTACGATACTAAATTTATCTATGAAAGAAATGTATTTCAACGTAAATGCTTATCCGCTGTCATTAGCCCCTACTAGGGAATGCAATCCCGATCCCGCGAGATCTCGAGGTATTTTACGAGATCAATCCCGAACCGAAAAATCGGACGAGATTATCGGGATCGATCAGCATTTTCTATGTTTTGTATGTTTAATTGTATATGTCTGCAGAGCTTTTAGTAAGTATTTAAAACTTACGTTCATGATTCAAATAATGAAAATAGCTTTGAATAATATTTGCTGTATTTTATAATCCTAACATAGTAAAACAAACTACTACCTACCAGTTAGTAGTTTTTACTCTACTACATTGACTGTGTGATGCTCGGAAAAACGCCTATAAAAAAATTAATGAGCATTTTATTAAAATTGCTGATAAAAAATGCAAGGCATTGTCGTTAATTGCTATTCAGCCCTATAAACAAAAAAACACAAAAGTATTTTGGCTCCCGATCCGTAGGGATCCCGCGGGATTGGAAATTCTAATCTCGAGGGATACCGAAAAGACAATCCCAACTCGGGATTGCATTCCCTAGTCGTAATATGATAATAGAAGATCCAAAACAGAAGATGGAAATAGATCGCCGAATAAAAATGCTGAAACGGAAGCGAACTGGCCAACTCAATTCAAAAAATTTTAACCTTCGGAGTAAAAAAAATTGCTAGGCTCCGTCGCTCGATCCGCTGGGCCTAGCAGGAAGCATCTAGATGCGAATCATCACTGTACGATACTAAATTCATCTACGAAAGATATGTATTTCAAGGTAAATGTTTATCCGCTGCCATTAATCCCTACATCATCCTCGCAACAAACCAAGATGAATGCCGTCATATATACGAACACTGATGGCAGGCCAAGATTGGGCGCGGCTCACCGTTCGCATCAGATTGTGGCGTCCCCGAGAGAAATGGAGCTCTTTAAGAAAAATAACAATTGATGGGTCGATTTCCTAGCGCCCGTGCGGAGAACGCGATCGATACGCGGCGTGCACGCAGCCGTTTGGAAACATTTGCATTTCGAATATACAAGGTTCGAATGTTCACACGGATCTGGCTGACGTCGCGGTCCGCACGCGAACGAAAAATTCAATACTCGCATTAAGGCCGGCCGCACTTTGGATACGAATTATTATCGCACGTATTCGTCCGATTATTTTCGTATGCATTGATTGCGTCTCGCGTTGGTCACGATCAGTTACTTTGCGCATTTCTCCAATAACGTTCGTGCCAAATGAATAATCTGTATCTTCTGGAAAACTCTACTATGACAGACGTAAATAATGACAAATTTCATGACTGTCTATCTAATAAATTCACAAATGCTGGGGAGAATCGAAGTGCAACGAGAGCCCATAATATTGCAGAAATATTTAAAAGTTTTTTTATTCGAAGTACATAACTATACCTCACCTTCATTAAACCAAATTATTTAACTTACAGGTATTTTTTAGTTCTTAGAGATTCTCCGCCATGATCTTCGCTGATGGTCACGTAGTTGAATCACTTTGGTCCCACAAACATTTTTCAATATCCGTCGTACGAAATTGCAAAAATTTCCTAACAAATCCGGATCGTGTCGGACGTCGCATCTATACGTGCGTACACGCACTGCTAAATCGTGTACAGTGTGCGATGTTCAATACTATTAAGGTCAGGAATATACTTGCGTATTCGTACTACTCAATTTTATACGAGAACGCATCCAGTGTGCGGCCGGCGTTATTTCGACATTTTTTCTTTCCCGTCATTCGCGGTTTAATGGCATTTTTGTGTCCCGAAAAATACGAAAATTCGGTGTTTCACGGCCGGCAGCGCAGGGCGCGGCGCACGGCCGAACACCTCCGAAATACAATAATTTCTAATTAACGGGACCGCTCAATTAAAACCTTCGGCCCCGCTGCCTCCCCCTCCCCCTCCCCCTTGAGCCACCCCCCCCCTGGCGATACTCTGCGAAACTTTGCCACTTTGGGACGTCCCGGGAGCGCCCTGGAAACTTGGCCGGGTGAAGCCCTCTGACGCCTTCTTCCCGTTTCTTAACGTCATCATTTTGGACATCATCATATAGTTTGAAAATTACACATAGGTTATATTGAGGCACATGGAGAGAAAAAAAAAAAAAACTAATCCATAAAACTCAAGTTTATATTATACTCCCTTTCTCGTTTACTAGTTGAAAAAGGCTCGAGTCGGGCGAGGCTACGAAAGGGAGTAATAAAAACCGTTAAAATTTCGAAAAATCCAAAATTATGCTTTAATAATTTTAAAAATTTTAAACGAAAATTTGTTAGATCATATTATTAATTAAATAATTAATTACGAACATCAATTAATTAATTACTAACATTAATTAATTAATTACTAATATTAATTATTAATTAATTAATTACTAACATTCTGTTATTCTGTTTGTTAGAACATTTTTATCGTCGCCACGAGTCTGCCTGCAAAGTTTCAGCTCGATTGGATCACGGGAAAAGGGTTAAAGATCGATCCAATGTTTTTTCGGCAGACAAGCGACAAGCAAACAAGCCGACGAGCAGACGCTACGTGTTAAAAGAGAGGAACTAAAAAGGAGAAAAAGGAAGAATAAAAATAATAATTAAAAAATAAGGAAAGGAAAAAGAACAGCTATTAAATACTTAAAATAAATACTCTTGTATTTTCATGGTATATTTTTTATGATGTTTTACAAACATCGATGTATCGTTTGCATCCCTCCCTATAGTTACTGATACACATGCTTATTAGTGGCACGTGAGCATGCGCAGTATCGACCTTCTTTAGACCTTGCTTATTAGTGGCTTGTGTGTACGCATATTGCTAGTAATGAGTATGCCAATGTCATTCACCATGAGAAGGGGTATCTTTTGAGCAGGCTTGCTTATTATGAGCATGCTTATGTCATTCGCGGGCTTCGCGGCTAGTATTATCAATGCGAACTTCTCAGTCCGCGACAGATGAAACAAATATGGCGCGTTGGGGAGATGATAAGACATTACTTTTCGTGACTTATTATAGGAATCATGAATAATATGGCGAGAAATAATGTTTATGGAAACTTTATTAAAAGGCATGAATGATTCAAATCTTCGGAACTATTTGAAACTCGGGAACTGTTTTGATTTATTGGTTCACTTGAATTTTCTATTTCAGTTTGCAAAGTTTCAATTTTGATCTAGAGTTCCTCTCTATTCTATGACAAGAGCAAGCCACTAATAAGCATGCTAATAATGAGCAAGTGTGTACAGTTGTTGTGGCATGCTCATTAGCATTGTGTATCTGTACCTTATGACCGCCTTTCTTCGACCGCGGGACCACTGTGCGCCGGTAGCCATCCCTTGCGCTTCTCCGAGGGAGATTATTGTCACAACCCGTCATCTGATAATGGGGCACGGCGCGCACGGTCCACCGTAACTTCGGGCAGCCTCCCTCATGCATAGTTAAACCGGCCCAGCCCCCAACCCGACCGGGATACGGCCTTAATGAGGACCGGTGCCCGAGGTATGGATTTAATAGAGTCCCGCGCCTCCCCCTGGACTCTCGCACCTGGATATTCGTTACGCAATATTAAATTAGAGCTGAGGTGGGAATATCTCAGCCGGATTTAGTACGGTCTGAGTGATTTAATCCGGGATTTCTTACTAAGATGCGGATTTAGCGTACTAACACGTGCCCCCCCGCACGTAAGGCGACTTTACGAGTGAGTGTTGCCGTCCCGAGAGGGTTAACATTTTGTACGGTATTTATTTTTTCTCAATTTTTTGCATATTTCAGCAAACAAAGCTTTGTATTATGCGCTAGGTAAGTGGTTAATACGAAGTTGTTTAATTAATTAAAATTAATAATTGTGTCCAACCACAAAGTTAACGTTATAAACATCATATATACAAAGTACGAAATATGGTCCCGTTCTTCATACAATGAAAATAAGTATTTCCCTAAATGATTGAATGTCCTGTTAATTTAATCTAACTAAAATAATCGTAATCTAAATTAAACAAACCAAACCTAATAATCTAACCTAACCTAACCTAATAACCTAACCTAACCTCATATATTGCCTATGAAATATCAAAATATGCAGTGCATTTTTGGAAACTTTAAAGTGTAAAATCTTATTTAATACTTACTATTTAAACGTAAATTATCATTCATTTTGTTATTAGCACATTCAATAATATAGTGAAATACTCATTTTCGTTGTATATGCAATGGGACGATGATCTTGGATTTAGCCCAAAGTACAAATTTAAACATTTAATGTTTTTTTTCTGCACGGTTTTATTGTACGATATAATATTTATTACACAATTGTGTTATTCATAGTTCCTCTCCATTCCATTGCTCTTGTGCTCGGACAAGGAACTATGAATTCACATTTAATTACTTACATTTTATTATTTTATATTATATTATATATCTAGGATGAAGTAGTAGAAGGTAATGGTGTCTAGTTCAGTTCATAGAGATGTTCTTTCAATTTGCTCTTCAATTGTTCTGTATCCTTTATCTTTTTCATTTCGATAGGGAGGTTGTTAAAAAAATTCATGCCTGAGTATATGAAACCTTGTTGATATTTTTTGTATTACATTTTGGGATTTTAAAATTGTCTCTTAATCTTGGTGTTGTGTTTTTTTTCGAAATTTGCCTGATCGTTTTCTTTGATAAGTTACATAATTGATACTCTTTTATGTATAGATTCCACCTTTGGGAATGGAAAATTTTTAAATAGTGTTACTAACACATATAAATTTAATATTTTTGTCACACATATGAAAAAAAAATACACTTGATTTTGAGTTCTACTTGTTTAACTTTACATTTAACTTAAATTGCTATACCAAAAACACCGACCTGTATAAAATTATTATCAATATGATAAACTTAAAAATTTATATACATCGAACAGATAAAGAAAACAGATATAAAATAAATAATAAATTTATTTTTGAGGTTTATAGCGTCAACATTGTAGTTGGACATAATTATTAATTTTAATTCATTAAAAACTTTGTATGAACCACTTGGAGTAACTTTCGTCTACCGGTTTCGATACCACTGTATCTTCATCAGGAGTGACGCTTACTAACTATCCATTTTGGTTAACAATTTAATTATTGAACGGGGGCGTGGCCACGGTTATGGTGGGGGTAATTTACAAGTTGACACCGATATCAGTGTCTGCTCGTCAATTACCCCAATATGTGAAATAAATAATGTATATATATTTAAAAAAAAAAACATTTAGAGCATATATGTTACAGCTATAGATGGGTATGAAAATAAACTTAAGATTGGCAGGCTAAACTTAAATTTATGTTCGAGGAGAGGCTAATGTTGATTCTCTCATCATTTTTTTCAACATTAGCCGGCTAAACTTAGGGAAGCTGTGTAAGCTTGTATCTCTTCCTCTTGTATGTATGTCGTTCTAGCTGAGGGTGATGGTGAAGCGATGGCGTTCCCATAGATTATCCCCGCCCTTTGTATGGTCTTCCCTATGTGCGAGTTCGCGTATTAACGTCATAAGGCCGGCCGCACTTTGGATACGAATTATTACGTACGTATTCGTACGATTATTTTCCTACGTATTGAGCGCGCACATTGATTGCGTCTTGCGTTGGTCACGATCAGTTACTTTTCGCATTTATACAATAACGTTTGTGCCAAATGAATAATCTGTATATTCTGGAAAACTTAAATAATGACAATTTTCATGACTATCTATCAAATGTATTCCCAAATGCCGGGGAGAATCGAAGTGCAACGAGAGCTCATAACGTAAGTTTTTTTTGTTCGAAGTACATAATTATACATCACCTTCATTAAACCAGATTATTTAACTTACAGGTATTTTTTAGTTCTTTAGAGATTGTCCGCCATGATCTGCGCTGATGGTCACGCAGTTGAATCACTTTGGTCCCACAAACATTTGTGGTCATGTGTCAAATTGGCAAAATTTTCAATATCCATCGTACGAAATCGCAAAAATTTCCGAACAAATCCGGATCGTGTCGGACGTCGCATCTATGCGTGCGTACACGCACTGCTAAATCGTGTACAGAGTGCGATGTTCAATACTACTTCGAAGGTCGGGAATGTGCTTACGTATTCGTACGTATACGTACTACTCAATTTCGTACGAGAACGCGTCCAGTGTGCGGCCGGCGTAAAGTCGGCATAGCGGGGTTACGCCCCTCGGCCCAGCGCCTCTGCCGGCGGACCGGCGAACTGACAAATTGAATAACGAATCCTCTAGACTCTAGAGCCAGAGCCTTTTTGCAAGAACCTCCTCGCGTCCGGCCGGAAATTGCCTAGCCGGGCATCACGCAGGAGCGGCGCTCCCGCTGATGCGAGATCGCTCAAACCGGACCTCAGACTAGATCTCGTTTGACGGTTACAAATATTTTTATTTACTTCCACGATTGAATTATTTGAATTCTGTTTTCGCGGATGTGTTGTAAATATAACATTCTTAATACAGGGTGAACCAGAGCCAGCAGCAGAAACTTGGGCGGTAGATTCCTGACTATGTTGTGAGTCTAAAATGTTCAAGCAACCATGACCTAATATCACTATTAATTATAGTTTGCATTTTTTTTTCAATATTTCTGACTTATTTTTTGCAAAAAGTTGAATTATCATTACAGTAACGTATATCGATGGTGAAAAATTCATTTGCTTCAATACAACTTAAATAAAATGATAAAATAATAAAAAATTCCTTTTTTCAATTTTTGCAAGGTTTTCATCATTTTATTCGCCTTGTATGAAAGCGAATAATTTTTTTATAATCGACATAAAATACTGTAATGATAGTTGAACTTTTTGCAAAAAATAAGTGAGAAATATTGGAAAAAAAATGCGAACTTTGATATTGCAATGCATTGCTTGAACAGAACAGACTCATAACATAGTCAGGAATCTACCTTCCAAGTTTCTGCTGCTAGCTCTGGTACACCCTGTATAGACAATTATTTGTCCGTTAATGGTTACGGATATTTTATACGAGCCGTATGTTTTTCCGAGAAACAATTCTCGACGTTTCGTTGAAGTCGAATTCAATGTCATCAGGAGAACGACCTGTACATCATGGAGGTATAGGGCGGACTGATTACTGTTTCCGGGGGCGTAAATTATATGCACTTTGTTGTGGAGTGTAGTTTTGTGTTACTGTAACCATATACAGTAACATATCTAACGACCGTAATAATTACCTTAAATCTTAAATATTTGACCCTTTGGATATCGTTAAGAGTTACGTTTTTCTATAAACATTTCATAAATTTTCTGTGTAGTTTTCTGGGATTTTATGCCGTGTCCATGTGACCCCTCTGGCATCTATTGGCCAGAGAGTTCACATATACACGGCAAAATATCCCAGAAAAATACACACAAGATTCTGAACGGCCGTGAAAACCTGAGAACATTTCATAAATTGTTTTATTTGTGATACAATAAGGAATATATGAAATTAAATTGCTTTAATATATATTATATTTTTAATTTTTAAAAAATGATTCGTTCTCCACTAAATTCTCAGGACCTCACGTTTATACGCCATTTGTTAAAGCTATTAAAAATATATAAGAGTTCACAGTAAGTACTGCTACACTTAAAAAGAAGTCAAAATGCAATAATTATAAAACAAATTGAAAAAATATTTGAATTACGAGTAGCTTTTATAAGTTTGCTTCGCATATTAATAAAATTATATTCGAAAATCTCGAATTCAGTACATTATTAATTAGTAATCCTCAATGACTGCATTAATTTTTTTTCCATATATAGCCCACATATTATATTATATAAAGAAATAAAATAAAAAATACAATTCATTAAGTATGTATGTAAATTAATAACGCTATAAAAATGTTTTTAAAAACATATTATACTATGATGAAATAAATATAAAATGAACGGAAAATTAATGTCAATAAAGGTAAGCGTGTTCCGCACAATTTTAAGAACTTCGATATCTTGTTAGTTTATGAGTACTGTGTAAAATATGCAGTCACCATGGTATCGAGCATGACAATTATTCTAGTAGGAAATTTTTTGGAAGACAACTAAGGACCTGTTGTTTGATCAGAAGTTAGAGTAAGAGTTAAACAAAAATCATAGATTTTTACGAAAACGGGTGTTTTGATTGGTGGAGAACGCAAAAATCTATGATTTTTTCGTAACTATTACTCTTAAAACTTCAATATCTTGTTAGTTTATGAGTACTGTGTAAAATATGCAGTCACCATGGTATCGAGCATGACAATTATTCTAGTAGGAAATTTTTTGGAAGACAACTAAGGGCCTGTTGTTTGATCAGAAGTTAGAGTAAGAGTTAAACAAAAATCATAGATTTTTACGAAAACGGGTGTTTTGATTGGCGGAGAACGCAAAAATCTATGCTTTTTTCTTAACTATTACTCTTACTCCTGATCAAACAACTGGCCCTAAGAAAACATTGCGTTAAAAACTTCAAAATGGTGGACAACATTTTGGTGAACCTCGCGCCCTCTGTTTACAGGACGGAAGCGATTAATACAAACGAGAAAAACATCGGCAGCATCGAGAGACGGACAGGCCGAAGAGTGTCTCGATGTCTCCCCCGCGCGCCCGGGCGGAGAAACGGGTCCGAACGTAAACAACCGGGCGGCGCGCGCACTCGTTTTCAACGGACATATCATAATGGCAACAAAAAATCGGTTACATCACGCGACGCAACGATCCGCGTTCGAAATTTGAATCGTCAGTTGGGAGAAGGCTTCGTCTCGTTCCGTGAAAACGAAAGTCGTTAAGATTCCGTTAATCCGCTCGGCCGGCGCTGGCGGCCGTTCACTCCGCTAGTGCTGGCGCGGCTCGTGGGACGACGCCGTGTCGATTGTCACCGTGGGTCGTTCCTACTAGAAGTACAGTTCGCTCTTTGTTTACCTGCGGGACTTGCTTTTGCCACATTTGCGTATTTCATTATAAAAAAAAAATCATTAATATCCCACGATTTTAAGCATTTTTTTTTTCATCTCCGCCAATTTCAGATGTCCTGTTCTTCACTCCTTTGGATTCTAGTGTAAAATAATTTCACATTTGCTTGTATTTTAATGGAAAACGCTGTGAAACTTCGATGCTTGCAATAAAAAAAAAAGCTGGAGCTTATCACAACTTCCTGTTTATTCTTATTGGTTTGTTATATCTTCACATGTTATGGCCGCAATTATATAACATTCTACACTTCGTCAATTTTGGCGTCAAGACGTATAATACAAATAAGTACGTCCCATCTACATATTTTGTCTTGGATATTGTAGAGATGTCTTTGACCGGTTGTTTCAAGTTGGATTAGAATAAAAGTTCACTTGAAGCATAGATTTTTACGGAAACGGATCGTTTGATAGGTGGAGAACGCAAAAATCTTTAACTTTTACTTCGATCCAACTTGAAACAACCGGCCCTTAATCAGAGAATAGGGGATTTAATATTCCTAATTCATATCAAAAATATAAAAAAATCAATGTACGATGCATAGAGTAAAGAGTAATAGGCTACACGATACCCTTCTTGGGAACTGGGAATAGAACAATTTAAGAAGGTTTCAAACATAACAAAATAAATTATTGAAAAAAATACCGAATGTAAGGTTTACAACTTAAATTACTTGACACCGGCTGAAACAATTTACTGAACAACGCAGCAACTCAATTGTCAATAACTTAACGAAAACTGAAACCCTAAACCTTATTCATGAGCTTGCTAACGGAAAAATGTTAAAATAAGTAAAATTCGTCAACATGCATGAACGAATGCAACTTCATGTGCATGTTCATGTCTTAAAAATTATGTTTTATTGTCCTTTCTTATACGTGGTTAAGATAATAATTTATATCTCTTTCTGACTGATACATTTAGTACGTAATGGAAAACAGCAGAAACTAGATGTCTCACATTTGTTTTTTTAGTGACTAGTCTATATTTATAGTACGTCTATGATCTCTTGCATATATTATTTAAATAAAAAAATAAAATTAATCAGTGAAAAGCATTTACAAGACGTACCGAATATATGAATCGATTCTAGAGTGGTACGCAATTCAGATGCCTATTTGCTGACGGGTTCTCAGTGGTGTAAATATCGATCGTCTCGTCAAGTTCCTCATCTCTATTGGAGTTCGCTCTCGCTGCTTCTGCCATCTATCGCCACAGCTGCGGGGACTCTGCACAATGCTGGGAAATCTACACCAACGTAAATGGGCAGTGGCATATTAAATCCAGTGTACTGAACGATTTTTTTGTGCCACAAAATAAATTTAAAATGGCTGAATTTCTCAATCGTGGCCGAATTTCGCACGCTTTGGTTAACTAAAATAAAATGAATTAAAAAATTCAACGACTTTTGTAGAAAAATAAAAACGCTTCACAGATGCTTGTAGCGTACCACCCCTGTATTGAAAATGATTATCTGGACCGAAAAGATCATATATAAAATCAAAATAATTATCTCCATCTGAGATTCGAACCCCCCCTCTCGTACGACATCAGGTGATAACTATCCACTGTACTATGTACTACAAATAAGACATGAAAATTGACGTTGAAAATTTCTGAACCTCTTTGATAATAAGTTTGGTTTTTACTTTTAAATTTGATGGCAACGGTGTATAAATAACAAAGTATATAAAATACAAATCAATTAATTAAATAATAATATAAATATAAAATAAATCAGCTTTATATATTTACTTGACAATTTGACACCACAGTTTAATTTGTCTGTCTTTCAACTCAAAAGAGTTTTTTTCTAACTAGCTTAGCATGAGAGGTAGCAGAGTGATAATCGGCGCTTCCCAAATTCCGAAACCGATATAAGTGAAAAACATAAGATAAGAGTAAGAAAATATATAAAACTACGAAATTTTTGACTTGGTATTTCATTAATGATAATAACTGAACATTGGACTTACATAACTAAATAAATAAACGATGTTAAAAAAATCCATCTTGAGAATTAATCTGAGGAAAGGTCACTCTGAAACCGGTCGAGATTATCGAATAATAAATAATTCATTGTTTAACAATGTCCATCACTAACGCTACCAAGACGCTATGCCACGCCAGAGGCGCTGTTTAAACTGCCTTAAATCACGGCAAAAAAACTGTACGTAACAATGACTGCTACTAACGCTGTCTAGACGCCGTACTAAGCTAGATGGCGCTGTTTTCATAGCTTTAATTCGCTGCCGTAAATATATATAGGTAAATATATTATTTTATGTATCAATAGTCTGTAATTTTATATAAAAAATAAATTTAAACATAAAACATATTAATATTATATATGAGAATTATAGATTTTCATTTATGTACCGCTTTTTTCTTTATTTTTTTAATAATTAAATATTCTTTAGGAACGGGCATGCAAAAGTACCGTCATTTTTGACGGGTTACAGCTAGTTTATCTTAATTAAAAATCCCGCAGTGGACAATATGTAATTATTTGAAGTATATAAAATAAAGTATTGAGTTTCTTATTTAAATGTTGAAATTAGTAAAAACTAGCTGTAACCCGTCAAAAATGAATTTTACATGTGGGTTCCCAAAGAATAAGTATTTATTTGTTAAAAAAATAAAGAAAGAAAAATTATAAAAAAGTTACGGATTATTATTGGGAATTATTGGGATATGAAATTTTGTAAATATTTATAATTTCGTGAGCATACTCGTATATAGGTAGAAAATTAAAAAAACGAATAATGGTGATATTTTACCTCGCTGACGATGGTTTCCTGTGTTGGCCAATATTAATTCGTTACTTCTATACATGGGCAGACGATTGCTATCCCAATTAAGTGACACCCACAACATTTCTCCATATTCATAGTATTTTCAATGCAATCAACTAAACTTTATAACATTTACATCGTCATCAAAATCTTAGGATGTTTTTTTGACGTCAATCTATAATTACAATGCACAACTGTTTTAAATTTTATTTCTTCTGTTTGTCTCTTCTTCTTCTTCTTCAGCTTTCATCTCTCCACTGTTGGATATAGGCCTCTTCTATACCCTTCCATCCTTCCTTGTTGTTTGCTAATTGTAGCGCAATTAATTAATTAATTACAGCGCCTATATCGTCGGCCCATCTCTTTTGAGGTCTTCCGATGCCTATTTTATTCAGAACTCTAGTAGGCCATCTTGTAGCATCCTGCCTTGCAACATGGGCTATAGTCAAGAATACAACCGAACTTGAATTTTGATGAAAAAAAAAATTGTTCCTGGTGTAATAAAGGGTCCTGATTACATAAATGAAGTCAAATTTTCCCGCTTGCTGGTTTAAAAGCAATTATTTCAAGTTTAAAAATGATACATTTTGACACTTCATGCCATAGATCATATACAAAATATATGTTTTTGCTGTTTTATTCATAGAAATTGACAAAACTTATTTCCGTTGTTAACACAAAATTGGCCTTTTCCCTACCGGATACGTCGCCTACCCTTATTTCCATTTTTAATACAAAATTGGCCTTTTCCCTACCTGATACAACATCTAGACTTAACATTAATTTTCTATGGTTTCTTGTTTTATTATATGGGCGTCTATGACGTAAAGTGTCAAAATGTATCATTTTTAAACATGAAATAACTGCTTTTAAACCAGCAAGCGGGAAAATTTGACTTCATTTATGTAATCAGGACCATTTATTACACCAGGAACAATTTTTCTTTCATCAAAATTCAAGTTCGGTTGTATTCTTGACTTATTCCGCAACATGTCCTGCCATTCTGTTTGTTTACCTTTTTTTATTTTATCGCTTCATTAGACCATGAGGCTCAATTACCGAAGCGATACACGAGGGATGAGTGAATTGCATAGATTTATTGTGACCTCATCGGAAATCGGATTCCCGTGTGAGAAGACAGTGTCATGCTCACTGAGCTACAAGCCACAATTATCTATGTTATAACAATTTTCTTGTTTCTATAGGTCAGTGTCACTAAGTAACCTAAAACGAACATTTATTGACAGTCGTCCATGTCGTATAACAAACTAATTGTTCCACTTGGTACATGTCAAATAAAGTAAAGCATGTTTCTATTGCGCTATTATTTAGCTTCACTTGTCTGTCTCACAGGGATAGGAACAAATCATGCAATCGATATTTGTCCCACTTCCTGAACAACGATCGCTTTGAAATTTGGGAGAGAGACGTATTCCGGATGACAAAATAATAATCATTGAGTAATTGTAAAAAGTGAGTTAAATTATTCAAAAATGTATTCTTTTTCTGACATTGTGCATGCCGGTGACATTTGTCGTTTTGTATTATTTTTATTATATTTAACTAAGTTAAGTGCTTGTGCTATGAAAATAGCTCAAGCTGCTTGTAAAAAAAAATGAGCGAGCCTTACTAGTAGTCGAAAAATCGATCAAACTTTTGATCGATTTTTAACCCTTTTCCCGTGATCCAATCGAGCCGAAACCCTGCAAGCAGACTCGTGGCGACGATCAAGAAGATCTGTCAAATTTTCGTTATAAAAAATAATAATTATAGTGTATTTTGGATTTTTCAAATTTTTAAAGATTTTTTCGTACAACTGAATAAGTTGTATGAAAATACTCCGACGCGTCTGGTGGACACGAAACCCGAAAATGAGAAAGGGAGTATTGTAAAAACTTGGTTAGTTTTTTTTGATATGAAAATGAGTTCGTATCATGCGATAAATAATAATCTCTATTGCAATACTACTGCAGACATCAGTCTGATGTGATTGCGTCACGCCCGCCTGATCACAACACAATGGAGTCTCCGTGCCTTGGGGGACAGCCGGGGTCAAATGAGGACTCCTGCGTTTTGTCAGCCAACCAGGCCGGGTGTGCATTCTATCTGAACATTAGCATCTGGGTTAATGGGCAGGATCTTCGTATTGAGATCCATTGCTTTGAATAGACGATGTTTATTTTAATATTGTACAGTGGAACGTCAATATAAAATGATGTATTTCGTTCCCAGCCATTCAATTCAATTTATTTGATAATATGTACATGACAAACAAAATGCTTAAGGCATACATATTAGGAAGTATATATCAAAATAAAAATATTTAATAAATTAAAAATAACATAAAATCTGGTCAAAGGCGTAGGAGAATCCCGCTTCGGAAAACCCCCTCAGACACATGGAATATATCAATACCCAAAGCGATTTTGTTCAGCATAGCTGTGGCTCTTCCAACAGGCATAACCATCGGCAGGTTGGTCCTGTATATTGGAATGTGAAACAATCTATTCTGTCGATGTCTAATGTAATTATCAGGAACATACAAACCAATGCTCTGCATAATTTCTGGATTATCGATCATACCGCGCAACAATCGATAAAAATGTGTAATCAAATACACATTCCTTTTAGTCTCTAGACTATTGTAGCCAAGCATGCCCTGGAGAAACTCGGTTGGGTAAAGCCAAGGATAATGCCCGTACTCTCTCATGTAGAGATATCTCAGAAACTTCTTTTGGATTTTCTCCACCATAAGAGAGTAACTCGTGTGGCCCCCAGATCGTCTACTCCGCACCAAGAAGTTGTAAAGAATTCTCAGTACACGGGTGTTCTCGAAAACCCTGGCAGTACGCAGAACAAATCCTAACATTCTCAAAGCATTACCACTGATCGTCTCTATGTGATCGTGAAATGTTAGGTTGCTTACAAATCTAACACCTGTGCACCGCCATGCGCTTTGCCTGTCTTTTCTTTCTTCTTCTTCTTCCTTGCACTGTCCCAACTCATTGCCTATGTAGGCTATGAGTTGGTACAGTTCTGGGTCTCGTTTTCATCCAGGCCGTTTCTCTGTATTACCTCCGTTGCCTATGTTTTCTTTAACAAAAAAAAATTTCACCCGAAAATCGATCTTGGAAGTCATCGCATAATATATATTTAAACACTGCTAATTAATGCTTTGTCGTTATATATTTATTTATTTTTATACGTGCAGTGCTTAGCACCATTAAAAAATTAGTAAGAACAGTGAGACATCTTCACAGTTTAAACAGCATTAAAAAGATACACAAGAAAGCGATCAAAATAACAATCGCAAAGGCAGTACGCATTTTAAAATATAAAAAGCAATTTAATTAAATATGTACACAGAAAATCAATTGAATAAAACACTATACAGTGTGAAAAATGAAAAAGTCAACATATAAAATCAACATATTTGAGTAAAACAGTAAAACATTAGCAGAGTTCACGATAAAAACTATTACTATCTCAGAATCTATTAAATGTTTCTTTTAGCCAAGCCGTCATGGAATATATCTACAAACACAATTTACTCATTGCACGATCTGTGTAGTCTCGGCAGAGATGAGTGTATGTGGTCGTTTGTTCTCGTATTATGATAGTAGAATATATCTTTTGAACGCGTTGTCATTGGGATCCTAAGACATACTTTAGAGAGAAGATAAGGACTGTCAATTTGAGAATTGATAATTTTGTACATAGATATTAAATCTATTAATTTCCATCTGTATGAAAAACTAAGGACAGAAAATTACTCTTCATGATACCGTAACTAAACTGTAGGCCTACATAAAAATTAGAAATTTGGATAAAAAATGATTCATTCATCGTGATTCTTGTTTTTATTTTATAGAGGTCAGACTATTGTTTGGAAGGGAAGTCACCTTCCATTGTGACGTCAGGTAATGTCAATTCTGATGATTGATATCCTGATGCTTCACCAGTAACATTCAGACAATTCACCAGCACTCATTTTTTAAAGAATGTATCCAATGTTGTATGTTGTGTTCTATTTTTTCCGAAAATGTCCAAACACGTCGTCTTCAAATGGATTGATATGCTGATTAATTACAGCGATATTTGGATGCCGTTTCTCGACGAAATTCTGCATTTCGGCCCGATTCTCGATATCTACGTGAATTCCGCACGTAGGTACTCTTACAATTTATTTCACTGGTTGAATATAGTGCGCACTCAATCGTTGTTTCGCTTCACTTGACGTCAAAATAAACTAAACTGCCGAAATAGTGCACCCTGCTTTTATAAGAAACCGTTTTTTCTCGAATTTCCGGGATATTCCCGTGTGTTTTAGACTCTTCCCATTAAATTCTAATATACAGAGTGCTATGAAATCTTCGATTACGCGCAATTCATTTTTGTTTTGTCTCATGATAGCATGATACTATTTAACGGTATTTGAAACATTGAAATGTCCTACTGTGTACGGAAGTGAGACCTGGAGCTGGCAGGAGAGGAACGAAAGTAGACTGAATGTAGTGGAAATGAGATCCCTCAGACGTACGGAAGTGAGATCCCTCAGACGCACGGAAATAAGATCCCTCAGACGTTCGGAAGTGAAACCTGGAGCTGGCAGAAGAGGAACGAAAGTAGACGTGGATGCAGACGAAAGTGGATGCAGTGAAAATGAGATCCGTGGCAAATTCATTTATGTTAGAGTAAAGAATGAAGATATTAGGAATGAATGCAAAGCTGATATTAGCATAATCGATAGAATTAAAAAGGTTCGCTCAGATGGTTTGGGCGTGTTGAGCGAATGAATGAGGAAAGAATGGTACGAAAGATGTATAATGCATGTGTTGACGGCGCCAGAAAGAGAGGGCGACCGCGGAAGACGTGGCATGACCAGATTAACCAGGTACTGGAAGATGGTCCCGTTAGAAGCCTCAACAACCGGCGAGCTTGCAAGATATATGAATGTGGATGAGGCGAGAGTTGTATGTCATGACAGAAGAGTGTGGCGTTCTATCCTTTGTGCCTACCTCCACGGGGAAATGGCGTGTTGGTAAGTAATAATAATAATAATAATATTTGTATCATTTGTATAGCGCCGTTTCCGTGAGTACTCACTCACCTCAAGGGCGCTTCACACAAAACAACTTACTGACTAAAAACACTTATTTACTATTACATACTTATTTACTAGGTGGCATGCAAAAATGGAATGAATATTTTAATTTAATTTATTTAATGTTTATGGAAGACCAGCACAAAAAAAAGCATAGAAAACATTGATACAATATAGATGGCCAATTACAGGTCTCCTCCACATTTAGTCTCCACTTACATTATTGAAAACTATATAATAGTTATTAAATATATATAATATGTATAATAATCGGGAGTGCTAGAAAGAATCAGGTATTTTCGCGGAGTGCATACTAGGAGTGGGAAACATTACGAAGTGATGTAACGGTCTGATTCTATAGTTTTTTTGTATGATTGTCTAAACAAATGCTTTAGTTGTTTTTTGAACTGTGGTAAGCAGTTTATTTGGTAGTTTCTTCCAGTAGTTTGGTCCAGCCACCGCGAAAGCACGGTCGCAGAAATTGGATTTGTGGACGCGATTCACATCAACTAACCTATTTTTATTAGATGCTGATGCTGAGCGAAGAGTTAGTTGTGTGTTATTTGCGGAAAATGGAATGCCGAAGTCGGTAATGTATTGAGGGGCCATGTTGTGAATAGCCTTGAATATTGCGAGGCATAATTTGTATTCAATCCTCCCTGGACATGAAGCCGGTGAAGGTTTTGAAGATGGTGTGAGATGTGCGCAGACTTTGTAGTAAGTAAGTAAGTAAAAAGTGTTCTAAACATTTTCTTGACGTATTCTGTACAACTGTGAATTCGTGCACAAGCTGCGACGATGCTGAGCGAAGAGTTAGTTGTGTGTTATTTGCGGAAAACGGAATGCAGAAGTCGGTAATGTATTGAGGGGCCATGTTGTGAATAGCCTTGAATATTGTGAGGCGTAATTTGTATTCAATCCTCCCTGGACATGAAGCCGGTGAAGGTTTTGAAGATGGTGTGAGATATGCGCAGACTTTGTAGTAAGTAAGTAAGTAAAAAGTGTTCTAAACATTTTCATTGACGTATTCTGTACAACTGTGAATTCGCGCACAAGCTGCGACGAGACAATGCAGCTCTGTTTTCTCCAGTCGATTCTTCGGATTTTGTTCTGCGCCAGCGTTTCTTCCATCCTGCGGCCGCGTAAACACCGGCCGCGATACGGCCGCTGGTCGCGGCGCGGACCAGTTCTGGCCGGGCGGGTACCCGTGTGGGTACACCTTTAGGATACAGGTAAATCTAGTTTGACGCGGCCTTTATCCCGGCGTGGTACTTATCTATCACGAATTCAGAGCGCGGATTCTTCAGCGTGTTGTATCACCGGATACTCTCACCGTGCTTTACTCATGATTGCGCCACGGGCTACCTGGAGCTCTCAAAGCCCACAATTTCAGACTTTACTTTATACAGGGTTATTTGTAAATCATTAATAACCTCGCAGGACTATATTCCTGCCTTGATTATGAGTCGAAGATGTTCAAACTGTCATGACCTAATTAATACCAATAGTTGTGGAGATATGCGACATCAAAGTTTGCATTTTTTTAAATATATTTCTGACGTATATTTTCTAAAACGTTAGACTATCATTACAGTAACTTGTATAAAATATGAAAAATTAATTTCCTTTAATGCAAGTCAAATAAAATAATAAAACTTCCAAAAAATTCCAATTGGAAAACATTCCAATTGGATTTTTTTTCAGAGTTTTTATCATTTTATTTAACTTGTATTGAAACTAACGAATTTTTCGTAATTGATATGAGTTACTGTAATGATCGTCCAATGCATTAGAAAAAATAAGTAAGAAATATTGAAAAAAAAATTCAAACTTTGATGCCGCATATCTCCATAACTATTCATATTAGGTCATGACAGCTTGAACATTTTCGACTCGTAATCAGGGCAGGAATATAGTCCTGCGAGGTTATTAATGTTTTCCAAATAACCCTGTATATATTTTTTTCACAAATTAAAATACAACGTTGTTTACTTCTCATTATAACATTTTTAATTATAAAGTTATAATTAGAACGTTTTTTACGCTTACTGCGTCATCTTCAGTATTACTATTGTTAAAATTGATTTCTAGTACACCCAACATTCAAACACCCTATATTACATCCCCCCTCTTGTCCATATTAGCCTTGCCCCTTCCCACCACTCCACTCCCATACCAGACCCAACAAGCAGTCATTAGTCTAATGATCTAGTTAGTTTTTAGTTAGAACAATTAAAACAGAAGAGAATAAAAGTTATAGAAATTTAAAAGAAAAGCAAGGACAACTGAAAAGTACCAACAAGATGGAGACAAGATCTAGACTATCTAATCAGAGATTGTTTGAATCTGGACAGACTTACACCAAAGAAGTCCAGACCCTGTCCTGAATTTGTAAGACGACATAACCGTGACACGGGAGCATGGAATCCATAATTGGTTCTATGATGGCTAAGGGTCGGTTGTTTCAAGTTGGATTAAAATAAGCGTTTGTTTAAAGCATAGATTTTTGCGTTTTCCACCAATCAGACCATCCGTTTTCGTAAATATCTATGCTTTAAACGAACGCTTACTTTAATCCAAATGGAAACAACTTGCCCTAAGGAACAACACTTAATTATTTCTGAGTCTACGGGAAGGGATAATGAATTTTATTTGGCCCAGTAACGAAGGCACATCAGTGTGGCCATTTAATATTTTGTATATGGTGATTAAGTCAGTGTTTTCTCTACGTTTTTGGAGGTTATAAATTTTTAACATTGCCTCAATTTCACTGTACGAGTAGTCTCCTCTATCCAAGCCCATCATCTATGAGAATTTTCTTAAGAAAGTTACATACAGAGTTATTGCTTGCCCAACGTAAATTGGCGTGCGGCGAATTTGAAACTAAAACCCGGTGGTAACCCCTCGCCCTGTCATTCAGTACAATTCTGTATTTGCTCGGGAGCTGTGACATCTTGATTACCAATATACACTGAATTATTATATCCAAAACATCCTAAACAGTCCGGGATGGTGCAAGAACAATTGCCAATGAAGTATTTAAGTTTTGCGAAGCTGGAAAAGCAAATAATGGACCGATATTACCGTCTGACAGTTTGACAGATAGAACGGCCGCCATTACTGCTTGGTGTTTTTAGTGCTGCCCGACCAAATTTCTGTTAAAGGCTACGACACCGGCTACCGGACATTCTGTACATTATGAATTATCTATGAATTTAAAACTCTTGGATATTCACCTCGGTCATAAACCTTCTTTCTTTTCCTCTTCTTTAATCCATCTTCTTTTTTTTGAACTGACTTCGTATATGTAATTTTTTATTTTGTATCTTTCTTTAATTAACATTTTTTCTTTTGCCCAGACCTCGTATATATATATATGCAGATGTATTGATCAGATATCTTTACGCTATACATATATCTTTTGCACTTCTTTTTATTCTTATCTCTTGTCCTTTTTACTAAGTAGATTTGTCCTTTCCTATCCATTCCTTATTTTCCTTTTACATCTAATTCTTTCACTCCCATAGTTTGTCCATAACTTAAAACTTTCACTTTTTTGTTTTTTATTCTATAACTCAAGTTATTGTTGCTCTATGTTAAAACACAACAGGTTAATTCTGTGGAAACTTGTAAGATGGTCTCTATACTGTTCAATAATCATGTATAATCTCTTTATATGTACTGTTAGTTTCCCATAAATAAATAAGTAAATAAATAAATTATGTATTGTGTAATAAATTTACACCCTGGTAACTTCTGTTACGCGACAGGGACGCCCTCCCTCGCACGCCAATTTATAGTGGTCGCATTCTAGTTTATGTATCAATAGAAAGGCGCTGAGCTGCAACGAATCGCGGGCGAATCCAGTTATCAGTTGGCAGTCGCTTCTGTGGCGGGTGTCTACTCAAAAGTAGACGCTTTGTCTTGTTTTAGTCTGGGGCGTAACTAGTTTCTCAACGGAATAAACTGGGAAGATCTTGCCTCTTTCATCGCTGCGCTCCGGATCACTGCAACGAGATGTGATCGGTGAGCAGAGGCGGATAGGCGATTGTGGAATAAATTCGGGACATCGTACCGAATCAAATGTACATTTGTATCATTATAATTTTCATAAACTTTAAACTGTGTAGTATTAGTAGTATCCCAGTATTAAATTTTCATACAAGTAGGTATGATACTATTATTAATATTTTTAATGTTTAAAGCATTAACGTTGTGGTTAGACATTATAACAGAGTGTTAGTTAAATTAGTATAAACCACTACCAGGTAAATTAGTATAAACACTAAACAGGTACGTCTCGAAACCGGTAGACCTAAAAGGTCTACCGGTTTCGAGACGTACCTGTCTCTTCATCAGGACCAACACTACACTACTATGTTCACAACACTACACCGTAACCATAGTATATATAAAGAAACCCGTGTTTCCCTACCCGCCAAGTCTTCTCCACAACCAGCCACAACCACCCACCGGTGGTTATGGTGGTGGATAGCCCTTGGTGTCACATCAAAAATATGCGAGTTTGGTGGGGGTGGCTGTGCGTGGGTGGGAGCGGGTGAAGAAAATGTGCTTTCTAGCACATTGTTTTGTTATGGGAAGGCCGCAAATGCTTCGGATTGTTTCAAAATAGGTGCGCCGACTGTGTCGGCGAGTCTAGAAGGTTACGGAAAAACCTGCTCTAGAAAGTTCTGGAAGGAGAAGGTTCTAGAAAATTCCCCAAAATTCTATAAGTTTCTAAACTGAGTGGCGGAATGTGTCGGTGCGTCTAGAAGGTTCCTGTACATTCGATAAATTTATTGAAAGTCCAGGAAGGAGAAAGTTCTATGACGATCCGAACAGTGTACTAAAAATCTACGCATGCGAAGCCGCGCGGGCACAGCTAGTTATAAATATAATAAAATAAATATATCTTCAGGCAACAAATGCATTCTAGCATTAGACACACTAAGTTCACCATACTCCACGCATAATAGATAACATAGATAAACTATACATAATAAATTGAGCACTTAAAATTTTTTAATATTAGAACTTTTTTATGAAATATCTCCTCCCCAACACAGGTATTTTCAGTTATTTATTGAAGGAATCTTCCACTGCGTATTTCCTTAGTGTCATCAGATTTCAATTATAGAATTTCTCCTCCGTCCCTGCGGCCCTGTGCTAACTCTTCCGCGGTCTGAAGTCAGCTGCCGACCACGCGTCTAATGGGTCCAGTCGCTCTGCTGGCTGACTGATGACTCCTGCGTTCGACTATTCAGGTGTGGAATGGCTCAACTGCTTTTGTGTTTCCTCGCCGCATTCTGCGAGACGTGGTCGTTCTTCACTTCCGTGTCAGGCTTTCTGCACTGATGGGGGAGCGAACGCGGCCTGCCCGGCAATTGAAATACCCCTTTGAAGTTTTAATGAACCTTTGTCCTTTCTGCAAGATTCACGATTTCATTTATGTATGTATTTTAAATATTCTATATAAAATATATTTCCTAAAAAAATAGTGGAACCAACACCACGTTTGGACCCTAAAATCATACCTATAGAATGAATAACTTAGATGCATATACGACACTATCGTACATTTCAAAAATAAAATTAACTTAATTATATTACTTCTTCAAACACAGCAAAATTAATTTGTGGTGACATTATAATTGTAATTTACAGAAATTAACTTTGTACACACCACTTTTTTATTGAAAAAAATTCAACATGTTTCAAAGCCAATGGCTTCTTCATCAGGATAACAAATGTACAAAATTAAATTTAAAAATCTAAGTATTGATAATCCAAATATTAAAAAGTTATATATGGAAAATGTATAATAATAATGTACCTGCTTAACATGAAAATAACTTTAAAAGATAACTATTTGTAAAAAGGACCTGGTTATTTATAATATTCAATTTACTATTAACACTTCTCCTTATTTCTTATTTCAAAGCCGTTGGCTTTGAAACATGTTGAATTTTTTTCAATATAAAAGTGGTGTATACAAAGTTAATTTCTATAAATTATAATTTTAATTATGTTATGTTCGATAGGTATATGTAGGGACTAAGGACCGTCGATATAGCCCTCGTATCTCGGTATGGAGCATTTTAAACGAATTTTTTCTTAAATCAATTTGTACAACTTTTAACTTTTACCTACTTATATTAAATTATGTTTATGTTGAATAAAAACAGCGCTTACCTTGTGTCATCCATCTTTATTTATTATTATATTAGGCGTTTTTCCGCATACAGGTGCTTCCTGTTATTTTTTCTTCGGGGAACTAGGGGATGATCGCTTCGGCAGTTCAATGCCGAAATGTTGCCACTTTTAACACCTCAACTTATTATCCAGACTACTGATATTCCAGAGACCCGTTTACCGATGGATGGACGCAGCCCGAAAAGGAGATGTTTGTAAACAGTGCAATAAATAAATAAAAATTTGAAGGCACATTCTCGTAAAGTGTGAATATAATTCCGGAGGTGCCCTCCGATACGGATGGGAACAGAAATGAGAGAACGAGTTTAGTGTGAGAAGCGGACGCTATTATCATAAATCTATCCTCTCTTTGTTCCTTGTCACACTTGCTTCATATCCCCCACCCGGAGCAGACCTTCATTCTATTCTAATTTATTAAACACATATCCCTGCGCGTTATTCAAACTCCAGAGAAAATAAATTACAAAAAATGTTATCTGGAACATCTCTTTCCTCTCCTTAAACTCGGGACCGGGAGGGGAATTCACATAACAAATCTCGATTACTCGTGTGTATGTTGGGCGTGTGTACTCAGTGAAAAATTCTAGCGATTAGAATTAGCACAAGGCGAATTGAATACATCGGAACATCTACCTCGGTTAAACATTCAACAGTCGTTTATCGAATCTTTTAAGAACGATACGTTTTCAGCATTCATGTCACCAATCAATGCACGCATGTTATCTAACACAAGGGTTATGTTATCCTTTCAGGACCAAATATAAAAAAAAACATTTTATACGCGGTACTTGTGAAAGGAGAAGAATTCCCACCCGACCAGTGCTTGCACCACATCAGCCTGGTATTTTTCTGTGAATGTGTCGACCTTATCTGTTAGTTTCATTTTAACATATACCTATAAATATAAATGAGACTTAAAGATTATGTCGATATCTTCTTCTCTTCTTCTTCCTTAGCCTGTTTCTCTCCACTGCTGGATGTAAGCATCTTCCATTTTCTTCCACTCATCTCTGTTTTTCCCCCTTCGCATCCAGGTTCTTCCTGCTTGCTGGACTGTCATCAGACCACCTTTTGGGAGGTCTTCCAACGCTTCTATTTTTTGTCCAGGGCCTCCACTGTAGGATTCTGGGTGCCCATCTAGTATCCTCCTGTCGAGCCATATGTCCAGCCCACTGCCATTTTAGTTTTGCATTACGGTCCATAATATCGGTAACTTTTGTTGGGCGTCTTATTTCTTCATTTCTGATTTTATCTCGAAGGCTTACGCCGAGCATCTGCCTTTCCATGGCCCGCTGTGTACATTTCAATTTTTGTATGCTTCTTTCTGTAAGTGTTGCTGTTTCTAGTCCATATGTCAACATCGGTAGGAATGTCGATATATTTACGGAAAAATACCAGGCTGATGTAGTGCAATTGATAGCATACCTACCCGCAAAGCTAGGTGATTTGGGTTTGAATCCCGGTAGCAGCCAAAATATTTTTCCGATAATATTATTTTTCAGTATGTCTTTCTAATTGATTAATAAATTTGGTTTTGAATTTCACAGATCTTTGTTTTGAAAAATTGCAACTTCACAATAAGAATGTGGTCTTGAATATAAATTATTTATTTTTTAATGAGATAATGTGGTGTGTGTTTTAACGGCCGACTGGGTATTGCAATCACTCACTTGTCAATTCCTCTGGAACGAATATACTACACGGTATCAGTGTTTCCCAAACTATGGGTCGCGACCTACTGGTAGGTCGCGAGCGGATATTAGGTGGGTCGCAGTCACAATACCGCGCAATACGTCTCGTCCGGGTCGTGTCGTATTTATTATGGATAACGAAGTGCATCCAGATATCAATGTAGTGTCTGCAATTTTCACTCATTTAACAGAGTTGAAAAATAACTTTAACGCCAACCTCGAAGAAGAGATGAAAAAGTTCAACAGGATAAACTGGATTTAAAATCCATTTCAAGACAACATACCGACTGAAATGTCAACAAAAGCAAGTGAAGAGCTTATTGATTTATCAGAAGATACGTCGCTGAAAAATACTTTTAATCGCAAGCAATTAGCAAAATTCTGGCTTTCAGTTGCTGACACTTATCCCTGCTTGTCTGACGAAGCGATGTCCTCCTCCCCTTCACTACCTCATGTGAAGTGGGATTTTCAGCCGTGGTTTCTATTTCGATTAAACACAGAAATAAATTGGACGTATCGAATTCACTGCGATTAAAAGTGACTAAAATTGAAGTCAACGCTAATGCTGTTATGACAAAAAAAAGGCAACAAATTCATCCTTCCCATTAAAATATCACATATTAACATTTTTTTCGATTATGTTTGGAGGTTTTTCTTTTTTCTTAATTAAACAGTCTTTCGTATGGTTACAATATGGATTGGGAAAATGTGAGGCAGGAGGTGGGTCCCACTTTGGGAACCACTGTACTATAGTCTTCTCTGGTAAGGACAAGGCCGCGCAGCCACCGCGCTGTGAAATGATGCGGGGGATATTTACATCAGCGCCTGAGATTTTAGTCTGCCGGCGAGAGTGAATGGGAAAATGGGAATTTGAATATTATAATTTACCCGCCAAGATGTTGCGGATATCGTTAAAGGCTTTGTTGTACAGACGTGAGCGTGGAGCGTGAGTCTGCGCCTCGTCAAGCCGTGGCTGTTCCGAGTTACAGAAGCACGTGGTCTTGAACAGTCGTCGAGGGTCGTGGGAATAATTTTTTTTTTATATTATTAATTTTTGTCTTCGCTTAGTGGTGTTGCTAATGCGTCCGTATGCGTATATCAGATGTAATAATATTGGATTATTTATATAGCGCCATTTATGTGAAAATTTCACCTCAAGGACGCTTTTTACGCAAAAAACACTTGCACACTAAAAGCATAGAATAACAAAATGATAAAGAAAAACAGCTCAAAACATGAAATAGTAAAAGAAAATAACGAATATTAAAAATATTTTGGGAAAGATTTTGTAAACAGGTGCATTTGAAGTCTTTTTACTCCATTTCTTTTGACTCGTAGCGTCTGCTGTCTGCCGAAAAACTTTGGTTCGATTTTTAACCCTTTTCCCGTCATCCAATCGAGCTGAAACATTGCAGGCAGACTCGTGGCGATGATAAAAATGATCTAACAAATTTTCGTTTCAAAAATTTAATAATTATTGTATAATTTTGGATTTTACGAAATTTTAAAGATTTATATAATGTTTAATTTTCGAGCCCGACGCGTGGAGTAGGCGCGAAACCTGTTTTAATGAGAAATGGAGTATAATAAAAACTTGTTTTTTATGTGTTAGTTTTTTTTAAATGAAGTCTCTGAATCTGTGTTTCTTATTAGGGAGGGCAAAGAGTAGCACGCTTTGGGGCCCGCCACCGCAAATGCCCGTTCGCTGAACCTAGTTTTCTGAAACTGACTTGCCGGTTCCACAACCCTTCCCACCGCTGAAGTAGACGCTGACCTGAGAGTTTGACGTCTTCCATTTATTTCCAGATATATTTAATAAAAATCAGTAATCAGCATTTCAAGATTTGTATTAAAAATAAGGGACGCTACACTGTCACTGGTTGCAAACATTTCTAAATTTCTGTCATAAATTTATTAATTTTGACGTTTTACTCGACACAATAACATAACACAAGGCACACCGGCAAAAGCTAAATGAGGGATTGGGACTAGGACAGAGATTTTTTTGTTTGAAATAAAATCAAGGTAATTTTTTCCTGAAACCATCGTGTAAATTTAGTTTTTAAATAATCTTACCAATGCGAAATTCGCCACTTTGCTTAATTAATACAGTAGGGTAAAAAAATTTAATGTAGGTCTTTAACAGTATAAATCTCATATTATTAATCCTTCCCTAGGAAAGCGCTTCCTATTCTCACAAAACAGAGATTGTTACTGGTGTAATAGTAACACACAAAATAGATGGGACGTCATTATTTATGTACGCGTACTTTCTATGAGAATTTCAAGATGTTTGTCAAATGAGAGGTTCGAAGCAACAAGGCCGTTTTTGCTTGTTGTATGTTTTAGAGGCATTTTATAAAAAGCGCATCAATTTTCAAATCTCCGATCTGACTTTAAAATCTGTTACAAAATTGATGATTGCCCAGCTTTCTATATCGGTAAAACATCGAGAAACGTAAATATTAGAGTAAAAGAACACATTAAATGCTTAACAAATGTAGGTTTTTCTGAATTTGCCGAACATCTAATTAATTTTGATCATACATTTGATAATAATACAGGGTCAAAAATTTTACACGAAAACGGACTAGGTTTGCTACTTAACAATCTAGAAGCATTAGAAATTAATAAAACCATCAATAATAATAGTCAAATAATAAATAAACAAATTAATTTATCTAATAGTCCGATTTTAAAGCTGTTCCCTCTATCTTCAGTTAACTCCTCCCCTTCCCTCCCCCCCACCTAGTTGACACTCTGTCCCTCTCTCTTTTTCTTTCCTCCTTTATAAGTTTCTGTACCTAGATTAGTCTATATTTAATTTTCCTGAAGAAGGTCGAGTCCAACCGAAACTAGTTGACAAATATATAGTGATAAAGTGGTTTAAAACATAGTATTTAATTTATTCTTAAATGTCTTATAATGTCAAGCCACAAAGTGTTTTCTTGCTTTGAAAAAATTAAAATTAATTTGTTTATTTTGCTTCTAATCCTCTCAAATATCAAATTCTCTATTATTACAGCGGAAATATTTGCACTTTACATAAATAAATTAGTAGATTTGTGAAACAAACATCAATATTTTTTTATGTATATTCTAAGAATACAATTGCTCGATTTTGTCCGCAGGGGGATAATCATTGATTAAGATAAAAAAAATTACCCTTCAACAGGCCAGGAGGCCCAATTACAGAAGCGAAGTACATCAAAAAACACCCAGACTTGAGTAAATCACGGGAATCGAACCCGGAACCCTCGGTGTGGGAAGCCAGTGTCATACTCACTGCGCTACGAGGGCCGCACGATAGATGTCTCACATAGACGATGCTGCTTATATGAGAAACATGTATCTAAAGTCTTTGTAGAGCGTCCCAGGACTTACGACCTGTATAAGCTAGCTAATCAATATATATATATATATATATATATATATAAAGAAACCCGTGTTTCCCTATCTGCCAAGTTTTTTCCACAACCAGCCACAACCACCCATCGGTGGTTATGGTGGTGGATAGCCCTTGGTGTCACATCGAAAATATGCGAGTTTGGTGGGGGTGGCTGAGCGTGGGTGGGAGTGGGTGCCGAAAATGTGCATTCTAGCACATTGTTTTGTTATGAGAAAGCCGCAAAAGCCGCTCTAGAAAGTTCTGGAAGGAGAAGGTTCTAGAAAATTCCCGAAAGTTCTATAAGGTTCTAAACTGGGTGGCGGAATGTGTCGGTGTGTCTAGAAGGTTCCTGTACATTCAATAAAATTCTTGAAAGTTCTGGAAGGAGAATGTTCTAGAAGGTTCGCGAAAGTTCTGTGACGCGTGCGAAGCCGCGCGGGCACAGCTAGTCTCTTTAAATAATGCAACATTCAACGATTTTTTATTCTTTTAATCATCTTTTAAAATAATATTTGTAAACTTGATGTTGTAAAATAGCGGTATAATATGTTTGTTATGATAAAGCGAACAAATGAAAATAGATCAGGTCGTCTTTTCATAATACACCCTCGCGAAATTAAAAAAAATGTCACTTTCCGTCCACCCTCATTGACGTGTACGCTTCGTTTTACGCTGTTCCATGATTTATCTCGCGCTTTCATTAAATATTGAAGGGCCCACTAATGGCTCCTCCCTCACCCTAATTATCCCTCGGAACCTTTGTTTAACTTTGTTATGTTTGCGCCACTTTATTGGAGCAATCAAAATAATGCGTGCTCATTTGTCTTGTGAACTTCAAAAAGAAACGCTGCTGTAATGGGTTTCGCAAGAACGGTCTCGCGTGTTTATTGCTTAAGTTGGCGTCTTGCGCGGGTGGACCCGGCTGCCGGAGGTCGCCTGGGCGGTGAGCTGGGCTGAAGGAAACTTGTAAAGCGGTGCTTAGAATCCGCGAGACATTCTGAATAATCCCAGGGGCTGAAAAGCCTTTCTGGACACCGAGAGAAATCTCGACAGTCCCGATGTTTTTGAAATTATATTTCTTCAGAGGTGAAATATTAACTGTGCAACGAAATCATTCGACCGAATTTTTTTTACCCTTAATACTAGTGATGCAACGAATACTACTTTTACGAATACGAAGAATATCTAGCCAACTATTAGACGAATAATTCAACAAAATGATAAATAATACACCGCTGTTCTTTTTTTACTAAGAGATTTAATAATTAAAGCACATTTTTTTTATCCGTTTGTACATTCCCAGTGGTCGAAAATAAATATCACTTTTTCACGCTGACGAGAGGTCTTGTAATATTAGATTTAATTTGAAATTATTTTATAAGAGTTAACAACTTTTACACACAACGGAAATAAAATGGAACGAACAATACGTATTACAAAACCCTACATGAAATGAGCGCCTAACCTTATTAATAACCCAACGAAACTAGATGAAAGAACTCACGTTTTGCTATGAAACAAGTAACAATTGACAACTTGAGAACTCAACAACTCCATTCATTCAATGTTAGGGGAATCCCCGATAATAGAGTGCGTAGGTGTGTTCGGATACACGGTGCACAGCCAAACCGTAATTTGCGTTGCGTTCAATTATAAATAATTTGTTTTTAATATTCATGATGATATTCACCGAATACGAATATTCGGTAAATATCTACTCCCGATGGTTTTTAATCTGTATCTGCGGAGCTAGAATTCCGTTTCTTTGCCAATATAGAACAGGGATCTGTAATGTAGATATCTCTTTAGTTGTCAGTTGTTGCGGCTGGTTCGTTTCGCGCCATAGAATTTGTTTCGCGCGTCATCACGTTCGAATAATTCAGGCGGTTGTGCTTGTGATGCGCTGTTTATTTTATGTATACCAAAGAAGTACAACTTCTAACTCGCGTACATAAGTACTAGGTACCTACAGGCACCCAAATCTTTATTGTTTTCTGTGGGAGGGAGCCTATATTTTGCACAGGATCTTAAAGCGTAACTTAGCAAAAAATTTATAATATAATAAAAATACAATGGCATTTTATATAAATTTGTCGGGGGGAGGGTTCCAATATTTTGCGCAGAGACTTAAAGCATAACTATGTATCATTTCATCCTAATGCCATTCAATATAATACATATTTACTTCAGTGAAAGGTAGCGAAATTTTCACTTATTATATGATTAAAAATTGATGCAAGAAAGAAAAGAAAAAATCCGAAAGCAATCAAGTCATCGTAATTATTTTATTAAAAGCGAATCTTGTAAATATTCTTATAAATTTAACCTGTGATATTTAAAAATTGTTTTTTAGAAATATTTTTATTATTGAAAAATATGGAACAAACTCACTGTTGGACATGTTTTTTCTTACTTTTTTATCGATTGTATATATGTGTTTTCTTGTAATGGGCCCAAAACTCTGTACATCAATTATTGTTTTTTTTTTAAGATTGATTAATTATATGGCTATAAGAAAACCAATAAATGAAAATAAAAATAAAATAAAATAAAACAAACAAATGTTGTATTATTTTTCGACGGATAATTGAGTATTTTTATTTCATCATATCTTACGAAATTATGCGCTGGAAATAGTTGCGTTAACAGAAAATAGAAATAAGCCCTGTAAATGTGACGATCCTAGAACGCACCGTTCGAGAGTTTCAACAAACATTCCGTTTTATACATAATTATGATTAAAACAAAAAAAGCAAGGCTTACTTTTATCCCAGTAGGGAGGGAGGATTCATAAGCTCGGAAATCGTAAAATAACCCCACGAAAGCTTGAAAAGCTTATTTTCTCTACCAGGAGTGCAGAATTCGTACCGGGCAGTAAGTAATAAGTAGAAGATAACGGCGCTGCGGTCGGATATCAGAGTCCGCTCAGCGTGCGTAGCTCCCTCCCCCCGCCCGGGGAACACTACTTACCTCTCCGTCAGGGCTGGTCTCCTGGTAGGAGCGGTGGGAAGAAACCCGAACCGGACGTTAATGGTACATAAATTTTTGGACGCTCAAATGGACAACGGGTCGGCGATGCCCTTTGTAGACTAGACCTTTTATAAATGCATTTAGTTCCGAATTTGATGAATTATTGTTGATGGAGGTGGCGGCGGTACCTTTGAAGCCCGGGCGCATTGTTGGCCGCGGTTTGATTATATATTATTTTATTAATTTGAATACTTGGTGTATTGTACGCTGTACTTCGTCCGTCCCATTTATTCAGTCTCAACAATAAAAGTGTCCCATTTATTGATAATTTACGTGGATCTTGGTCTGTGACAAAGGTCTCCGATTAAATGGGTCGGAGTATATAATATACAAGTCGGAGAATTTGAAATATGGTATAATTTAATAATTCCTCCTTTTCTTTTTAGCTTATTCGAAATTTGTTTATATTTTATTATATACTTTTTCGACGGTAAATAAAGCCGCTTAAATATATTTGTGCTTAAGTATATTGAATATAAAATGCAAATTTAAAATAAATTATTACATCACTTAGGAAGATATAGGTATATAAAAATCTTTTTTTAAATACATTACTGTCACAGAGAGCTTTTGAATTTATACCTCTTTTGGCGTATTCCGGGTAAGTTGTTTATTGTAATGGAAGTTGTGCACGCAGCATATTCTTGTCACTGTCAGATTCTGTTTACACGCGAGTTCACTAATGTTTACGTCGTTTTTTAAGAAATTTAAATTATTTATTGCAAAAACGATGTAATGTTTAGATCGTTTTTAAGAAAGATAAATTATTTATTGTAAAAACCACGTAATTGTTAGATATTCGTTTTCAAAACAAAAAACACATTCGTTCATTCGACATTCAATGCGGCTGTCAAATTTTCATAGTATCCAAACGATTGAATACGGAACCGTTTTTGGCCATAACTCTATAAAGCATGATGGTGGGTAGGTATTTACGATACCATATTGAATTCTTGCTAGCTGTCAGATTCTGTTCGTTTCGATCATTTTTTAAGAACGTTTTTGTTTGTAAAAATATAAATTCAACCGTGCGTACATCAGTACACGTACAATTTTTATTTATTTGAAATGAATCTCAAAAACCTTGAGTAATAAATACATTCTATTTCAGAACACAGTTTCTTAATGAAAACAAATATTTTTCGAGAGATAGATTGATAGATAAACGTTCTAATAAATTCGCAATTTCACAAACAAAAATGTTAGTCGATAAAAAAAATGTATAAAAGTAAATTTGTGATAAAATTGTGGAGATATCAAAATCAAGCGATCAAATAAAAATATTTATCATCTCGAAAAATCACAAGAAAAATGTTTGGGGTTAAAGTTTTGCCGAAAAAAATATCAAAGTTTGCCGATTGGCAAACCTAACCTAACCTAACCTAACCTTTCGGTTGGTCAGACATTCTGCAGCCAGACGTAATAAAACAATAGCGGTCCACGCACGCCTACACCTGTACAGGTGGTGCATGTGTGTGTAGCCGTGGAGGTGTGCGTGGGACGTTGCATCACTACAGGTCACGACCACAGTGACAGATCTCTCGTGTTTGTGTTTGATATTTATCTCTGCTCTAACGAGATATTTGAGTGCTATGTGTTTAGGGATCTTAGATGTTGATAAATTGACTTTTCTTTCTCGTGGAGCTAATTATGCTATGACGCTATTAAATGGTGATTTGTTTAATTAGCGTGAGAATTGTTGGCAATTAGTTTAGATAGGCAGAACATGATTTTAAAATGTGATCTTCCTCTATTTCTAAGAACGGAAATTGTAGTGTTTGTGTCTATGGAATAGATGTAATACATTGTCTCATGTGCTCTTAGTGGAGGAGGTGACTGGCAACCGGAAATGCGGGCAGTGGTTGTGCGGAACACTGTGCGTTGAACGGGCGCCTGCGCTCGGAGCTGAGAGTAATAGTGAGCCAGTGTTGTACTTCTTTACCTTATAGTAGTCCTTATTAGAGAGGTATTGATCACTACAGAAAGTGTTCAACCTAAACATGCGAGGGCACTTTGGAAGCATAGACTAGCTTTAAAAGGGATATTTGCTATTTCGTTTGTATGGCCGTTTCATTTATATTAAATCGACTACTCTTGTCTGTTCTCTTAACAATACTTTTTATATATTTACATTTGACGCCTAATTCATATATTTCCTATTTTGCTGATGGAATACTGGTAGAATATAATGTGCAGAAGCAACGTATCTAAAACTCCCCACCCAAAACTGCTCAAAAAAGCGGCTTTATTCATCGTCTTCTTCTTTAACATTAAAGTTTATGCTAGTGCAGAACGTTTAGGAAATTTATGAATTCAGATATATAATCGTATTTAAAATAAATAAATCGAACATCTCTAGTTTCAGCCTCTTATAACCACATAGCATTGTGACGTCCATCAACAACCATCTCCACCGTCATAGTGAGCACGTTATAAGTGCCTAAATGTAATAGTGTGATCTTGTTGTGTTGCGAATCGCCTGACAAGATAAATGATCTTTAAATTTAGTGGGCATTACTGCTTAATTGATTAGTTTAATTAGCGTTATATGTTTCTTTGATTATATATCAATGTAATTGTGGGCGTACCAACGTAGATTAATCATTGCACCATATTGACCGGACATCTTCGTAGTTTTATTCGGCGGCGATGTTTTCAAAAGACGCCCGATAAAGCATTGAATAAAATTTTAAAATACTGCAGATTGTATACTACATCATGACTCTTAAATATATTATATGAAGGGTATAAAAGCAAAAGCAGCAGAGACAAAAATACAAAAAACTCGAGGAAACCTCTCGGGAATCTGTGAAAGCAACATGTTATTAGAAATGAGTTTATAAAAATAATTACCACCTCAGTTTTTCTTTTATATACGTATATAAATAAATATTTAACATTTAAATATTTTGTTACCAAATAGTACTTTTGTTATTTACATAATTCGACATTGCTTTCTGCTTTTACTAATTATTTGGAAACATGATTTTCGAAGGGCTATATTTCCTATAAAACCTAGAATTCAGTATATTCCAAATTAGTAATCCTCCGTGATTGCATTCAAATTATTTTCTTTTTTATATATTTAGGATATTGCTGCCATTGCTTTTGTACCCCTCATATTTGGTTACACTTTGGTTTCTTCTGGTTAAGTAATAAAGGGATATCTAGTTAAGTAATTTTTCGGGGACCGCACTATCTCACCAGTACCCAAATGTCTAACTTAAGCCATGTATTCACTAGGGGACAAATAGCGCAGCATTCCGCGCGGCATGTTGCATCAACATCTACGCTCATGTTTCGGGGACAATGACGCGGTCATATGACGTGTACACACCGGGACTCACATATCACTTGGCGCGGAAATGTCGCCCGATGAGGTTATGATGATTAGTGCTGCGTATCTATTTATTCTAACGAGTTTATCGAAAAGTAAGAGGAGAAAAAGGTGGTGGGTGCGAAATTATTTACTGCAAAGAGAAAGAAGGATGGATATTCTATGCGATCTTCGAATGTCTGACGGATCTTTCGTCAATTTCACTTGAAAACAACTGATTTTGGAAATTTATTACAAATAATCAGGCCTTCCACAGTCAAGCAAGACACAATATTACGGAACGCTGTTGGCCCTCACATCAGACTTGCGATTACAGCTCAATTAGAGCTCGATCAGTTAGATAACAATCTCGTTTCCCCACATTAATGTCATGTTGAATTACAGCGCATGCGCATTCACTTGTAAATATACCATGTGGTACTGACGCGCGGCGCGATGTCGCGGTGAGCTCGCTCGGGAACCGTGCGCACGGCACGTAGAAATGCCGCGCTATGTTGTGCGCGACGTTGCAACGTCACGTAGACTCTATGCCGCGCGTTATGTTGAGGGTCAATTTGTCGTTAATTGTCGGGTAAAGAGCCGAGCTCGATAACAGCGCGGCTATCGCGCACGGAGCATCTCGCCACGGCTGTTCCCCGGGCGGTCTCTCAATAATGCATCATCCCGAAAAGGTGCTCGTATATTCGACTGTCGTAGTTTCGTTTCTAGCGAACCTTTTGCTCTTTAATAGCACCTGATATACCCGTCTTCCTTCTGCTCCCCGGGCCCGTATCCCGCGCGTGTCTGGAATTTGATTTACGAGACGTTTATTCTATTACACGTAGGGTTACCATTTGATATCCAAAACGAGAATGTCCTCCTTTTTCAAATTAAATATAGTATCCATTTCCACCTTAAATGTTCTCCTTTTTTAGTGTATATTCACATATATAGCTTCACGTTTTAAACTCGGATAATCCGCGTTCGTTCTTAAAAGTGATATAATTACAATACATGAAAAAATAGAATTTTTGGATGTTATTGGATAGATCTTTATTAAAATATATTAAGAATATTGTTTAATATTAAGTCTGTCAAAAACTGCACAATTACTTTGTGGTAATATTATTTATATAATTAACAAGAAATATTTTGTATAAACCACTAATTATCAACATGTTTACGGGCCAATAATCCCTTCATCAAAATATAACGTACATTAAAAATTTAAATTCGAAGTACCTATAGACATTTCCAAAAACAAAATAATAAATACACAGGAGATGAATAACTTATTAATAACTACTGTGTAAACAAATTTAAATAGTAAATATTTGTACAAAGGATCTATTTTTTTATAATATTTAATTTGCTATTTACTTTTTTATAACACTGTTGCATAATTTATGCAACAGAGTTATCTGTACAACATTAGTATCTGTACAACCTATTTCGCAACGTGATTCCATTCTTATACTTTCTATTTTCTAGAAGTTTCTGGTATGTTTTCGTGTGTGCTTTAGATTTCCAAATAATTGATGAATTTTCTAGATTTTTCGTGAAACTTCTGTTATGTGCGTTTCCTCCTGTTTAGTACTTCATGAGAATAGGTAAGTTATTCGAATGTACTAGGGGTTATTTCATTATCAATAATTATGACTCTTGGATAAGAACGTAGTTAAAGATTTATTATCTTTGTAAACACCAACAAGACAGAAATATGTAGGAAAAAACATTCTATACGATATGTACATGCGATAGAGATGTGTACCGCGTTTTTTATTTTGGGGTCAATGTGTTATATAATTTAATACGCAATTAAGACCCAAATACTAAATGCCGCTTTATTTTGAAATACCCTCCGCTTAGCTAGATTTAATGGTAGATTGTCCTTTTTTTAAATTTTTGCATTTGGTAACCCTAATGACGTTACTTCCGAAATATTGCTCTCATGATAAATGTCAAACATAAACCCCGCAGCATCCACACGCGAAATCTCACGGAGCGAGATTGGTTCAGCGAGATGCCTAATAAATGTCTGTCTCGTTCTTTCCGAAACGCTAGCTACATTACACTAATTCAAACCTTTAAACGTGTATATAAATGCGCGAAAGAAATGTAGGTACATGAAAATAAGATTTTTGATAAATGTGTATTGTGGAAATAACTTTAAAACAGTTAGATATTTTTAGACAAGTTATACTAGAGAAACTGATAAATAATTAACTACAAGGCGAAATACGTTCTTCGTCTTTTTTTCTCCTTTCGCTGTTTGCCCGCTACTTTGTTCTATCTTGGAAATCATCCTTGACCTCGTTCTAGTATTTTCGGTCTTCTGTTTGTCTCGATACTCACTTGGTGTTTTCCCTTAACATCTCATTCTTACCAAATGAGTCTGCCTCTTATTCATTTTTTTAGAAAAAAGGTGCCACGGGTGAAAGCTTTTTTAATTTGGCTTAATCTAGTGACTCCACCAGCAAATATCAGCGACATGCGTCTTATTCGTGTATTTCCTTGTAGTCTCCCAACAGTTTGACTCGTAGGGCATAGTTGGCAACATTGGCATTTGTCTTATTGGAATCCTATTACCATACAAGACTCCATACAAAGCCCTCCATTTGAGCTATGCTGCTTTAAATTTTTGCTCTACGTATTGTGTCACATTTCGGACTTTTATATCAGTCAACAAGAAAAAGAACACATTATCCACGGTAAAAAAATTTGACATTTCACTTCAATGGAATTCTTATAATAAATTATACGTGTGACACAGTAAAACATTGAGATTTTAAAAATGGAGCAGTGCTATTTGATATTTATTAATTTTAAATTGACTTTCTTATGGTATTTATTATGAATAAATTAAGTATACATCTTTTTAGCTATAATCCAATAATATATTTCATTCGCCTGAATTGATTATATATTATTTTATATACATGGTGTAACAGAACTAGTCCACAGTACTTTACAGGCACATTACTGCCTAAATTATGAACCCAAAATGTTCAAGCAACACTGTCCTGATATCAATAGGTAAACGACACCGATGTTTGCATTTTATTTTAATATTACTGAAATATTAAAAATATATCAGATATTAAAAATTCATTCGCTTCAATACAAGTCATGTACAATTATTAAAACCTTGCAGAAATCTGAAAAATATTTTTTCAAGGGTTTAATTATTTCATTTGAATCGCGTTAAAGCGAACAAATTTATAATATACAATTTAAGTTACTTTCAAGATAGTCCCACGTTTTACAGGAAAGAATTTAGAAATATTTAAAAAATAATGTATATATTCTTTTTCTCTTTTTGAAAATTTTCTTCCTATGTGTATTATGCTTCAATATAACCTATATGTAATTTGTAATTTATATGGCGGACCAGGTCTTGCACTAAAATAGTAATAATTATGTCGCTTATCATAATTATTAATATTATGACATTGTTGCTTGAATCGAATTTTCGAATCATACTTAAGAGAGAAATTTACCTGGAAAAGGCATGTTACAATACATACAGGTATTTTTTAAATAAATCATTTATATACAAATATTTTGTATGTCTAATAATATAATACAATTATGCTAAGATCGGTTCATACACAACATCAAATCAGTAATCACAAGGCAATTTTGTAATAAATGTTGTAATAAAATAGGATATGTATAACTAATTGATATTTTTACGGCAGTTTTTATGTTTGTGTAAAAAGTTAACCCACGCACTTCTTGAAACCTAGTAGACTTGTGTTGTATACGTCTATTACGGAAGCGATTACTTGCTAATTTATTTGATGAATAAAAATAATGGTAGACGATAAAATCGTTGATTTAAAAAATAGTTAGGTTTTAATGAACCATTCAATTGTGTATTTTAAAATGACTAAATATTAGATAAATTCGCAAGAAGAATATTAATATTGAATTCTTAAATTGGGTTTTAATTTTGAACATTTGGGTTTTTGTATAGTGATGATGGGCACGTGGACACAAGGGGCAAGATCATAATATCTTGCATTATGTGAAATTCAGGCGGGAAATAATGAATTGGGGTAAAAATAATCATCTTCCATCGCTTTCTTCATTGCTGAAGATAGCAATCATAGTGAGATATCCCAAGGTTTGTGGTCTTGACCACATAGTATAAAATTTATACAGAGATACACTTAACTAGTTCTTTAAGAAAGGGGAATGGGTCACTGCGGAAGAATGTCCTCCATCGCGTAGGTATTAAGTTGATGCATAAGTAACGTCGCATTTTTACTCCCTTTATATTAACTCGTGGCGTCTGCTTGCTTGCTTGCCGGCTTGTCGGGTGAAAAAACTTTGAATCGATTTTCAACCCTTTTCCCGTGATTCAATCGAGCTGAAACTTGGCAAATAGACTCGTGGCGACGATCAAGAAGATCTATCAAATTTTCGTTAAAAAAAATAAATAATTATAGTGTAATTTCGGATTTTTAGAAATTTTATTGTTTTTTTTCAAATTGGAATCATTGGAAAAGTTTGATTACTAGCATAGCGGCCCATTAACGTCGCGGAATATTTTCTAAATTTGAATTACTCAGTCGGTATGCATAATAGGTACTTCACTACGAATGTCGAAAATCTTAATTGACTGAGAAATGTTTTTAGAATTTAATCTTCAAAGCATGAAGTGTCTTATCAAAGCTCAAAACATCTGACATTTTAGAAATATATTAAATTACTGTAAGCTTAGTGTTATGTTATATGTTTTAATTCGCCTTTAATTGTTGTTATATTTTACAAAGAAAGGGAGTATAATAAAAACTTGGTTTTTATGGTTTACTTTTTTTACGTATACTGTGGTATATTTTTTTCACCAGCTGTGTTAATGGTGTCTTTGTATCATATAAAGGAGGGTTACATCTAACATTTTTTCAGTTTACCGTTAGCGGTTGAGCTATACAGAACCCTTGCGAATTTTTAAAATGTCGGAGAAAAGAGTGCGTATTCGACACTGTTTACTTTTCGAATTCGATAAAGGCCACAGTGCAGCTGAGGCAACCAAAAACACATGTGATGTGTACTGCAAAGGTGCTATCAATGTTCGAAACAGTCAACGATGGTTTGCTAAATTCAGATCTGGGAATTTATCAACAGCTGATGAGGAAAGATCGGGACGCCCTTCAACCACCCATGATGATGCACTGAAAGCCATACTTGAAGCTGATCCCCGTCAAAATACCAGGGACACAGCATTGAAGATGGGTATCGATCAATCTACGCTGGTGAGATTCAAAAATTAAAGTCGGCACTCTTAATAAAACAATCCGAACTTATCAATTGCAAGGATGTCGTCTTTCACCATGACAATGCGCGGCCACATTCTGCGATAATAACACAACGTAAATTAAGGGAGCTAAGTTGGGAAGTTTTAAAGCATCCACCTTATTCTCCTGATTTAGCTCTTTCTGATTTTCACCTATTTTTAACCTTACAAAACTATTTAAATGAAAAAAAAAATGAATACAACGGAGGAGGTGAAAACAGCACTAGACACGTTCTTTGCATCGAAACCTGAAAGTTTCTACTCATGTGGGATTAAAAAGTTAGCAGAAAGATGGGAGAAAGTCATTAAAATTAATGTAAATTATGTAATTGATAATTTATATTATTTTTAAGGTTATTCGAAAAAAATAATTTTCGTTTTCTTGAAAAAATACGACATTACTTATGCATCAACCAATATATTATATCTTCTCATAAAATTATTGATTGGAGAAAAATGACATATAGGGGGTGTTTTATCGATGAAATTGATCATATTTTGTGCTATTAAAGGCTTCGACACCGGTCATCGGACACCCTGTATATTTGCGACGATTCTGCTTTGAATTACGTTCTTGATATGATTTATAATAATAATAATAATAGTTTTATTCATATCTTATTACTACCTTTATATTAACTCGTGGTGTCTGCTTGCTTGCTTGCCGGCTTGTCGTCAAAAAAAACTTTGGATCGATTTTTGACCGTTTTCCCGTGATCCAATCGAGCTGAAACTTGGCAAGTTGACTCGTGGCGACGATCAAGAAGATCTATCAAATTTTCGTTAAAAAAAATAAATAATTATATATAATTGGAATCATTAGAAAAGTTTGATTAGCAACGACGGGCGGCCCGATAACGTCGCGGAATATTTTCTAAATTTGAATTACTCCGTCGGTATGCATAATAGGTACTTCACTACGAATGTCGAAAATCTAAATTGACTTTCAAATGTTTTTAGAATTTAATCTTCAAAGCATGAAGTGTCTTATCAAAGCTCAAAACATCTGAAATTTTAGAATTATATTAAATTACTGTAAGTTTAGTGTTATGTTGTATGTTTTAATTCGTCTTTAATTGTTATATTTTACAAAGAAAGGTATAATAAAAACTAGGTTTTTATGGGTTACTTTTTTTTTTGTATTGTGTTCTACTTCTACTAACTAGGGATTACCTATTTGAAGGCAGTGGTCTAATGCTGCTTCAAATCATCTATTGCTGGCGCTATCAGTAAATGAAATGAAATGCACTTTAAACACGCGGTTTCTCAGAGTAGCGCATTCTTCTCTGAGATGAAAGAACACCTTCCGCGTGGCGAGACATGTGTGCCGATAATGTTGCACTCCTGGTCCGACCGGTTATTCAAATGCGGACGAGTTTCAAGGTAAATATCAAAAAACCTCATTATATCATCGCGGCACGACTGACCAGAAATAAGAAACGTCAATAATATAATACTTCGGGTGACGCTATTTTGCATACCTATGTGTATACATATTACTTTCGCCAACCTTCTAGAACATTCTCCTTCCAGAACTTTCAAGAAATTCGAATGTACAGGAACACCGACACATTCCGCCACTCAGTGTAGAACCTTAAACTTTCGGGAATTTTCTAGAGCCTTCTCCTTCCAGAACTTTCTAGAGCAGGTTTTTCCGGAGCCTTCTAGACTCACCGACATAGTCAGCGCGCCTATTTTGAAACAATCTGAAGCATTTGCGGCCTTCCCATAACAAAACGATGTGCTAGAAAGCGCATTTTCGTCACCCACTCCCACCCACGCACAGCCACCCCCACCAAACTCGCATATTTTCGATGTGACACCAAGGGCTATCCACCACCATAACCACCGGTGGCTGGTTGTGGAGAAAACTTGGCGAGTAGAGAAACACGCCCACTTTAATTCTTTCTTCTTAAGTTCTATACAGGCGTTATTCTGCCGATTTTCTCATCAATGATGACATGAAAATTGATGATTTTGTGTTTTTAATGTTCCTAGTAGATAGCAATCCGAAAAGTACTTCCTGTTAAACTTATTTTTCAGTGTTGATGATAATTGGATTTCTTACGATTAGATTAAGAGTTCAGGCTACTTAAAAGAGTGCTCTTGGGGGTAGAGATGGGTCGTTCATGAACGAACTGTTCTCTTAGAACAGTTCACTTTACTGAACGAACGAATGGTACAGTTCACTTTAGTGAACTGGGCATTCACTAGTTAAGTAGGCGAAAAATAATTCATTTCTGCTGAAATTTTTGCGGTGGTTGGGGGATAAAATTTTTGGAAATTGAAAGCAACCCTCCCCCCCCAAGCAGCGAAGTTTTGTTCGTTAGATTCAATGTTTTGGGAAGTTGATGTAGATAAAATGAGATTTTGATGGAAACTGATAGCACCTCTCCCCTCGGATTTGAAAATTTTGGTAGAGTCAATATGAAGAAATCTCTGGAAATCGAACCCCCCCTGTGGATTTAAAAATTTTGGGATGCCTGAAAAATATTTTGTGGGTAAGTGTGAACAGTTTACTTACAGAAGTTGTAGATAAAAAAAAACAAAAATTCAAAGAACTACTGAACGATTTGAAGTGAACAGTTCATTTGACTGAACGATCTGGTGAACGACAGTTCAGTTAAGGGGGGTTAAGGTTTTTAACTTTTTTTTTTTGCATTTTTTTTTAAATTTTTTAAATGAATGTATAACATCGCAAGAATATTGTGTCAAAATTTCAAGTCAATCGGAGCAAAATTGACGAAATTATGAACATTTGAGCGATGCTCAGACTGATCTTCTATACCTGCTCGGGCAGCTGAGAGACGCGCTCGCCTGAGGACTACCGGACGCGCTATTGTATTGGAAGAGTTTTGCGTAGACAAGGACAAAAAGATGCTGACGATGAAAGCTCTTTGCTGTGTGAACATGGCATCGACGATTATGTGTAAGTTTAAAATAAGTGTTGAGTTTTATTTTGAATTTTACAGTGTGCAAAACTTTAAAGCGTTTTCCCCACATCTCACGTTTTCAAAGTCGGTGTCCGTCATAACTTCAAAACTACTGCACCGATCCTTTTGAAATTTTGAACACTATTTCTGTACATAATTTACGAGGTAATGCTGGAGACTTTTT